>JBCNJP010000007.1:95294308-95328647 GCA_039602395.1 Deinandra increscens subsp. villosa | reverse complement strand
AAATGAAAAAGAGCATATACATATAGTAAAAGCAGAAACAAAAATACATGCACTTGCAAAGGTACGGTTGTTGAGAACTAAAAACAAACAAACATACCTAGCAAAATACCACTCAACCAGTAGGGTCTGAGAGGGTGAGATGGGGGCACGGCATACCTTTATCCCATAGGATAAAGAGGCTGCTCCCGGAAGACCTTGACTCGGGAAAACCATCCTTTTTTTAAGGGAAATATAGAGAGCATACCTAACGTATAAAAAACACTAGAGAGCAGATAAAAAACACTTACGTATAAATTTTTTTAAGGCTAAAGTAGATAAGACTAAATACACACCTAAGACTAAAGACAAACAGAGAAAGAAGCTAGCATTTACTCTTCTAAACCTCTGTCTAAAAATGAAAATATCGTTTATATCAGAAAGAAGCTAGCATCTTTGACTGGCTTCTAATTGCACACGTGATTAACATGCGATCTTAAACATTCACATAAACGTTGTTATTGATGATTTATGTTGGTATGAAGCAGGTCCGAGTTTGTATTCATCAACCCCAACTCAAAGGGGCAGTGTGGTTGTGGTGAATCTTTCATGACATAAAAGAAGCAGGTAAAGGAATTGAACGCAATTGTTTTTGTCATGGTCTGTGGTATTGATATTGGTTTTTATTTGTATTTTTATATATTGAATAAGCTAAACAATACAAAGGTTATTATGTACATTATGACAACTACAATTAAACCAGTTTAACAAGATTCAGTCTTGAAGTGAATAAAAGACTTGTTGACCAAGTCATATGTGCTTGGCTAGTGGGGCACGTGGGTTTTAGTTATTGTTGAGTCTGCTTGTTTAATTCCTAGTCTTAGGGAAGTTGTTAGTTAGTTTCCTGCTTTATCGTTCATGTTGATGTATTTATGGCTCTTTGCTTTGATCAATAAGACTATCACCTTACAGTGAGTTTGAGCGTAAATATCACTTGGTTACTTCAAGTGGTATCAGAGCGAACTTGAGTGATCCTACGAGAGAAGCTATGGCAGAAAGTAGTTCGTCGCATAACTTCATCATCCCAAAGTTCGATGGTGATTACGACCACTGGAGCATGTTGATGGAGACGTTGCTCCAATCACGTGAATATTGGCATATAGTTGAAACAGGCTATGTTGAGCCTAATCCTGCCGATCAAGTGTCTGATGATAGGAAGAAGGAATTAGCAGAGTTGAAGCTAGCAGATCTGAAGGCCTTGAATTACCTATACTACTCTATTGATAAAAATATACTCAAAACCATTACACAGAAAGAAACGTCCAAGAAGTTGTGGGATGCTATGAAAACCAAGTACCGAGGAAACACTCGTGTTAAGAAGGCTCAACTACATCGACTAAGGAGAGACTTCGAGACCCTGGAGATGAAGCATGGGGAGAGCATCACAGAATACTTTGGGTGTACTCTCACTATTGCCAATGAAATGAGGAATAGTGGTGAGGACATGCCAGATGTGAAGATCGTGGAAAAGATATTGAGGACACTTACAGAGAATTTCAACTTTGTAGTGTGCTCGATAGAGGAATCTAAGGATGTTGATGCCATTTCTGTTGATGAACTTCAGAGTTCTCTTCTGGTACATGAACAAAAGTTGCATAGGAAACAAGGTGAAGAGCTTGCCTTGAGAGTGGAAGATTATGGGTCTGGACGTGGTAATGGAAGAGGTAGAGGAACATTTAGTTGAGGAAGGGGACGAGGTCGAGGAAGGTCAAGAGGAAGCTTTGACAAGAGCAATGTGGAGTGCTATAGATGTCACCAACTGGGGCACTTTCAGTTTGAGTGTTCCCAAGAAGAGAGGGGTGCTAACTTTGCTGAATCATATGAAAATGAAGAAGTGGTTCTAATGGCAGAAGTGGAAGACAAGGAAGAGGAAGAAGGATACTGGTACTTAGACTCAGCATGCTCGAATCACATGACAAGCATGAGAAGCTGGTTTACAAGCCTGGATGAAAACATCAAGCACTCTGTTAAATTGGGAAATGGGCTGAGACTAGAAGTTAAAGGCATTGGGAATGCTAAGTTTGTTTTAGACGGCATAACTCAAACATTCACCAATGTTTACTATGTTCCAAGGCTCACCTCCAACTTGATAAGTGTGGGGCAGTTACAAGAAAAGGAAGTCAAGGTGGTAATAGCCAGAGGTGAATGTTGTGTTTATCATCCAAAGAGGGGTCTGATCATGAGGTCAAAAATGTCCAAGAACCGAATGTTTAAAGTGCATGGAAGCAGATTTGGGAATGATGCAAGATGTATGAAGGTGAGTGAGTTCAGCAACACTCACATATGGCACAAGAGATTTGCTCATGTGAACCACAAGACTATAAGAACCATGCAATACAAAAGTATGGTAACTGGAATACCTCAAGTATGTGGAAGGACAGAAGTGTGTGAAACATGCACTGTGGGGAAACAAAATAGAGCCATCATACCAAAGAAGACGAAATGGAGAGCAACTAAAAGATTGCAGCTTGTTCACACTGACTTATGTGGGCCTATCACTCCTGAATCACAAGGGCAAAAGAGGTATGTGCTTGTATTTACTGATGACTATTCAAGGAAAACTTGGGTATATCTTTTGGGAAATAAAAGGGAAACCTTTGACAAGTTTAAAAGGTTTAAGGCACTTGTGGAAAATGAAGCGGGTACAAAGCTTAAAACTTTAAGAAGTGACAGGGGGGGTGAGTTTAACTCTCATGAGTTTAACACCTTTTGTGAAGATAATGGCATAAAAAGACAACTGACCACTGCATATACACCCCATCAAAATGGGGTGGCAGAAAGGAGGAATAGGACCCTAATGAACATGGTCAGATGCCTTTTATTTGAAAGAAATGTACCCAAACAGTTCTGGGCAGAAGCTATTGTATGGGCATGTCATGTTTTGAACAGGTGTATGTCAAGAGCTTTGGATGAAAAAGTCCCTGAAGAACTGTGGTCAGGAATTAAGCCTAGTGTTGAGCATTTTAGAGTTTTTGGATGCATAGTCCACGTGCATGTGCCATCTCAATCTAGAATCAAACTTGATGCTAGAAGTCAGAAGTGTGTACTATTTGGTATGAGCAAAGAGTCAAAAGCCTATCGAATGTATGATCCAATTCATGGAAAAATTCTGATCAGCAAGGATGTAGTATTCGAAGAAGACAAAGGGTGGAATTGGAATAATGATTCCAAGCTAGAAGCTGAATTAGTTGTTGAGGAAGAGTCACAAATTCAGCAGCTGCCAAATGAAGAAGAGATAACACTGGTGGAATCTCCTGTCCAAGAGCAAGCTGATGTTGAGAATGCCACTCCACCTCCTATCACCACTGAAGAAGAACCAAGTGAACCAAATGAAGCAGAAACTCAGACTATCTCAAGAATTGTAGGTGTGTCTTCATCTGGACAAAGAAAGAAACCAACTTGGATGAAAGACTACAACTGTGGAGATGGGTCATCTGATGATGATGGATGTGGGTTTGCCATGTTCAGTTCACTTGGTGATCCTACAACCTATGAGGAAGCAAGTCAGGAGGAAAAGTGGCTTGTAGCAATGAAGGAGGAGATAAATGCTATTGAAAGAAACAACACCTGGAGACTTGTTGATGCCCCAAAAGATGTGAACCCTATTGGAGTAAAATGGCTATTTAAGACAAAGCTAAATGAAGATGGGAAAGTTGACAAGTACAAGGCTAGACTGGTGGTCAAAGGCTATGCACAACAAAAGGGAGTAGACTACGAAGAGGTGTTTGCACCAGTTGCTAGGTGGGATACCATTCGTGCTTTGCTTGCTGTTTCTGCTCAAAAGAAATGGAAGGTATTTCAGCTTGATGTTAAAAGTGCCTTCCTACATGGTGAGTTGAAAGAAACAGTATTTGTTGAACAACCTAAAGGTTTCATAAAAGCTGGTGAAGAAGGGAAAGTGTACAAGTTAGAAAGAGCCTTGTATGGTCTAAAACAGGCGCCTAGGGCCTGGTTCCACAGAATTGAAAGATACTTCAAGAAAGAAGGGTTCAAACAAAGTCAATATGATCACACACTCTTCATCAAAAGAGCATGGAATAACATATTGCTTGTAAGTCTGTATGTGGATGACTTGATCTATGCAGGAAACAATGCAGTGTTATGTGAAAGTTTCAAGTGTTCCATGCAGCGTGAATTTGAAATGACTGATTTGGGGCTCATGAAATACTTCTTGGGAGTAGAGGTGAAGCAAACTGAGGCAGGGATTAAATTGTATCAAAGAAAGTACATCAAAGAAGTTTTGGAAAGATTCAAAATGTGGGAGTGCAATCCAGTGGATAATCCTATTGTACCAGGCTACACATTAACCAAAGCTGGTGTAGGGGAGGATGTTGACCCAACATCCTATAAAAGGTTAATAGGTAGCCTCATGTACATCACTGTGACAAGACCAGACTTGTCCTATGTGGTTGGTATTTTGTCTAGGTACATGGCCTATCCAAAGATGGATCATTTCAATGCTGCAAAAAGAGTTTTGAGGTACCTAAAGGGGACATACACTTATGGGCTGCACTATTCTCGAGAACCGAACATGAAGCTTATGTCCTACACTGATAGTGATTTTGCTCGTGACTTGGATGATAGGAAAAGTACATCTGGGTATGTGTGCTTATTAAGTGGTGGTGCAATCTGTTGGAGCTCAAAGAAGCAAGATGTGGTGGCTCTCTCATCAACGGAAGCAGAGTATATTGGAGCAACTTTATGTGCATGTCACTGTATGTGGTTAATTGGACTTCTAAGGGATTTGGGAGAGTATCAAACAACCAGCATTGACATTTGGTGTGACAATACCTCATCCATTAAAATGTCAAAGAATCCAATCATGCTCAGAAAGACAAGGCACATAGATGTGAAGTTTCATTACATAAGGGAGCTTGTTCAATCAAGGTAAAGTCACTTTAATGTATTGCACGTCCGAAGATCAAGTTGCAGATGTGATGACAAAACCAGTGAAGCTAGAGACATTCAAGAAGCAAAGAGCAGCACTTGGGTTAGCTGAAGTAAACTAACCTGATGGTTTAGTTTAAGGGAGGATATGAAGTGAATAAAAGACTTGTTGACCAAGTCATATGTGCTTGGCTAGTGGGGCACGTGGGTTTTAGTTATTGTTGAGTCTGTTTGTTTAATTCCTAGTCTTAGGGAAGTTGTTAGTTAGTTTCCTGCTTTATCGTTCATGTTGATGTATTTATGGCTCTTTGCTTTGATCAATAAGACTATCACCTTACAGTGAGTTTGAGCGTAAATATCACTTGGTTACTTCAAGTCTAACATGGTTGTTTTTAATGAAATCTGCTGCTAATATTGGCCGACTGAACTCATTTATTAACTAATTTTTGGGGTGGGTTATCTTTAAGATTCTTGATATTTATCCTTGTTATTGTTATGATATATTTTTGGTCAACTTGGTTTAAATTATAACATACAGTTGCAAGCCTTTTCAAGGTCGATAAGCATCATATGTAAGTTCTGTAAGTTGTTCATTCTTGTCTTGATCATCCTTTTTTATAGTTTGTATATTTGGACAACTTTCGATCCGATTTTCTTAAAATGTGTATCTCCGTCTCCCATAGTCAAGTGTCTCGTAAAGTCATTGGTTTCTCGTCTCGTTCTTGTCTTGATCATCATTTTTTATAGTTTCATAGTAACTTAGGAGCTTAACCCTCTGTAGTCAAGCGCCTCTTAGAATGTGTATCTCCTCTGCAGTCAAGTGATATTTGTATATTTGGACAAGATAAGAATATTTTTCAAACAACCCTAGCAATACCAATCTACCATAATGCAAATAGTGAAGAAAAAGATACATAATTGTATTAGATAAACTTAGACCGCCCACATCGGATAAAAAAAGAGAAGTACGTACGTACGTACGCCGTACGTACGCGATGTGGCGTACGTACGTGGACGCGTACGTACGTCCTAACGTACCAACACGTACAAGGTATGTGGGACCCGCTAATTTCTTTTTCCTTTTTCTTTTTTTCTTTAACGGTAACTTTTTTAAAGATTCAAATTATTTTGTTATATTTTAACATTTAATAATTCAAATAAAATATAAATAAATTTCTAAAAAATCTAAAAAAATTTCTAAAATTCTTAATTAAATAAAACATTAATTTTAATAATTTTTTTTTTTAAAAAACGGCTACTTTTTTTTTGTCTTATTATAACGGCTAGTTTTTTCAAAAAGTCTATAAATACCACTTCATTTATTCATTTCATTCACACATCAAACTTCTCATTTCTCTCTCAAATTTCTGCAAACTCAAACTTCCAAATGGATCACAACAACTCAAACTCAAACTCAACCCCAAACAGAAACTCAAACCGACCATCATTCACGTCTATGTTTCCAGACTATGATGGTACAAGCATGAGCCAGCTTCTTAACCAATCTTCACCACCTTCACAAATGTATCCACCACCTTCACAAATGTATCCACCACCTCCACTCATGAACCCACAGCATCAACCACAACAACCACAACAAATGGATCCACAAACATACTTTCACATGCAACAAATGTGGATGTTCCAACAACAACAAATGGCGGGGATGCAACATCAACAGCAACAACAACAAACCCAAACTCAACAACCCCCACAAGCAACTCAATCACAACCACCACAGTCCGAGGATGGCCCCTCACAGAGGGTTAGGGGGAGAGGCAGAGGCAAAACTACTACCACTAAGGCTTCTCGTACTAAATGGCCACATTCAGATGAAGTCCTGATGGCAGAGGCCATATATGAGTGTTCGGAGAACAGTGTTATTGCCACCAACCAAAATACTCATGATTTTTGGTTCAGAGTGCACGAACACTATTCTAGTTCAAACCCCAAAGTGCCTAGGGATCAACACAACCTGAAAGCTCATTGGCACATGGTCAAATCAAAGGTGGCCAGATTCAATGACTTATACTTGAGGGTCAAGAGTTCTAACTCCAGTGGGTGGTCTGATAACATGTGGTTGCTTGAAGCAAGGAAGCTCTTTAATGCTGATCAAGAGACAGATTTCAAATATGAACATATTTGGAATAAAGTGAAAGACAAGTTGAAGTACAACAGTGCTGAAGCTTGTGCGGCCAACCAAGGCCCCAAAAGAAACAAGACCAACACAGGCGGATACACTAGTTCTCAATCGTCTACAAACTTTGGTGAGAATGAGTTCAATTTCCATCTTGATGATGATAATGCTGGGGGTATTCAAGAGGGGCAGGATCTTCCTCGGAATGAGGAGGAGCCTCCTCGGAATGAGGAGGAGCCTGCTCAAAAGACTGTTCCTACACGCCCACCCGGTAGAAAAGCGTCCAAAGCAGCTGAAAAGGAAAAGAAAAATAAAGGTAAATCTATTGGTACTGCTGGTTCCTCAAGTACTGAGGAAAGTCGGAACCGTTTTTATTCAAACCTTAGTTCAGCAGTCGAAAGCAGGCAGGAATACCTGAATCAGTTGTTAGCTATCGAGAAAAACAAGATGAAGCTCAAGTACTACAAGCTGGTTAACATGGATACCTCTCACTTGAATTAAAAAAAACTAGCAGCTCATAACCAAGTTTGTGCCCGGCTAAAGGTGGAACTGAACATCGAAGATGAGTCTGAGGAGGAAGAAGAAGATGATGAGGCTTAGGGTTTCTACTTTCGTGTTTTCAATAAGTTAAACCTTAGGATTTGTTGTGTTGTTTAAATTTGGTTTGTTTTAATAAAAGTAATGTAGGATTTCCATGTTTAAATTTTTTTTATTAAATATAAAAAATTTTAAATTTTAAATAAAATAGCCGTTAACATTTAATAATAATTTAATATTAAATTATTTTTTTTAATAAAAATATAGCCGTTATAAATAAATAAAGATTAAATAAAATGGTGATGTGGAAAGTAAAAGTGGTATGTGAAAGTACTTGATGTGGAAAAAAAGTGGGTTTTGTGGTATGTGGGAAGTACATGATATGACATGCTGACTGAACCAAAAAGGTGGTATGTGGGTAGTTGTTGATGTGGGTGGTCTTAAGGATGAATCCAATCTAATTGTTTATATATTCACAAGTAACCAATCTTAATCATCTTGACTTTGCAACAACAATAACTCCCTAAATATTATAAGTTTTATATTTAGTATAAAAAAATACAACATGCCTAATTATTAATTATACTTTATGAAACCTATTAAAATTATTAACTTTCACAATCAAAATAATTATATTATCGTTATCTTATAAGTTATTTCTCTCTCAAGATCCTTAAACTCCATCTCTTTCACATTAAAGCTAAACCATAAAAGTTCATCTTTTTTATCTTTCACATCGATAAACTACGTTTTAAATAATGAAATTAAAATAAATAAAAAACTAATACTTATCATTAATATAATAATATTAAAAATAACACACTAGAATGAATAAATAATTATAATAATAATATTATTGACAAAAGTTATTTAAAATATCTTATATATGATTATTAAAATAAAAAGGTCTTAATAAGATCTTATATATGCAATAAAATAAAGGGCTTGATCGTGTCATGTGTGATATAGTTGGAAACACAAGCTTCGCTTTGTGTTGATTTTGATTTTTCGAGCAATCATTTCGTTTCGTGTGATTTTTATACGGTGTTAATACTTAGGTTATGTGTAGTCATAATTCTTTTCTCTTAGGTGTTTTCTGACAGGTATCATGTTAGACAGCAAGAGGCTCCATGACTAAAATTTGGTAATTATAAAGCCCCATAATGTCCTCTATTTATTACACAATTATATTATGACAACCACTAAAAATATTCTAACTATTCAGGAAAAAAAAAAGCCAATCTAAGGAGAGGCGGGAGACGCCACCCTCAAAATGCCGTCAATGATTTTTTCCCCATAACGCCCCTATGGATGGTCGGTGTTGAGACGTTATGGGGCGTGAAAAGTGGATTTTAACGCCCACTACATTTGGTCTTTGTATGGATGATAGTGTGTTCTTACATGTACATGTAACTATCTTACTCTTTTTCATTATATAACTAGGTTTGTAATCCGTGTGATACACGGGGTAATGTAGAATAAAAGAAACATAAACGTAATAAGTAGATTACATTATATATGTTAAAACAATCCATACAAGGTTTAAGAGATGATTGTTAAAAAAATGCGTGAGATGAATACCCCATGTGTTTATAGCACTTTTGCTACGTGAGGTGAATACCCCCATTTGTGTTGGCAGTTAAAAAAAAAGGCGTTTGCTTGAAAATGACAAATAGGTGTGCACTTTAAAACTTATTTATATACAACTTATTTTACGTATCTATAGTTAACATAAGGTTATTCATAAACATAAAAAAATAATCGAAAATAGGAAAATAAAGAACACTTAAAAGAAATAATACAAATAAAATCACGTCACGCAAACGAACTTCATCTGAGGTTTAATAAAATTAAAAATATATATATAAACTCTTTTATCCATAAACTCAGCAAGTGAAACCTGAATTTCTTTACCATTAACTACCTGCACAACACATTGTGACTTCTTAAAGCACATTAACTTCCAGGTTCATGTTTTATCATGTAAAGCATAATCCATTGCCTTCTCTAAGCATGGCCAAAATCAATTCAAAGTAATACAATAAAGTCGACCATAAAAACTATTGTTCTCATTTCACACCAAAATATTAGTAATATTGCTATCTCAAAATCCATTATGCATTTATGCATGTCTACATATCCCCTTACCAATAACATTTACAGGATAGAAGACAATTTAAGTTTAAACTGCATAACTATGGTGCAAATTGAGTATTTATTAAATCGTATAAAGTAATAGATTACATTCTCCTCTAAAAGGCCATAAATGAAGTTAATAAGAACTTCATCCTCGAATTCAACTGCGAGTTATCCATCTTAACGTCATGTCCACCTATTCAGTACAAATCAGACCAAAGTATGATAAGAAAAAGAATTACCCACTAAAAACATGGCTACCAACGCATCTAACATACATGAATGGGTGGAACATTTTGCTTATAATTCTTTAATTCTACTCCATGTGTCACAAGAAAAATAGTATATATTTTGGCCCATGAAAATTACTTTCCTGTTATTATATGTAATTAATTATATAATAAAAAATAATCTGATGTTCTTAATTTGTGACCAGGCTAGGTCTGATAAATTGTCAAAATCTCCATACTGCAATTTTCATTGGACATAATTAGAATAGTTATGCATAACCTGGTTCAATAATACGGTTTCTTCAATGTTCAGAATGTTCAGTCTTCAATCTCCTATCTTGAAGATAAACCTCCTTCATGTTCAATCCTCAGTCTCCAATATTTAAGATAACCCTTGATATCAAAGTTAAGTTGGTGTGTAAAGGGTTTGAGGGTATTACCGACAGATTAAGCGATTCACAATGAATGCAATTAAAATTTCTATTAATTGAATGTGATTAGAATTCCTAGTGGTAGATGAAACTTCCGTTCGGATTAGATGCAATTGAATATTGATGGGGGAGTTGAAGGCGGATACATATAGAGGAGATACAATCATGCCTTTCTTCGAATGATGACACGTGGCATAAAGAGCTCAATAGAATTCTTCTTTATATATATTTATATATAGGTAGATCTCCACAAAAGCAACTATAATACTAGGTATAAATATTAATTTCATGCTTTTAAAATAAATAAAAATAAAAATAGGTATAAAAACCAAAAATATTTGTGAAGAAAAGAGTCGTAACAAAAATGATTGGTTTACCCACTTAATTGTGCGGGTATTAAATGAAGCGAAGATATCTCACGTGCAATCCATCCGCACACGCGCCAGAGTGGATATACACACCCCACCTCCAACTATCATCGACAATTTTCTAGAGATAGAGAGAGAAACAAATCAACAATTACCCTCCCTCCCACAAACTAGATTCGATCACAATAACATCAAAAAACCCCCTCCAACAAGATTCGATCTAACACAATCATCATCTTCCTTTCACATATACGCGATTTGATTCAACTGATTTCTTGATCAGTCTTTTCTGGGTTTGCTTCAAGATTCGTTCTTGATTTTCCTCCTCCTGGTATGTTGTGTTTGACCTTTATCCTTGTGTTTTCAGTTTAAAAATATTTGTTGGTTAGATTCAGTTAGAAGTTGTAATCAGTAGATTGATGCGTGAATTCGTTTGTTTGTGGTCAATATGCTTGAATCTGTGATGGATCTCCATTGATCCTGTAGCCAAAAGTGATCTTTCTTTGTTGATTGCTGCCATTGATTTTAGTTGTTTGCATTTTTTAGGGCTTTTCATGAAGAGTACTGTGTTCTTCCTCTGATCTTTATGTGGTCGGTTCATTCGAACATTTGTTGCAAACAATCTACTTGTAAACAGTGTTTTTAAATCTGGTTTTGTTTTGGTTTGAGTGTTTCAGAATCATACTTTAACCCTATGTTGTCAAAAGCACACAAATTAGCCCTAAACAAGATTGGAATCAACTTAAAACAGTATAAAATAGCCCAAAACATTTCTAAAACCTATAAAAATAATATTTTTTATACGGCAAATTGGATTTTAATAATTCAAATTATGACATGTTGACCGATAATAATCCAAACTATCAGTTTGACCAGTGTGGCGGTCTCAACTTTCATTTTTATGGTCAAGAGCAGTCTCGGTAGCATATTTTTCATACATTTATACTTGATTTACACTTGCTTTTCTCTTGTTTTTGTTTTTATGTTTCCTCATTTTGTTCAGAATCAACATTACGAGCCGGAAATCAATGTAAATGTATGAAAATTATGCTACCGGGACTGCTCTTGACCACAAAATGAAAGTTGAGACCGCCACTGATCAAACTGATAGTTTGGATTATTATCGGCCAATAGGTCATAGTTTGGATTATTAAATTCCAATTTGCCTTTTTATACTATGTCTCACTTAAAAAAGCACTCGCTTTCTAAGTGTCTTGCAAAGCTCACCTTTATGCCTTGAGTGCGCCTTGCACATTTGACAACTATGCTTTAACGCTATATGTAGTTCAATTGCTAATCCTAAATTATTAGGACTTCAAATTGTAATAATCATCTGTAAGCATGTATCTAAACACCACCTTAGGATTACTGCAAGCCCCTGATTTTGGTAGTCTTTGTTTCTAGGCTTATTGTTATGATCATGATCTTGTTAAGTGACTTGTTTGGTTCATTTTGTGATTTGAATTCATGGGGCTTTTCATTTACCATATGTTAGTTGTTAGCGTACTCTAAAAGTTGAAGAAATCAGTCACCCATTTTGCGAACTGAATCAAGCATTGTTAGGAGTGATCATCACAGATAGACAATACTAATTGTAGGAAATGATAACTGGAAATATGAAACATGGTATTAACATGGTCTAACCTTGCATTCTTACTATGTTTCATGAATTCTTGTTCCTTTTGTGTGGAACAACCGTCTTACTGACAAATACTAGGTTTCCTTTTGTGCAAGATTCGAACAGGAAGTTCAAATTTCTTTTCTTTTCTTGATTGAAGATGGAGCGCCTTCCGGTAGAAGTCATTGGAAACATCCTCTCCCGCCTCGGTGCTGCTCGTGATGTCGTGATTGCATCTGCCACTTGCCGAAAATGGCGGGAAGCTTGGCGGGTCCATCTCCACACGCTCTCCTTCAATTCAAACGACTGGCCCGTTTATCACGAGCTCACAACAAGCAGGCTTGAGATTCTCATCACTCAAACAATCTTCCAAACCACGGGCCTCCAATGTCTTTCCATCATCATGGATGATGTTGATGAGTTCTCAGCTGCACCTGTGATCGCATGGCTTATGTACACCCGAGATAGCTTGAGACAGTTACATTATAATGTAAGAACATCACCCACCATTAACATTATCGAAAAATGCGGTCGCCAAAAACTCCAAGTGTTGAATCTGTCTCATAACACCATAAGTGGAATCGAGCCAAGTTATCAGCGTTTCCCGTGCTTGAAATCTCTTTCGTTAAGCCACATCAGCATTTCCGCTCTCGACTTAAGTTACCTACTGACTGCTTGCCCAAAAGTCGAGATCTTGGCACTTTTAACCCTTGAAATCGCCTTGTCAGATGCACAGGCCTCAATGGAGTTAAATAGCCATTCTCTCAAAGATCTATCTGTGGAAGGCATAAGTTTAGACAAGTTCATTCTTGAGGCTGATAGCCTCGAGAAATTACAACTCAAAGATTGTACACTTGACGTTTTCGAGCTTGTCGGTAAAGGGACATTAAAGCTTTTAAAGATTGATGATGTCAGCGTTATCCATCTCGACATAGGTGAAAACACCGAAAATCTTGAAGTTGTCGATGTGAGTAACTTCACAATCATGTGGACTAAATTCCATCATATGATCTCAAAAGCATCACGGTTAAGAGGGCTTCGGCTTTGGGGGGTCGTGTTTGATGATGAGGATGAAATTGTCGATATGGAGACGATTTCCGTGTGTTTTCCTCAGTTGACACATTTGTCCCTGTGTTATGATCTAAAAGAGGGATCACTTCAGTACAGTTTGCAACGGTCGTTTGAGTTGAAGAATGTGGTTATGCTGGAACTTGGGTGGACCGTGATAACCGACCTGTTTTCACAGTGGGTGGCGGGGCTTTTGGAGCGGTGCCCGCATCTCAGAAAGCTCATCATTAACGGGGTCGTATCAGAGGCTAAAAGCCACGAGGAATGCCAAGTTTTAGCTAATTTCACAACTTCAATCGTTAGTCTCATGCGCAAATATTTGCATGTAGATGTTCAGTTTGAATATGAATAACAACAGTAAGTCGGTTTCTGTGTTTGTACAAAGAAAACTGTGTGATCTAGTATCTGTTCTGCTTTATCGTCGGGTGGACGATGGTTACTGTTTTGGCAGTTGAATATTTATGAGATGTATTTTTTTCTGAAGATGAATAGAACTAATTCACAGCTTCTGCTGTCCCAGAACATGTGCTTGCGGTTGCAGGTGATGTTTCTGATCAACTGTTACTCCTCATTTTATTGTTAATTGTTGGTGAGCAATTTGACATCTGATCTGATGTTTTCTTGGCATGTTTCTCCTTTCGCCATTAGAGGTTCTTGAACAAATACTAAACAGAACTTTACTGACTGTGTTTTCGTAATCTGGTCGGTTTGGGTTATTTTTCTTTGGCTTTCAGGATTAGTTGGGTCAAACTAGACAGGATAACTAAATCTTGACAAGAGCTGGTCAAAATAGGTACAGACAATAAGACTATGTGTAGTGATGTCACGAGAGAGGGGGCATGAGCCACTTCTGGCCATTAACACCCTGCACGCCGCCAGGGCGTTGCCCCGCCCCTTCAAATTGAAACATTCCATTTCTTTGCTCATATATTGAGAAGAGGAAGAGGCGAAGTGTCTCTTTCCTTTTCTTAACTTTTCATTATATATTTAATTTGATGTTTATTGTTATATTTCTCAAATAACTTGTGATTAGGTATGTATGGGAGTGCTTAGTGCAAAAGTGCTTTTAGCTAAAAGTATTTATTAACTTATAACTTTTTCAAAGGGAGTTTTAAAAAAAATTGTTTGGATTAACCTTTGTGGTAGAAAAAGACACCAAGTTGTTTTTAAAATTTATTTTTTATCTTATTCATGTAAAATGACCAAAATGGGGGAAAGTGATGAGGTATTGTGGGTAAAAAAAGGGGAGCATATTAGTAATTTTCATTTCAAAAGTCAAAAAGAGTTTGAAAAGCCAAGTTTTTCTTGACTTTTGGAAGGTAGCTTTTTTCTCCTTGCCAAAAAGTTAAACTCAAAAGTGATTTTAGATTACTCAAATAATATTTTTAACTTATTGGCTTTTCAAAAAGATAATATAAGGAGTTTTTAAATGGAATTTTATACATGCTCTTAGTAACTTTAAAAATAAAACTAAATACTCAGTCTTGTACTCTTGTTCATTAATTTTTTTATGAACATCACGGGATATGTTTGAATTTAAATAGATGTGTTTTAAAAATATATATATACTTTTGGTCTTGTGTTTGGATCGATTTTTATTGTTAGAAAATAATTTTATGTTAGTTGTTAAAAATATAATATTAGTTGTTACAAAATAAGTTTTTGTAAAATATTTAAAAATGTTTATATGAAAATTAGTTAATGTCAATGATGAACTAATAGTTACAAAACTGGCTCACACTCATTAGCCACTATACATCTTTAGTGGTGTAATATGGGTAAACATTTTTTTCTCATATTCACTAACTACTACACATGATCTAACGGGTTGTTCAGGATTTTTTTTTATTGATTATTTAGCTACTATGTTCACAGAAGCAATAACTGTGAATGCGCCAGAGCAATTAGGCAATATTCAAGTCCCTAAAAGGGCCAGTTATATCAGAGTCATTATGTTGGAGTTAAGTCGTATAGCTTCGCATTTGTTAACCACGAGCAATACTCCTACTACACCACCACCATACTGCACACACCACCTACCTGTTGCTGGGACAACCATAAAAAAAACAATAAATAAGTCCTAAACTTGTGAAAGAACACGTTATGAATTTACGACTGATCTACCACTGGATTCAACTACAAACTCTTTAGATCAATAATACAAACCCATTTACACTTCTAGCTAACTGGATATCCGATTTTGATCACAACGAAGATTTCTTATTTAAAAGGGGATTTATTAGCATGCATGTTTTCTCTTAGGCAAACCCTGGGTTTTGGGATTGAAACCGGCTCTTTTGAAATTGGCTCAATTATAAACGAGCTTAGCCCGAGCCAATGTCAGCTTGGCTCGTGGCTCGCTAGTTTGGATGATTTAAATTAAAGCCCAAATTATATGCTATTACAAAATTAATCCGGTTGGAAGAAATAATGCTTTTTTATATTGTTTATGGAATAGTAAAACGAAAAAAAATAATATTAGATTCTAAGAATCCCAATTATTGCCGCCCGATAATAATTCATACTTCATTTATTTTCCCCCTACAATGAACTTTTTTTTAATCATGTTGGAAATAACAGAACGTTGTTAAAATGACACTATCTCGGTTAAAAAAAACCATTTTTTGATGATTAAGCATCACGTTAGGTCTTATGTGACGTTTTTTTATGTAGAAGTATGATTAGAGGAAGCATAAATGCTCAATCTACTTGGCGAAATGTTGTTGGAACGCAAGTACAAGAAGGAAGATATCAGGATGATGAAGTTCGTCTTGACCCGTTTTTTGGATTATAAAATGATTGATTCTAATACTATGATTAACCAAGTTTAAAAATTGCAAGGATAGTTCTTGGTGAAACATCTCAAGTGGCACTGTCTCAAGTTTGATGTATTTCGAGAATTACCTTAAGCATAAGCAAAAGGACATGCCTATTGAATGTTTAGACAACTATAAGTACCATATTTTTTAAAATAAATATTAATCATATTGAAATTTATATTCGTTTTTCTAATGGAAAATTCATCCAACTTCAACTCTTAAACTATTTCACAAACTAAATTACATTAATGTCTAGATTTAAACTCTAGATCTCTAACTAATAGAACAAAGTCTCTATGATGTTTTGCAAACACATCCCATTTCCGGTGTCTTTTATGGTTATATTTGAGTCAATTTGAGTCGGTTTGCGTTTGTTTTAATTGTTTCTAGTTAAGTTTGAGTCTTTGGGTCGTTTTTATTTCTTTTATATGTTTTGTAGGCATTTAATGAAAACCCGAGGCCATGAGGGAAAGTTGGAAAGAAAAGAAGAAAACAATGAAGAAGAGCTGAACAAGCAGTCCCAGGCGTATCGCCTGGGACCTTACCTTTGTAGGCGATACGAGCGGAGAGAAGGAGTCAACAGAAGTCATAAGTCGGTTTGACCGACTGTTTTGTCGCGACATATGCAGTAGGTGTATCGCCTAGAGAGAACACACCTCCAAGCGATACGCTTGGAGGCCTAAAACCCGCAGAAAAAGCAATTCGAATATAAATTCGATGTTTAGGGTTATGTTTCGCATTCTTCGACTTCCAGACGGCAGAGGGGCGATTTCAGGTGACTTTGAGAGACAGGAGAGAGCTGGGAACAAGGAGAATCATCAAGGGATCAACAATTCATCATCAAATCATCACCAATTCATCTGGTTCTTCTTGATTCTTGTTTCAAACTTTAGACTCAGTTATGGTTGCTGTGCGAGATACGATTTTTATTGTGTTTTCTGCTATGAACATGATTGTAGGCTAAACTAATTATGCCATCTAGACCGTTATGATGAGTAATTGACTTTTTGACTTTATTCTCGGTTTTGACTTATTGATTGATGTTGCGATTCTATTAAATTCCAATAATTGCTATGGTTGATGTATATGTGTGTTATGAGCAGATTGTGAATTGATTGTTAATGCTTAATTTACCCGCGAATGTCTTTCGATTTAGGTAGATTAACTAAAGTAGTTAACTTTAGGGTTAATTGCTAAAGTATAGTTAGGGTTCCTTGACTATTGCATTGATAGTTAGTTGGTAATTTGCTTGTGATGTGCTGCCTATTCTGAGACTTAAAAGGTAAAGAATTGTCGGGTAGTTGGGGTGGTTAGAATTCTAGGGTTGCATTGTCTCAAAAGGAAGTGTCCTAGGGTTTCGATTATCTTGGTATTCCGTGTCGGTCATAGTAGTTATTGGTGGCTCCTGTTAGGTCTAAGGTGCCCGAGATTAGGTTCAGAGGTGGTTAGGTCTAATTGAGGAAGGAAGTACTCAAAAGGTGAACTCCTGTTCGAGCGTTAGAATCGTTGTCTAGGAGGGACTTAAAAGGTGAACTAGCGACCATCAGATTAGTTAGAGCCGAGGTAAAGTTAAGTGTCAATTGCAAGTCTAGGTCTAGGTGGTGCCTTCTTCTCATCTGAAGTTTCCCGAAGTTTCCTGTGTTCGTCTGTTACTCATTATTTAGTTAAGTCAGTTAAATCTTAATTCAATCTCAATTCAAAAACCCCGAATTACTCAGTATTTCCATTTCATAGGTCTAGGTTAAGTTTTGTCTATAGAGTGTCTCTAGGGTTCGATATTCCCGGTCTTGCCTTAGCTTAGCTACAATCCGATAGGTACACTTGCCTTAGGGTTCGGTTTAGTTTAGGTATTTTCGGTAAAATTAGGTGTGTCTAGGTCTAGGTTTAGGTCTAGGTTTTTATAGTATTTTTAGAGTAGTTCCGAACACATCAAGTTTTTGGCGCCGTTGCCGGGGACACTTGGCAATAGCAAGATTAACTTAGGTCGTCGTTAGGAAATTTTGAGTCTTTTCGGTTTTTCCCGTGTCTAGAGTCTTAGGATTTCCGTTCTTGAGTCTAGAGTTTTAGGTTTATTCTTTCTTTTAGTTTATTTGAGTCGTTTCCCCATTTTATGCCACACACCCGTTCACGAGGTCATCCTGAGCTTTCACCATTTTCTGATCCCGACGCGGATATTCGTGAACGGTTTCGCCTTCTTCGCACGGAGCTAGAAGCTTTCATCATTTCCACTGCTCACTCCAAACCATCTTCTTCCACACAAACCACATGCGACACCAAACCCATTCCATTCCCCGATCTTTCATCCATGGCGGCACGTCGCACCGTCCACGAGCAGGCCAGCGCCGGAGTCACCGAGGCCCGGTTTGCTATAGCTCAGCCTGATATTGCCAACACCGCGAATTGGCAAGTTCCGTCCCACGTCATCAACGCTTTGACGCACTCCATTCAGTTCCATGGACGTGAGGACGAAGATGCACCGACGCATATTTCGCGCTTTATTCGAATTTGCAACACATTCGGACTCACGGGAGTCGCGAACGAAATCATTTATCTGTGTCTGTTCCCATTCTCCCTTACGTCTCGAGCCGCCGAGTGGCTCGAGACGCTTCCGCCTAACTCGATCGCCACCTGGGACGATCTGATGTTAAAATTCCTGAAGAAGTATCATCCCCCAGCCAAGGCATCACGTACTCGGGAGGAAATCCACTCTTTCAGGATGGACCCCAATGATGTAACACCTTGAAAATACTACTAAAATCAGAAGGAAATTTTTGCGATTATAAATTGGATTCGGTAAGCCCAATTAGGCCCAACAGGCCAATTAAGGAATTCGTGGCCCAACAAAAGCCCAATTATATTAAACAATGTTCGGGTAAGTTGATTTACCAACCTAGTGGAGTTATAAATATATTTAATGAGTTTACACAGAGAATTACAGTCGTGGAAGTATGCTCGGTTAACAAAACGGAGATGTACGAGATTCGCATCAGATACGCGCTTTATACCGCCCGTTGACCGAACAATTACCGAATTATTTATATTTCAACATTTTAAACACCCCCAAGGACATTTACGAGACTTTTGTAAATTTCAATCACTCGGGAATTATTATAGACCATTTACTTAGCATTCAGTATTTAACGTGTTCGGAGATCGCGGAATAATACCCGTTTAAATTAAAATTTGTACTACACTTTAGTACATGAAATAACTATATACTAGAGCCCTTGTACTACTCTCCCACACACACATTTGTGTGTTCAGAAAGTAATCGAGAGAGAGGGAGAGCCGTAGTTCTCTCCGCCACTTCGTTTTCCGGCAACACACCGGCGAGCTTCGGCCTCCGGCCAGCTCAGTCCACGGCGGCGCTAGGGCCTTCGGCCCCATACCCTTTTTTCTCCCTCTCATGTCCGCGACGGTTCTGACCACGTCGAAGCCGTCGGATGGCGGCGGCGATGGCAGCGAGTAGCCTGCCTGCTCGGAGGCGGCGACGGCAAGGAGTTTTGGTGGTGGTTGCGGCTACAGCCGCAGGTCCGAAGACCCCCCTCCTGTCACGATTTCTTCATCCCGCTCCTTCATCTCCACCGGCGGTTAGGGTTTGGGGAGTGGTCTCAACCATCGAGCAGGTCCGGTGACCTTGTCTTTCGCAATTTTCGACTAACAGCGGGTAAGTGTAGGTTGATTTTGGGGATTCTCTCCACTCTACATCTTATTACCTCTTTATGACACCCCGGTTGTGACATGCATACTTCCATCTTGTTTATTGTAACAGATTTGGGGATTTAAAGGTTGTTGTAATGATTGTTGTTAGATGATGACGATTTGTGTCGATGTGGGTGTCCGGGATCGAGGCTGTGGCGGTGGTGAACCGCCGGACAGCCGCAAGTTAGTGGCAGGGGTTGGTGTTTACGGGTTTTGAAAGATGGATAATGATGGCTCAATATTGTAGAACTTGTTTTGGATGATTTGGAGTTGTTTTGGTGTTGGTCAACAAAAGTCAACCGGGTTAAACCCGAGTACAGTTCTGGACAACAGTTTCGGAGGGTCAAACGAAGTCAAATCTGGAAACCGAGCGCAGATTATTATTCTCGACGAAATATTAAGCGGAATGGACTATTTGCTCATCAGATTCAGACACTTTTGGATATACGGTTAACCGGGTTCGAGTCGCGTACCGACCGGAAGGTATACCGTGTTCTGATATCTCATAATTAATATGATAACATTGTACACAATAAAAACCCCTTTTGAAAGAACACACGACATCTGAAAGGCTAACGGATAATTTAAAGATGTAAATTAAATGACATTTACTTAAAGTTCCAAAGCTAAAATAATTATAGATGTTTAGTGTTGCATTATGCAACAATTCCAAAAACAGAAAAATTCGAGTTTAATAAAACTTGAAGTAGTTCATGACACACCCTTTTTCCAGAATATAATTAAACACTACTCGTAGATCACGAATGTCAGAAAACTTAGTATTGCATTATGCAACATTAGTATTGCATTATGCAACAGTTTAGAAACAGAATATATCAGAACAGAATTGACAGATAATGTCATAAACAATAACGATTATAAATATTTGTTTTAGGTTGCTTTGCCAGTAACGCTATTACTGCAAATATACCATCAAGTTGAGCTTGCCAGATTAATTATGTGAGTTCTGTTACCTTATCCTTGTTATTGAAAGTTTTGAGGCCACAACTAACAGTTGTGGTTCTACAGTTGATTGCTTACTGGCTACGCATCAGATATAATTGCATGTAATGTGAAAAATTACTACGTAACTAGTATGCTAGAATCCTTTGGTGCAATGTGTTGTACCCCATGACTTATATATATTTTATTGGTTGAATTCTAGTCATTAATGTAAGCAAGTTTGTAGTCCAGTAGCTTTGAAAGATGAATAACAGGTATGGTACGGCTCACCAACAACATCATGTTGTTGATACAGTTGATTTATAAATTTTTGCAGGAAATCAGTAGGACCCTCCAGATAGGTGATCCTCCAAAGAATCAAGCATATGTGATCAATAAGATATCAAGAACCTTCGGGCCCAGTGACCTAGTACTCTGTTTAGATGCTAGAAACAAACTTATTATTATTATTATCAAGTGATTGTAAAACGTATCAGGCTGTCTGTAAATAAGCTAGCGGTTGTTTAATATACATCATCTGTTGCTTCCGCGTATATTTGATATGGACAGCCTGTTTTCCACAACACCTCCCTCGAACCTGACCGGGTGACAGGTGGTGCGGGCGGGGTGTGACAGGTTGGTATCAGAGCCACAGGTTCCAGCAGATTAGGTGTTCTTGTAGAGCCCTAAGCTCGAACCTAGATCAGACTTTAAGACCAAATCCCGTTGTTAAGTCTTGACTTAGGCTGAGATTTGTGCATTAGGCAGCTATCGAAGTTTAGTGTAAGGTCGGTAGTAGTTTCAGCCTGGCCAGCTGCCATTACTACCCACAGGTGCACTAAAGTTCGGTGAACCCTAGTGGACACATTAAAGCTGATAGTCTTCCTCATTATGTGTTAAAGCTCTAAGTTGTGACCATTCTTGTGTAAGTAGGGTTCTGTACCCTAGTCTTTCATTGGGAATTTAATATCCTAGTTATATACTAACATTGTTTTAAGTATGCACCTAACACAAACATTTGGATCTGGCAAGTCTTCTTTTGCAAATAGCAAAGGCCGCAATTGATGTGATAACAAACGTTGAGAAGAATTTCCAAGAGGAGAAACCTGAAAATGAGAAGTCACAAGTCTTGACCACGCGTCTGTGATAGATATGTCAGATTTCTTCTTCTGAACTAGAAATAATGAAGACAACGATTGATACAACACAACACAACAAGGAAGAGCCTCAAAAGGAGGAGGATGACATACAACCACAACAATCACCAAAACGCGTTAAGGAAGTCATGCCAGCTTGGACACACTTGTAACTACCCCTCCGAATGTCATTCACATCACATCTACGTGTCATCAGCTTAAGCAGGCATTAAAGGTGGACCGGATGAGTCAACTTATATGCAACTGAAACTAGTGATCAATTTACCATAGATGGGCAACTCCATGGATGTGACGGTTGACAATCAAATCACTGTTTTAACTGACAACTTCATGAATATTTATTATTCACTACGATTCTTAAGCCGAATATGGGTGATAGGTGTCTAACAGTTAAAGTTTTCCACGTCTACAAGGAATCGATAATTTGCATACTTCATCAAATCCCCTACTTATTTGAATCATATATGATTGGCCTAATATCTTAACCACATTAGTCTCATCAGCAGCAGTCACACCAGTTCAGTCGCTTCAACATTTACAACCTCAGTCACTACACCTTATTTAACCACAACAACATATTTTTCATCATAATCACTGTATGTGGAACCTTACCTCTCGTCATTCTCTGGTCTTAGCCTACTGAATTCATGCATTATTTACAAGGAACCGGTAGAACCTAGTACAAAACCTCTAGTTGCAAGTGCGCTAATGGAGAAAACTACGTGTTGACAAGTAATGTAATTGAGTACAAGAAGAAGAAAAGAAAATTGGCGAAGGCACGCAAGGAGAAAGTAAATACATTGGTGAATTGGCTCCAATTAAGAAGAGGCAAAAATCTTTGATATGGCGATACGTTCATGATGGGGAAGGAAATTTTTTTTTTTTACTACACGACTAGTTGCTATAGGCTTATGACTAATCATTTCATGTTTCAAATTGCCTGTTTGCATCTTATTTGATAATTGTGCTATGTGAGGCCGTATTTGTTCTCCCAATATATGCATTATGTGAAACAATTTCTTTAACCATAGTTAGTTATGACCAAAGTTAATGTTGTTATAATAACTATGAGGTTGCAAATAGGTGCCAAAATATGCATTTAAACGCTTATTATATATTTATATGATTAGAGTCTAGACATAGACCGTGGCCTTAGGAGCCTAAGTGATTGCCTAAAATTAGGATCCAATAAAAATCTCACACGCTTGTGCGTTTATATTCATAATAATTGTCTTGTGCAAACCGGCATAAGACCAGCACGAAAAATCAATTTTGACAAATAACACAAAGAACACATGATCCTTACAACAGTGATAAGGAAAATTTTGGTCCACGTCTGAAATGCATAAGAATAATTCCTGAAAAATATTCCTAAACATTGTTTTCAATTGTGGCAAATTGCTTAACTCTCCACTGGAAACAAAAATCCATGATAAATAATCATAATGATTAAATAACCCATTTTGTACAAATAAGAATTCAATTTATGAACAATTACGTCAGAAGACGGAGAATGGTGGTAATTGTAAGATTGGTAGCAGTTGTACTAGCTTCGGCGATAGTTTTTAATTTTAAAGGCTAAGGAGAAAGAAGCAAAGAAAGACTCATGATTATTGTGAGAAATCAAGATTGTATGAGTGCAATTGGAATTGGTATTAGCCATTCGAAGAAAGTTACTATGAAGTATTACTCTCGTCCCACTAAATATACTGCCAGCTTTAGGAGCAAGACTAGAGAAGTCTATCAAAGTTGAGGCTCTCGGCAACATTATGAGGATTCTTACTGGAAGAAAAAAAAAGTTGATTGAATAAAGAAAAGAGTAGCCGTAAGAAGAAGGGTTCGTACAAAGCATTCGTGGCTTGCTTACCTGGTATTTTCAGGGATGGTGTGAGTGAATCCCAGTTCAATCAAGCCTAGATCGACCAGGTAATTACTTTCATGAATGGTGAGATAGTTGATTGTTCTTAAGGATGATAAAATGCAACTGAAACACTCAATAGTTTGGAAGAGGTTGAAGCTAACTAAATTTGTTAAATCACAAATACTTCTCGGTTGATGAGAAATAATAAAATTGGCTGATGCCATGACTATACTAGGTAGTATGGATATCATAGTAGGGAAAAGTTGATCATTTAATATGGAAATTGATACACCAAAAGTACAAATGAAGAGCGAATTGAAGAATGGCCTTGGAATTTGTAAGTACCAGTCCTTGTCGAAAGAGCTTGAGGTTGTGAAGTGAAAGAAATCATTTTATCTAATAGTTTGGGACACCGGCGATCATCTTGAAGAAGGTAAGATCCGATTTGTATCCAGACCTTTAAAGGACACTATTATGACATAACTGAAAATGATGTTGTATACCCAAGAAAGAGAAAGGGATTCTAGAAGAGAAATGAAATTGGCTTATGCAATTTAATTGTTGAGGAAAGTTATCTATGAAAATAAATCGGAGGAGCTGGAAGAATTCATTGGAGTGCATGACGTGTTCCACGTCTCAAATGGAGGAAAATTTTCAATATCAAGTGGTTTAATGAGCTTCTTATTTTGGTGATTCACATGATGAATATTAAGAAAAGATAGATTAAGAGAGATACTTAAGGTATGGATTCAACACTTGGAGCAGATGTGAGATCAACAAGGCTGATGACTTTAAAGTTCGCAATAGACATAGACTATATGCTAAGCAAAGATTAGATTATGATTCTTCTCTAGGTTAATCTTCCTCATCATCAGATTGTGAACTTCGTTCGTTCTAATCTATTGAAAGGTCTCTTCACTGTTACTTGTATTTCTTCGTTCATATGAGTAATGATCTACAATTCTTTGTTCTTTTAATGAGTTAGCCTAATCATTAAGATACATGAAGGGAGGACTTATAGGGCATGTTTGTAAGGCAAATAGACGACTACGGTTCTAGAACGTAATCGTGAATTTGCAGGTACATATGTGCGATTTTGGAATCCTATTGTGTTGATTAATATTCCTTGAAATTTCAAAAAAAAAAATAATAATAAAAAAAAATTCATTCACAACCCCTTCACAACATATTTGATTACTCAGTTTTGGTGTCATAAAACTACAATCCAGCTATCTTGTCATCATGTTATGAGTTGATGACATATCCATCATAAATTATTTAGAAATCCATAAGCCCTTGAATTTTTAATGGCATCATGCCTTAGTTAGAAATCGGTAAGACCTTGAACTCTTCTGTTAAAGGGCTTAAGGCTCTAAGCTTCCTATCACATGGTTGTGCAAATTCCAAGATTCAATAAAATTCTTTATTATTATTATTATTATTTTTTTCCATAACGTGTTCAATTTTTTCCATACATGAGTTGAAGATTTAGCCGCAAGAGCATTATGACAAGGATTTTATGAAGCTCGACACATTTCTAAGGAAAGAACTCGCACTCATTGAGAAGAAGCTACATGGACTGATGCCAATATACACTGATTTTCAAGACCTCGAACATGTAACGGTCAAGAACGATATCCCTTACACAGGTCCAACGAAGTATTTGTTCAACAACAAGGAACCAGGTATCTCATTATTTGATGGATATGAAGACTTCATGATGAATTTTGACACATCAACTAATGGAATTAGTTGTATACTCATGCGATGAGACAAGGTAATTGCGTATGTCATCAGGCAACTTATGACACACGGAAAGACTTACATCATACATGTTCTGGAATTGGGTATAGAAGTATACGTTCTGAAAAATATGGAGATATTAGTTTTGCGAAAAGAAATTGTGGTGTATCCTGTTCATGGGAGTTTATAGCACCTCATAAATCATTAAGAGCCGAATATGCGTCAAGGGCGCTGGATGGACATATTAGGTGATCATGATTGCAAGATTAAATACCATCCGGGGGAAGAGCTAAAATAATGGCTGACGTTTTAAGTAGTAAAGAGATACCAAAATCGATCTGAATAAGAGCAATGAGAACTGATATAAAAGTAAGTCTAATCTATAAGATCAAAGAAGTCCATGAGGAAAACATTGGATTTGACGTAATACAAAGATGTATGGTTACTCCTTCGATTAGGCATTACGAATTTCGGGACGAAATTCCTTTAAGGAGGGGAGAGTTGTAACACCTTGAAAATACTACTAAAATCAGAAGGAAATTTTTGCGATTATAAATTGGATTCGGTAAGCCCAATTAGGCCCAACAGGCCCATTAAGGAATTCGTGGCCCAACAAAAGCCCAATTATAATAAACAATGTTCGGGTAAGTTGATTTACCGACCTAGTGGAGTTATAAATATTTTTAATGAGTTTACACAGAGAATTACAGTCGTGGAAGTATGCTCGGTTAACAAAACAGAGATGTACGAGATTCGCATAAGATACGCGCTTTATACCGCCCGTTGACCGAACAATTACCGAATTATTTATATTTCAACATTTTAAACACCCCCGAGGACATTTACGAGACTTTTGTAAATTTCAATCACTCGGGAATTATTATGGACCATTTACTTAGCATTCAGTATTTAACGTGTTCGGAGATCGCGGAATAATACCCGTTTAAATTAAAAATTGTACTACACTTTAGTACATGAAATAACTATATACCAGAGCCCTTGTACTACTCTCCCACACACACATTTGTGTGTTCAGAAAGTAATCGAGAGAGAGGGAGAGCCGTAGCTCTCTCCGCCAATTCGTTTTCCGGCAACACACCGGCGAGCTTCGGCCTCCGGCCAGCTCAGTCAACGGCGGCGCTAGGGCCTTCGGCCCCATATCCTTTTTCTCCATCTCTTGTTCGCGACGGTTCTGACCACGTCGAAGCCGTCGGGTGGCGGCGGCGATGGCAGCGAGTAGCCTGCCTGCTCGGAGGCGGCGACGGCAAGGAGTTTTGGTGGTGGTTGCGGCTACAGCCGCAGGTCCGAATACCCCCCTCCTGTCACGATTTCTTCATCCCGCTCCTTCATCTCCACCGGCGGTTAGGGTTTGGGGAGTGGTCTCAACCATCGAGCAGGTCCGGTGACCTTGTCTTTCGCAATTTCCGACTAACAGCGGGTAAGTGTAGGTTGATTTTGGGGATTCTCTCCACTCTACATCTTATTTCCTCTTTATGACACCCCGGTTGTGACATGCATACTTCCATCTTGTTTATTGTAACAGATTTGGGGATTTAAAGGTTGTTGTAATGATTGTTGTTAGATGATGACGATTTGTGTCGATGTGGGTGTCCGGGATCGAGGCTGTGGCGGTGGTGAACCGCCGGACAACCGCAAGTTAGTGGCAGGGGTTGGTGTTTACGGGTTTTGAAAGATGGATAATGATGGGTCAATATTGTAGAACTTGTTTTGGATGATTTGGAGTTGTTTTGGTGTTGGTCAACAAAAGTCAACCGGGTTAAACCCGAGTACAGTTCTGGACAACAGTTTCAGAGGGTCAAACGAAGTCAAATCTGGAAACCGAGCGCAGATTATTATTCTTGACGATATATTAAGCGGAATGGACTATTTGCTCATCAGATTCGGACACTTTTGGATCTACGGTTAACCGGGTTCGAGTCGCGTACCGACCGGAAGGTATACCGTGTTCTGATATCTCATAATTAATATGATAACATTGTACACAATAAAAACCCCTTTTGAAAGAACACACGACATCTGAAAGGCTAACGGATAATTTAAAGATGTAAATTAAATGACATTTACTTAAAGTTCCAAAGCTAAAATAATTATAGATGTTTAGTGTTGCATTATGCAACAATTCCAAAAACAAAAAAAATTCGAGTTTAATAAAACTTGAAGTAGTTCATGACACACCCTTTTTCCAGAATATAATTAAACACTACTCGCAGATCACGAATGTCAGAAAACTTAGTATTGCATTATGCAACATTAGTATTGCATTATGCAACAGTTTAGAAACAGAATATATCAGAACAGAATTGACAGATAATGTCATAAACAATAACGATTATAAATATTTGTTTTAGGTTGCTTTGCCAGTAACGCTATTACTGCAAATATACCATCAAGTTGAGCTTGCCAGATTAATTATGTGAGTTCTGTTACCTTATCCTTGTTATTGAAAGTTTTGAGGCCACAACTAACAGTTGTGGTTCTACAGTTGATTGCTTACTGGCTACGCATCAGATATAATTGCATGTAATGTGAAAAATTACTACGTAACTAGTATGCTAGAATCCTTTGGTGCATGTGTTGTACCCCATGACTTATATATATTTTATTGGTTGAATTCTAGTCATTAATGTAAGCAAGTTTGTAGTCCAGTAGCTTTGAAAGATGAATAACAGGTATGGTACGGCTCACCAACAACATCATGTTGTTGATACAGTTGATTTATAAATTTTTGCAGGAAATCAATAGGACCCTCCAGATAGGTGATCCTCCAAAGAATCAAGCATATGTGATCAATAAGATATCAAGAACCTTCGGGCCCAGTGACCTAGTACTCTGTTTAGATGCTAGAAACAAACTTATTATTATTATTATCAAGTGATTGTAAAACGTATCAGGCTGTCTGTAAATAAGCTAACGGTTGTTTAATATACATCATCTGTTGCTTCCGCGTGTATTTGATATGGACAGCCTGTTTTCCACAACACCTCCCTCGAACCTGACTGGGTGACAGGTGGTGCGGGCGGGGTGTGACAGATGAGCCTTATTATGTCGCATACGAGAGATTCAACACCCTTCTGAGTAGATGTCCGCAACACGGGTTGACGGACTGGGCGATCATAGAAAAGTTCTACAATGGACTTCGTTATTCTGTTCACAAGGAATTCAACATCTCGGCTGGAGGACATATGATGGAAAAACTCACTGTTGACGAATGCAAATCACTTTTCGAGAGCTTCGCCCTTGCTGAACAGCAGGCACCCGAAGGTCGGAGAGCCACCTTGGCCCCGACTAGATCACTCGCACCATCTACATCTACCCGGGGTGTCAATCACATTGGCTCAGAAACCATGCCACCTAGGGAGTTAGAGAATATTTACAAAGCTTTAGAAGAAATCAAACTCCATATCAAAGCCAAATGTGAGCTGTGCAGAGGCGCTCATGACACTCGAGACTGCCCGCTTGCTCCCGCTGAGCAGGTGGACTACATTGGAAACCGAAACCAGTTCGGTAATTCTTTCCAGTCTGGGTGGAGGAGTGGCCAGAATTTAGGATGGCGAGAGGGAGGTGGCCCACCTGGTTTTCCACCGAGGAATAACTATGCTGGAGGAGATGACGGGGCTGGTGTTAAGGAGATCAGAGAGCTTATTGCTAACCAGACCCAGATCCTGCAGCAGATTGTGGCGAGAGATGAAGGAACGCAGAAGAAGCTAGCTGAGCATGACACGTTACTGAGAAATCAACAAGCTTCGTTTCTGGATTTGCAGCGTTCGGTGGGTGATATCGCGAAGCAGCTGAAGGAGCTCAATTCCCGTGGGGGTTAGTTGTCTGGTAGTACTTACAAAAACCCCAATGCCAACGTCAATGCCATCACTACTAGGAGCGGGAGAGTTGTTCATAATCCATCACCGGCGGTTTTTGAAAATGAGCCGGTTGATGAGGAGATTGTGTTAGAGATGCCTGACGGGAGGGTGCATGAGAGCATAACGCCAGCAAGTACCGCACCAAACGTTGAGGCTGAGGGAGTAAAGAGACCACCGGTCGGGGAGAAGCCACTGAAGTGGGAGGCGGTGAGAGAGAAGAAAAGAGTACGTTTTACGCCTCAACCGATCACAGCCGATGATTTGAAGCAGGTGCCTTATCCTGAGAGGTTGATTCAACAGAAGAATGCGCGTGAGTACAGTCAGTTTTTAGAGCTTCTTAAGCAACTTAGGATTACATTACCTTTCACTGATTTTATTAAACAAATGCCTAAGTATGCTAAATTTTTAAAAGACATGTTAACAAATAAATAGAAGCTTGAAAGTTTTTCTGACGTTACACTCGATGCTAATTGTTCTGCTGTAGTTCAGAATAGGTTGCCTGAAAAATTGACTGATCCTGGTACCTTTACAATCCCTTGCTCTTTTGGTGATTCATCTGTTACTTGTGCTTTAGCTGATCTAGGTGCCTCTATTAATGTCATGCCATGTTCTGTTTTCATGCACCTAGGATTAGGCGAGTTAGAACCGACTAGGATGACAATTTCTTTAGCAGATAGGTCGGTTGTTAGACCCAAAGGAATAGTGGAAAATGTGTTTGTTCAAATTGATAAATTTTTGTTCCCTATAGACTTTGTGGTAGTTGACAGTGCATATGATGCTAGTTGCCCTTTGATTTTAGGTAGGCCTTTCCTTAGGACCGCCCGGGCGCTAGTTGATGTGTTTGCGGGCACGATTACTTTGAGGGTTGACCATGAGAGTGTTGTGTTTAAGGTGGGTAGGCAAGAGGATAGTGATACCAAATCTGTGTGTTTGATAGGTACTTTTATGTCCTTCATAGATCTTGTGGTTGTAGGAAATCGGTTAGATGATGATGAGTTTGAAGAGGATGAGTGTGGGGAGGACACCGGGGGGTTAGTTGAATTAGTTGATAAAAATGAAACTTTTAACCCATTAGGAAAACCCGGTGAGGTAGTTGAGAAGGTAGTTGAAGAAGTTGAGGATGAGGTCTTGATAGAGGATAAGTGTGGGGAAGATCCCGGGGGGTTATATGAGTCATTGGATAAAAATGAGGTGTTGAGTGACCCGTTAGGAGAACCCGAGGAGTTGGTAAGTGTGGAGAGTGAATCGGTGGTTGAAGAGGTAGTTAGGAAGGCCATACTTGGTGATTTAGGTATTGTGCATGATGAGATAGAGTTTAGGCCAGGTGTCGGGAGGTTGCATGTGGTTGTTAGTAAACATGACCCGGATTTGAATTCTCTAGAGAATATTAGGTTTCTACCGGGTCGTTTTAAGCATTGGAAGGTTAAAATGATGTTGGAGTTGCTAGAGTGTGTTGCTTTGTGGTTTAGAAAGTTAGTTAGTGGTTGGATGGGTAGAAACCGGGTGAAAACCGGTAGCTTTGTGTTGAGAGATGTGAAATCGAAGCCTCCGGATGGTTTGGGAGGTTGTGGTTCAGTTTTGTGCTAATTGATGCAATGCCCGGTTTGTATATTATGTAGTTTTGTTTTATTTTCTGCAATTTTTAGTTTTTGTGCCGTTTGCGTCTTTTCGTGTTGTGTTTTTGGTGTTTGCAGGTAATTCCGGAGATTTGGAAATTGGCAAATGTGGTTTGTGCAGGTTGCTGAAAAAAAAATTCGACTATGAGACCTGGAGAGACAAGGAAAAAGAGATAGAAAATTTTTTGGGTCAAATTCCAAAAATTCCTTGGAAATCGCGTTCCAAGCGTATCGCCTGGAGGTTGGTAGGTTATAGGCGATACGCGTGGAAGTCTCATGCGGGACCAGTTGTTTGCAGTTCCAGGTGTATCGCCTGGGAGATGCATGGTTGTAGGCGATACGCCTGGAGGAGGTAAGTCAGAAATCTCTTAAATTTTCAATTTTTAGTATCTCTGTTTACCGGATTTGTGGTGGTTCGTTTGCGGTCGATGTGCTGAGTCTCTGGAGTTTCAGGTGAACACGTTTCAACTTATCTTGTTTTATTTTTTGTTTTATTTGTTTTTCTTTTCGTGCTTTTAGTTTCTGCTTTATTTTTGTTCCATTCCACATTGAGGGCAATGTGTGATTCAAGTGTGGGGATGGGATACTTTCGTATTGAGTCTTTAAAAATGTTAAAAATTTGAAAAAAATTGAAAAATTGTTCAAAAATGTCCGAGATTCTGGCTGCAATTTAAATGGGAAATGATAGGAAACTGGGAATTGACTGTCTAATTGTGTGCTTAAGTGTTAATTAATCGTAATATTTGGGAAAGTGGTTAAGTATGGTTTGAATGGAAAGCATTACTAAACTATGATGTGTCGGTGGGCCCAGCTGACCTAGGAGTAGCTTGAATAGCATGTGTGTTTATTGTTGTATAAATATGCTAATCAGTCTGCTAGTGTGTTCCCATTTTAGGAGTGATAGAAATTCTGAATCTGATGATTAGGAAGGAAGAGACCGCTTTAGGCTAGATACTCTTATGTGCTTAGAATTTCAAATGAGCATGTTATGTAATAATCTGGTTAATGAATTAGAGTGAAGGGACAAAATACTCATGTACGAACTAAGGATAGTATCCCGTGGTAAGTACCTCTGATGATGTTCTGGATCTCGCGGGCAAAATACTCACGTATGATTTCGGGGGTAAGACCTTGTGAAAGAATGCCTCTGATGATGTCCGTTGGTAAGTTAGGTAAAAGTAACCAATTAAAAAAAATATGAAAAAAAAGAGGAAAAGAAATTTTAGTTTAGAGAATAAATGCTCAGAAAAGTTGCATATATATTAATTAGTTATTCTTTGGACATCCTAGTATCTGGTTTAAGGAGGGTTAGAGAAAATATAAAATTTAAATCGTTATATCCTTTTGCTTTGACTGAATATGATTCGGTAGTAGGTTGAACTTGACCTTTCTTTAGTGGGATCCATAGGCGACTGAACTTATATCTGGTAATTTCATAAACACATGGGGGCGAAAGAAAAGGTCGGTGGTTGTGTTTATTCGGATAGAAATATCGGCAATCGTAGTTAGTGTGTTAGTACGTTATGGAATGTGGAATTGTATGGTGGATATTGAATTGTGAATGTTAAATGGTTTAAAAGTCAATCTCCTAGTTATGATTCCATTGCAGTATTTTTCGAGGACGAAAAAAGAGTCAGTGTGGGGATGTTTGATGTGTTGCAAAGACATCCCATTTCCGGTGTCTTTTATGGTTATATTTGAGTCAATTTGAGTCGGTTTGCGTTTGTTTTAATTGTTTCTAGTTAAGTTTGAGTCTTTGGGTCGTTTTTATTTCTTTTATATGTTTTGTAGGCGTTTAATGAAAACCCGAGGCCATAAGGGAAAGTTGGAAAGAAAAGAAGAAAACAATGAAGAAGAGCTGAACAAGCAGTCCCAGGCGTATCGCCTGGGACCTTACCTTTGTAGGCGATACGCATGGAGAGAAGGAGTCAACAGAAGTCATAAGTCGGTTTGACCGACTGTTTTGTCGCGACATATGCAGTAGGCGTATCGCCTAGAGAGAACACACCTCCAAGCGATACGCTTGGAGGCCTAAAACCCGCAGAAAAAGCAATTCGAATATAAATTCGATGTTTAGGGTTATGTTTCGCATTCTTCGACTTCCAGACGGCAGAGGGGCGATTTCAGGCGACTTTGAGAGACAGGAGAGAGCTGGGAACAATGAGAATCATCAAGGGATCAACAATTCATCATCAAATCATCACCAATTCATCTGGTTCTTCTTGATTCTTGTTTCAAACTTTAGACTCAGTTATGGTTGCTGTGCGAGATACGATTTTTATTGTGTTTTCTGCTATGAACATGATTGTAGGCTAAACTAATTATGCCATCTAGACCGTTATGATGAGTAATTGACTTTTTGACTTTATTCTCGGTTTTGACTTATTGATTGATGTTGCGATTCTATTAAATTCCAATAATTGCTATGGTTGATGTATATGTGTGTTATGAGCAGATTGTGAATTGATTGTTAATGCTTAATTTACCCGCGAATGTCTTTCGGTTTAGGTAGATTAACTAAAGTAGTTAACTTTAGGGTTAATTGCTAAAGTATAGTTAGGGTTCCTTGACTATTGCATTGATAGTTAGTTGGTAATTTGCTTGTGATGTGCTGCCTATTCTGAGACTTAAAAGGTAAAGAATTGTCGGGTAGTTGGGGTGGTTAGAATTCTAGGGTTGCATTGTCTCAAAAGGAAGTGTCCTAGGGTTTCGATTATCTTGGTATTCCGTGTCGGTCATAGTAGTTATTGGTAGCTCCTGTTAGGTCTAAGGTGCCCGAGATTAGGTTCAGAGGTGGTTAGGTCTAATTGAGGAAGGAAGTACTCAAAAGGTGAACTCCTGTTCGAGCGTTAGAATCGTTGTCTAGGAAGGACTTAAAAGGTGAACTAGCGACCATCAGATTAGTTAGAGCCGAGGTAAAGTTAAGTGTCAATTGCAAGTCTAGGTCTAGGTGATGCCTTCTTCTCATCTGAAGTTTCCCGAAGTTTCCTGTGTTCGTCTGTTGCTCATTATTTAGTTAAGTCAGTTAAATCTTAATTCAATCTCAATTCAAAAACCCCGAATTACTCAGTATTTCCATTTCATAGGTCTAGGTTAAGTTTTGTCTATAGAGTGTCTCTAGGGTTCGATATTCCCGGTCTTGCCTTAACTTAGCTACAATCCGATAGGTACAC
>JBCNJP010000007.1:95235891-95293808 GCA_039602395.1 Deinandra increscens subsp. villosa | reverse complement strand
ATCAATAGGAGGAGCAGCTTCTTTATAATCAGATTTGGTTCGTTCAACTTGATCCTCACTAAGAAGTATTCCTACAATGTCTCTGGGAACTGGTGGAGGAATGATGTTGTTTGCAGACAGAGACTTATCAGACTTTTCTGACCCAAACCCCGTTTTATCTTTCCCAACTTGGCCAGTTACAACAGCAAGTGACAATTCCTTTCCAGCATCGAGCATTCTTTTGCTCCTCATTTGATTCATATCTAGTTTCACTTGCAACTCATTGTTTTTATGCTTAAGGTAATCTATCTGCTTACTAAGCTCAGCTATTTCTAACTTAGCGTTGTCATACAGATAAGCGTTCTCAGTTGCTAGCTTCCGATATTTCACAATGTCTAGTTTCTGAGCTTTTACCTTCTCTTCATTCTTTTGCCATCTACCCTTGAATGAACTCCTCTCGCATTTTGTCTCAAACAATTCTGACTGATAATTTTTACACCTTTGTCTAAGTCCAGGAATTAAACGAGCACATGTAGGATTCGGGCATGTCTTAGTTTCATCAACCTCATCTGCGAAAGCATCCATGTCATCAACCATATTCTTTTCTTCAACCATTGAAGTCATTTTCTTAATTAGATATGCAGCTTCTGAAAATTTCGAAAAATCGGCAAAAACGGCAAAATGGCAAAATTACTATTCAAAGAATAGTGTCAAAAACTTAAAACTGAAAAACGGAGGCCTTCGGAGTGGAATTTGGGGGTCCAAACGAGCTCCCCTGGACGTTGTCCAGGGTAATTATGGGGCTTGATGTCACGAACGTCGTGTTCAAATTTGAGCTTCTAACTCCAAACGAGCCAAAAGTTACGCCCGTTTCCGTGAAAGTGTGAAAAATGACTTTTTGCCGCAAATCCTGTTTCCGATCGTAAACCCTATTTACGATCGTGATCACCTCCGGGTCGTAAACAACGATCGTGAACTCCTGTTTCCGATCAAACTAGAATCGTAAACACTTAAACCGCCTAAAAGAATCGTAAACACGATTACGATCCTCGATTACGACCAACACAATCGTAAACACCCGTTTCCGATGAAAAATTGTCGTAAACACCAATTCCGATCCTGCAAAGTCGTAAACTCCGATTACGACAACAAGTACAGTCGTAAACACACTTTGCTCGATCGTAAACACGATAAAAATCGAGTCTTGAACTCGTAAACACCCAAAAGATGAAGATCTTCAACAGAAACAGTCGTAAACACCCAAAATAACCCAGAAATCAATCGTAAACACGATGAACAGCAGCAGCAGCGATCGTAAACCCTCAAACAGCCTTCAAATCTTCAAATACTCGAGCTTTTTCCAGAAAATGCTTGAATCCAATATCGTGAGAACCTCGAAACACTCGTTTCTTGGCTCTGATACCAATTGTAGGTCCTGATAAACTGACAAAACACGATATTTTAATCACAAACGAGTGCGGAATCCTCGTTTATGATTGATTCAAGAAGAAAGATGAAGAGAACACAAGAAAAACGATGAATCAACGATAAAAGCTTGATCTTGCACACAAGTAAACTTGTCGGGTACAAAACACAAATCGTAAACCTCCTTGGCTCTCCACTCAATCGTAATCCGCCACCCCCAATGAGGAGGACTAGTGGGGTTTATATAGCCACCCCATTGGGTTTACTATTGGGCCCCTTGTGGATCATAAACCCAATAGTAAACCCAAGCCCAATCATAAACTAGCCTAAATACAATAATCAAACTAACCTATGAACCTAATTAAACCCTCTAAGCCCAGCCCAACAAATTTAATATTACAAGCCTCATAATCTAACCTCTACAAGGAGGATTAGGGTTTTGCCTCTCTTAATCAGTTATATTTATAACTGATTAAGTTTCCGATTAGTCCCTCGATTTTATTTAATCTTTAATCGAACCACTTAATTTGTGAGATTAACATTTAATCCCTTAAATTATTGTCGCTTGCCGAGACTTAACGAATATTAGTCAAATACTAATTCGTCAATCGTCGTTTAAGACGTAAATGATATTTAACGTCTTTTGTCGCTTAATTAATCTTAATGATTAATGATAATTAACTAATTAATTATTTATCTATTAAACCATTTAATAAACAAATAATTAATTCTTCTGCGAATTTGCCGGTTATAAAAGTAAGCGGACTTTAAAACCCGTTGCCTCCGGTGTAACTCTTACGGGTCTTGACCGGGTCGGATACTTGATTTACTCGGGTCTGGACACCTAAATCCAACAAAGTGGACTTAACTTAAATGGTGTAATGGTTTATAAATATATTTAATATATATATATATATCTTATTTGGTTTTAAACGGATAACCGAATAAACCGAATAAACCAAATAAAAACAAAACTCAAAACCATAACCGAACCATAAACCGAATTCACAATTCGGATACGGTTGAAAACCGAACCGTAAACCGAATTCACCATTCGGATTGGTTTATTTGGATATGGATACGGTTTGGTTTATCGGTTTATTCGGATTTCGGTTATTTCTGCAAACCCCTAATCACATTAGTACCAGACACATCAACTGGATAAATAGAAGCAAAAATAATTCAAACGAAAATGATAAATGTATCCATGATATTACATCGATTACTTTAAAGGAATGTAAGCACTAAGAGCATTCACGATATGTTCCTTATAAATATGTGAGTGTAAACCTTAAAATTTAAGGTTTGGTTGTGAGTAGTTGTGAGTAGAGGAGAGAGAAAAAGTTATTGTTCATCTGTATATTTGACAAAAAATTTGTTGATTTCTTATAATTTGAGGTTTGGTTGTGATGATAGAGAGAGAAAAGGTAATGATAAATGTATAAAAAAGTATTATTTAATTGTGGTTGTAAGAGAAAGAGAGAAAAAGTCATGATAAAGGTATAAATTATAAGGATATGAATAAAAAACCTGCTGGGAATGCTCTAAAACTGATACAAACCCACATTTCAAACATAAATCAAATTATTTAAATGCTTACTATACCTAGAATCAACCACTGCTGTTCTTGCTATGGCATCAACGGTTTAAGATTTTGCAATTTGCAAGCGATGCGTGAATCAAATGGGAACCATAAATCACAACGAAACCTAAAGCGGCTCACCGTCTATCATCATCTTCACCAGGCGCTCACCGGCTCCAGGAAGCACCCTGAAGTCAAAATTAGGGTTTTAAAACCTAATACTTAAGCTACAATGGGTCCGTGAAAGTCAACAGCCCCAATATAGCCCCCCTTACACGGTCGGACGACCGTTGTCACTCGTCGTCACGACTCTACCAATGACAATTCGCCACGTGTTTTTTTCATGGTCGCCACGCCCCCCCCCCCCCCCCGGTCGCGACAACGACCGTCCCCGGGGGGCCCACGACCGTCGCCTGCCTGACAATTTTCAGGGTCGTCCGACAGTCACTGACGGTTGTCTGACACGTGTTAAGGCGTCGGGGCGACTCCGACCCAAAAAAAGTTTCTTTTAAATGATGAAGTCGTTGACCGCAGCATGAGGGTAGTTAACCTTGACGGTCGCCACGAACTCATGCACGATCATCACGGTCGCCACGAACCCGCTTTTTTTTTCTTTTATATTTTTAATTTAATTCTTTTTTTACTTCTCCCTTATATTTAACTACTTGTATTTATTACCATCTCACTATCTTTATGTATCACACATATCCCTTTATTTACTAATGGCTAACTGATGTGTTCGGATCTATACCTAAAAATAACTAACTTAATCTAGACCTAAACCTAGACCTAGACACACCTAATTTTAACGAAACTCCTAAAACTAGACCGAACCTAAGGCAAGTGTACCTATCGATGACAGTATGGCTACAGAAGACCGGGAATATCGAACCCTAGAGACACTATGTACAAGACTCAACTAGGACTGAATAATAGAAAATTTGAGAAATTGGTTTTTGAATTAATTAACTAAATAAACTATCTACGACTTAACTTTCAGCAACCGAAATCAGAAAACTCGAGAGAATGACCAGATGAGAGAAGAGCACTACCTAGACCTAGAATCCTATTTAACACTCGCAATTTCACTCGGCTATGGATAACTATGATGGAATCAGGATCTTAATGACAACTCTAAGAAAACCCTAGTGGACCCCAGATCATTTACCGGGTGTGACGCAGTAGGAAATCCTAAGAATCGAAGACGCACACTGATTAGTTAGGTCACCTTCCAGCTTGTTCCTAACGGATATTCTAGTACTCGAACAGATAAGTCACCTTCCGGCTTGTTCCTATCCCAGACACCTAATGATGAAAGGAGTAACTACTAACTTACTGAATTAACATGGAATAACGGGAAAATTAGAATAAATAGGGAATCCCTCTCCCGAGACAATTTAACCTAAAATCCTAACAACCTGACTACCCAATAGGTTTATCACCTTCCGGCTTGTCTAAACCTAGCAGCACATAAGAATCAAGATTTTCACCAATAACCTAAACATTGATTAACTAACTAGCCAACCACATCAACTACCAACATAAAGTCATGCAATTGATTACCCAACCCAAACTGAAAGACATTCGCAGATTGAGCAGTTTAGACGATTAGTTACAACCCTAATTCAAGCATTCATACGCATTATTCAGTAAATTAATAATTTTTTACTAGAACATCAACCAAAATACGAAATCTATAAACCGAATGGAAATACAAATGTCAAATAGTCATCATAACGATCTAGGTAACACTAACAATTTAGCCAATACACATGGTTTGAACAGAAACACAAACAAAATTGAAATTAAAAGTTCCGTTCATCTTAAAAACATATAATTAATTCAGCAGTCTGCTAGTCTGTCTGGTTGCTTAAATAATTCCTTTGACTTTTTGACCTATGTGGCTACTTGCGTGAGTGCTTGATTCCTTCTCGATTCCTTCCGTTCGAATACTTCTCCCCTTCTTCCGTATCTCTCCTTCCTGTTCTCCGTCTCCCCCTATGTTACGTAGGGTGTTTTCTTTTTATAGGGGCAAATCTCCTACTTGCATAGGGTGTTTTCTTTTTATTTGTAAATGTGAGATTAAACAGCAGACAACAGCTCACCAGACTTTCTTTAGGGTTAGAATTAGAATTACACATCTCGCTCTCTCCTATGCCGTGCGTTTCGACTTCCATTTTTCCAGTCACCGATTGAAGACATCTCGCTCTCTCCTCTGTCGTGCCTTCCGACTTCCATTTTTCCGGTCACCGATTGAAGCATCTCCGGCAGGCGGCGGCAACCTGCAACCACGATTAGAAGCACCGATTCAAGCAACTTTTTGAAGCATCGATTGAAGGCTTGAAGCACCAATTGTATTCCTTGTTTCTTGCCGTCGATCAAAGATTTTCACAGGTAGTACTAGTACCGTAGTAGATGGATGGGTTATTGTGTTGTTGTTTACTGCCGAATCGCCGATTGAACCACCGAGGCACCGACTTGAGTCACTTGATGTTGCTTTCTTTTATTTGAATTTTTAATTGTGATACACAAATTCACAATTTACGGTGATGAGTGGTGAGTGGCGTGGGTTATATATGAACATATGATTCTTAATTTTGTTTCGCCGGTTGAACCACCGAGGCACCGACTTTCTTTGATTGAATTTTTAATTGTTATACAAAAATTCACAATTTAGAGAGGGATAAGTGGCACCAATGGCATCTAGTGGAGTTGGTTGAGGCTTTGGCTTGTGTTCCTAGGGACCCAAGTTCTATCCTCACTAATGACATTATTTGTCCATTGGTATGGAGGCCAATGATAGGAGATCCGGGGAGACCCGGATTCGATCCTTGAGGCGACCGGGTTTTACCGTTAATTCGTCGTCGTGCCTACGGGCGGGCGGGTTAGCGGGTTTTCCCCCGGAACTGGAGTCACATGGACGCTTAAGGGCTCCGTACGGCTGAGTTTGGCCAGCTGGCGGTGGCCTTTAGCCATTGGGTCACCCCGTACGAAGTACCTGGGTTTATTCTATTCGTTGGCCGTTCAAAAAAAAAGAGAGGGATAAGTGGCGTGGGTTATATATGAGGATATTGATTCTTAATTTTTAATTGAATTGAATTGTTAATTAAACCAAAAGACTTTGCTGAATGAACCAACAACAATTTACACTTTACTTTTACAGTGGGTAGTAGACTAGTGGGTTGGGTCTTTATGATATATTGATTCTTATTTTTTTAAGCTTCAATGGTTGATTTAAAAAACACTTTATTGTTTTATTAAATTTATTATACATTTGTTGTTTTGCTAGTTGCTCCAAACTTTGAAGGCAAATATTGGTAGGAAACAAATTTGCAACATAAATATTAAAGAGAATGAAACAGGTATGTTACTATGTTAGTTGATACTTGATAATTTGTAGGGTAATTATTAATTAAGATGTGAGGTTGTTAATTGTAAGTTGATCATTTGTAGGGCAAGATTGGCAATTTTTTAAAATAACAAAAGATGGTGACAAGAATAGACGTTTGGTAAAGATGGTGACAACATAAGACGTTTCGTAAAGGAATGGTTTGATGAATATAATTGGTTAGAGTATAGTATTAAAGAGGACAAAGTTTATTGTTTATGTTGCTACTTATTTGGAGACATTGTGGGGTAACAAGGGGGACGAGACGTATTTGTGACGGGAGGCTTTAATAATTGGCATAAAACGATAGCATTGAAGACTCATGTGGGTGATGTTAGTAGTTATCACAACAAAGCAAGACAAAAGTGTGAAAATCTAGTGAAGAAAAATCAAGCAATTCATGAAGCTTTTTTTAAGCGAACCGAAGTTGAAGAGAGTAACTATCAAATTCGATTGCGTGCTACAATTGATACTTGTAGGTTTTTATTAAAAAATACTTTGCCGTTTCGCGGTCATGATGAGTCCGATGGATCTTGTTCAAGAGGGCTTTTCCTTGAAACGTTATATTTCCTTCGAGAACATAATGAGAGCATCTACAATGTTACTTTAGATAAAGCTCCAAAAAATAAAAAATTGACATCTCCGAGGATTCAAAAGGAGATTGTTCAATGCTTTTCAAAAGAGATAATCAAGTCCATTTGTGAAGAAATTGGTATGGATGTGTTTTCTTTATTAGTTGACGAGTCTGGTGATGTATCCAAAAAGGAACAAATGGCTATGGTGGTGCGATATGTTAACAACCTTGGAATTGTAAAAGAACGATTTGTTGGAGTTGTCCACGTGAAGGATACATCTTCTTTAACTCTAAAAGAAGCCATTGATTCTGTATTTACTAAGAATAATTTGAGTTTGTCTCAGGTAAATGATACACTTTCTTTATCAATAATTTGATTCGGTTTTATATATCTTATTAATAGAATATATATTATGTTTTTACAGTTAAGAGGGCAAGGATACGATGGAGCAAGTAATATGCGAGGTGCATTTAACGGTTTGAAAGCATTGATATTAAAAGATAATCCTTCAGCATATTACGTACATTGTTTTGCACACCAACTTCAATTAGTGGTTGTGGCAGTAGCTAAGAACCACGATGGAGTTCATGATTTCTTTGAGCATTTAGCTTTGGTGGTGAATGTGGTGTGTGCTTCTTGTAAAAGACAAGACATGATAAGGGACAATCATAGGGAAAGGGTTCAAGAAGAAATTGGTAAAGGTGAAATTGAGACCGGAAGAGGGTTAAATCAAGAGACTTCTCTTGTCCGAGCCGGAGATACAAGATGGGGCTCACATTATAGAACAATAATAAGTTTGAAGAAATTGTTCGAGGATGTTGTCAAGGTTCTTAAGAAAGTTGAAGAGGATGGATCTAGTTTACAAAACCGAACTCAAGCAACCGGTATTTTATCATATTTCAAAAACATTGATTTTGTGTTTTATTTACACTTGATGTTGGAGATTTTTGGCGAAACGGATACCTTGTCAAAGAAACTACAAAGAGATGATCAAGATATTTTGGAAGCGGCAAATTTGGTGAAAGCGACAATTAAATTATTGAAATCTTCAAGAGAAAACGGTTTTCCTGAATTGTTAAAGAAGGTATTTTCTTTTTGTCATCAACATAACATTAAGATTGTGAAAATGCCAGAATTTTATGTTACTCCAAAAAGTCGTATGACCAAGGTTACTAATCAACATCACTTTGAAGTTGATATATTCAACACGGTTATGGATATGCAAATTCAAGAATTTGGGGATCGTTTTAGTGAAGTGGGCACCGATTTGCTAGAATACATGGCGGCTTTGAGTCCTTGTGATTCATTTTGTAGGTTTGATAAATCAAAGTTGGTGAAGCTAAGTGAGTTGTACAAAATGGATTTTGATGATTTCGAAAGGGTGTATCTTGAAGGTCAACTTCAAACATATTATCACTCTTTGATTGATGATGAGAGATTTGCTAATTTGAAGGGTATCGCGGATCTTTCTCGTTTGATGGTGGAAACTGGAAAACATCGTTCTTTTCCTTTGGTTTATAAGTTATTAAAGTTAACTTTGGTTTTACCCGTCGCAACCGCAAGCGTTGAAAGATGTTTTTCCACAATGAAGCTCTTGAAGAATGACTTACGTAATAAAATAGGTGATGATTTTTTGAACGATGCTTTGATTTGTAGTGTAGAAAAAAAGCACTTATGGATGTCAAGACCGAACAAGTGATGGAGCGCTTTCGAAAAATGGGTAACCGAAAAGGTTAACTTTTATATGTAAGACTTTTGTGTTAGTTTGTACTTGTTAACTTTTAAATGTAAGACTTTTACATTAGTTTGTACTTATCTAATGAAATCGTAATTTTAATTTTTTTTCTTATATATCAATGTTCGAGAATTTATTTTTGTGGACCCCTTAAAATATTTTTCTAGTTCCGCCCCTGCACCCATGACCCATGTGATCTAATTTAATTTGGTGATTTTCTTTTCTTTGAAATCATCCGAATCCATGTGAGCAGCAAATTAAACCATCATATTTCATTGTTTTAGTTCATACTCGCAGCCCACTTCAACCTTTTATTAATTAATTCTTTTAATTGTAATTTCTTCCATATATGGATACCACACGTGAGTTCTCAAAACAACAATTCATTTCATAGTTTGACAATTGACATGCAGCCCCTCATACTTCCATAACTGATTCTTTAAACCCTTAAACTTTAATGAAATGTCATACCATCCCCTTGGGTATAAATACCAACCCTACAAACAAACATAAATGAACCATCTGAGCACAATTAAATCACAATCAACCTAAATAAATACACTTAAAATAAAAGACTCAAACTAACACCAATTATACAAAAACGACTCAATATCACATTAAGACTCAAATATTATAACTTAGATAAAAATAGACAAAAATGACTCAAACTTGACTCAATTTATATACAAAATACACGGGAAATACAGGATGTGTTTGCAACACATCACTAACCCTTCACCTATTTGGGGGTCAACGTGAGGAAGAAGATCTTGTAGTTTCGTGGCTAACGGTTCGTGACAGAGAGCTGCGGTTAAGGTACGGGAATTGGTTCTGGCACCGAGTGAGAAGTTGTTTTTACGCTCGTTACCAGACTCCGTATAAGCGTACGCATCATCAGCTTATCTCTCATTGGCATCAAATGCGATACAAAATGAAAAAATTTAATGACATTTTTATTAGAGTTTCCGGCGAAGCCTCGGTTCACTACACTCACGATGATATTTTGAAGTTGTCCAAAGATAGTTACCAGATTTGTGAGGGTAACGAGTTTGAATATTTTGCAGCTTGGGTAGTGCTAAAAGATCATCCAACTTTTAAATTTTAATATATAGGGTATCTTAATGTAATTTTTCTTTTTATTTAGCAAGTATCTGTTTTTTAATGTATTTTGAAATTTCTTTAATGAAACTGTCGTTTAAATATATTTTATAATTTCTTTAATGAAATTGTCTTTGTTTTATTTATAAAAAGAAAATTTGAAAATATATTGAATAAAAAAATATAATAAAATTATAAAACATATTAAATCAGAAAATATAATAAAATTATAAAAGATATTAAAAATAAAGTATAACATACACAGAAATTCTAGTAAAGCTTAATTAAAAATAAAAATCACCTTAATATATTTTAACTGAACGAGGCAAACATCGCCAAAAATAAAATGTATCAGCCATGAAAGGCCGATACTCCATACAAACTATTTTAATATCAGTTGCCTTGACGAGAGGTTTACGAGTCACTAGATGCTCCATTAGCATACAAACGTAAACAACTTCGTTCCCAAAAATGTCTTTGGAAGTCTAGACGTGATCATCGTTTACCTCATATAAAAATACCATCTCTTAACGAGGTGTTTTCTTCCAGTATCCAACTTTCACCAACAAATAAGTTAGATAAACATTTACTTTTTGAAGCTTAGGTAAAACAAATTGTATATACTTATCACCGTCGAATGGATATGAGTAGTAAATCACCAAATGATGATTTTCTAGATCAACTTTTATGAATGACCATTTTTCACCTTCCAAACACACCAGAAAGTATATATTTGTCACATTTAAAATCGACGAATATATGCTAAACTTTCCAGATGCATACTGAACTGCATTTTTATTACAAGAGTCTATTAAGTTTTCATAGAAATCGGGTGGTAAGATAGTCCAGTTAATTTCTCCTTGTTGTCGATCTCTCATTTGCATTAGTCTTCCAACCCAACCTTCAATATGCTACAAAAAAGAAATAAATAAAATAAATTTTGTATAAAAAAATTAAAAATATAATAATAAAAAAATCCCTAAAAAACGTACCAATGATTTTAAAGAACCGTATCCTAATAGGGCACCCCAAAATTTTTTTTCAAGCTTTATGTTAGTATTAACGAACATGGCAGAATAACAAAAAGGTTTATCTCCTTTTGTATAAAATTCCATGACATCTTTAGACCAATGATTAGACTCATCATCGAGAATGGCCAAACGACGCTTACCTCCTTGTTCTATAACTCGTCGTTTTGGTTGAAGCATCTGCTGTGCATACACACGTGGGTTTATTTTCTCCACCTCCCTTTCATCAGCTCCAGCAGAAGACGTAGAACCCGAACTTTTATTTTTTGGTACCCGCCACTTTGAAAGTATGAAATCAGAGTTTTTTTAACAGGTTGTGAGATATATTCATCGCTACACATTTTTGGTGATGGTATATTTATAAAATTTAGTTAGGCATTATCTCATTTTATACTAAAATATTTAAAAATTTTAAAACTTTAAATTAAAATAAGACAATAAATAATGAGCTAGTTGACAAGGTCGTCACGACCCTATAGACGGTCAACGACCCTCCTTTACACAGTCAACGACCTTGGTCTTATCGAAGTCAGAGCTTCATTTATGAACGGTCGTGTCGACCCTGTCGTGGTCGTCGTGACCGCACGTAAAAAAAATTAACGGAGCATTTTTTGAACATTTATACCAAACATGACTATATATATATATATATATATATAGGGTTAGGTTCAAATGAGAACTTTTTGTTTTGAGAACTTTTGAGAACTAAATCTCAACCACTAATTTCAGGTGGGGACCACTATAATTCATGGGGGGGTTTTCCATATATATAAACTAGTGGCTTAGAATGGTTCTTTTTAGTTCTCAAACTCAATTGGTTCTCAAATGATCCTCTCCCTATATATATATATATATATATATATATATATATATATATATATATACACACACGTTATGTAATATTATAATAATATTAAACATTATATCAAACATAACCATATATTAAAAATATTAAACATACATTATTAAATGGGATCCCTTATAAAATAGGTCTCTAGAAAATATTAAACATGACATAACATTAAAACTTCTAAAAATTAAGAAAGATCACGATCATCTTTTAAAATAAACCAACAATCAATATGATTGAATCTTGGTGGAACGTGGCGATAAGAATACGTTTTAAGCGCCCAGGTTAGTTTTTCCTCTTGTGGTACAAAGTAGGGAGTGCTGTCATACACGGCTCTAAAGTTTTGCACTTTGATTCGTATGTCCCGCCATTTAGAAGTCAGCATGTCTGTAGTACGGTAACCGACATCCTTTCCAACCAAACAGTGAAATTCAAGACTTACCCTGCGCCAGAATTCTCCTGACCCCGGGCTTGTTTCTTTACGAGTCGTAGACCAAGCCTGAGCTAAGGCGAGCTCCTCACTAGTAGTCCACGGGGTCGGAGCCCTCCTCTGTGAGGAAGTTGAAGATGGCCTGGGGGATGAAGTCGAAGAACTTGAAGACATTTGAGTTGGAGGTATCCTTAGTGGTGTGGGTTGTGAGTTGTTTGATGTGTGTGTGTAATAATATTTATAGTTGAGTGGAATGTAGTGTGAAAAATATAATAAAACAAGGGGTAAATTTGATAATAGAGATCTCTGAATTGTAACATAAAAATATTACAACTAAAAAAATTAAAAAAAACTAAAAATAAAAATAAAGCTTTGCTATTTTAAAGGATATTATAAAATGATGTAGAATTAGGGTTCTTGATGTAAAATTAAAAAAAAACTAATTTCTGCAGTCACCCCTTATTTGGTATGCTTAACAATAACCTCTTTCAGTTTTGTCTAATTCGATTTCTAAATATGCTTTCTAAAAATGATGTAGAATTAGGGTTCTTGATGTTATTCTGCTCAAATCGGGTGATCGGGTGGGAATTAGGGTTTGAATTTTTGTAGGTAATCCTAATTTAATGTGTTTAAGAAAGCCCTAAGTTTATTTCACAATTGGAAAAGGTTTGGTTAAGGTTTTGTTAACGGGTCAAAATTAGGGTTTTCATAACGTTACTCTGCCCAAATTGAGCAAACGGTTTTGAATTAAGCTTTGCTATTTTAAAGGATATTATAAAATGTTATAATGGATGATACCCTAAGTTGGTTTGAAAAGAAAATGAGTTTTTATAATAAAACGAGAAAAATATGAAATTAGGGTTTTGAGTTATGATTATTTAATATAAAATAATCTGGAGGGTATGGGTACTTGAATTTTGGTATGGAACTATGTTTATATATATAATAAGTATATATGGGGTTAAAATGGATAAATGATAAAGTATATAAGATACCGAGTTAATCGGATATTTAGAAGTTCGTGCGGACCGGAAGGGTAGACACCTGTACACTGGGGTTTCTGGCAATAGCGGGGGTGTCGCCATCCCATCTGGGCAATGGCATCCCAACACTGGGCGATCCCGGAGTGAGTGTCTACTTATAGGAATGCGCGTCTTCATAATTATCAATAAAAAGAGATAATATACCTATAGGGATATTTTGGTCATTTTGACCTTAATAGAAGTAAACCATAATAATTAGATATTATTAAGATAATGTAAGAGATGAATAAACATAGGATATGTTTATAAATGTTAAACCTTGCGTTAATGCCATACGATACGCGAATTAGGTTAACCAAGGATTCTGTCGGAGGTTCTGTCCGAGTTTAACAAGTAAAGAGATAAGGTGAGTTCTACGAGCCCACTTTTAAATGTTTTAAACGCTTTAATGTTTTCGGGCTGATATACATACAATGTTCAATTGTTTACTTAAAAAGTATTTGAAATGCTTTTATCTGAAAGTTTGATTATCTTAATTGATGAATTGATGAACTGTTGAAATGATACGTGTTATGTTATGAAGATGCCAATGAATGGTTATACGTGTTAGTAATGTATATGAAATGATTATGATAGAATAATGCATATGAAATGATTATTAAGGTTATGTGCTATATTCGCTTTGAAACTAGGTATCCAAATGATAAGGGTTTGTTAATAAACGTACAAGTGAGAATGTATGATTATATGAGAACAGGTGATGCATTTGCTATATTATTATGTGGTGGATACGCCGTTGGTACATCCTGTATACAAACATGGTAGTATAGTTACCCGGTATATCGAAAGTGTGGAGGATACGCCGCTGGTACATCCTGTATACATACACCTAGGTAAATTGGGGGATGTTCAGTTGTTGCAGTATATGAGTACATTATCATGTTTATTAGCACACGTGAGTCACCTGGATATCTAACTAGGGGCGGGTAGTAGTACTGCGGTGGTTAAGGAGATGTTCGATAAAATGGAACGTCTAAAGAGGGTCAAGGTTACGTGAACGGTTGTCGTTGCTGAATGGTTGGGTGCTTCCAGATGAAGTCACCTGAGCAGTCTTCGAGACCGGGAAGGTATAGAAGAAGTAGAACGGTTGTCGTTACTGAATGGTTGGGTGCTTCCAGATGAAGTCACCTGAGCAGTCTTCGAGACCGGGAAGGTATAGAAGAAACGAAACGGTTGTCGGTACTGAGGTTGGGGGCTTCCGATAAAGTCACCTGAGCAGTATTCGAGACCAGAAGGTATAGAGGTGTATGGAATTCAGGTCATAGGAGTTAAAGGTTATGGGGGTAGATGTTTTCTAGAGAAACGTGTATGGTTATGATGTTATGTTATGTATGACTTGTTATGTGTTATACTTGATAAATGTTGTAAAAAGGGATTTTGCAGGTTCAAAGGTTTTAAACCTCACGAACGAGGTAATGTTTTAAAATGTAGAACTCACCAGCGTAAGCTGACCTTTTCCCAAAACCATATGTATGTCAGGTTTAGGCGAGACGTCTGGAAGCAAGGGCGGAGCCCTCGTGTTAAGAGAATGATCGGGCAAGCTATAGAGGAAGCTGATGAGCGTGCTGGCTAGTTGTAGATAAATAAAGACGGATATAGTTAATCGCTATATAGATAGATTGTAAATTATCTCAGTTACTTTACGTACTTGGCTTTATTATAAATAAAAGTTTTAAATTTTCCGCTGCTTATCTCTGTTGTGCCACGTGTTCATGAGTAAATCCGATGAGTGACCCCTCCTAGTGCCAAGTCTGGGAGTGGGCGTCACAAGTTGGTATCAGAGCCTTGGTTTAAGAGATTTAGGTACAAGCACGGTATCTAAACTTAAACTAGGACTCCAGGTAGAGTAAGTTGAGATAAGAATGTAGATGCCAGCCAGGATAGCTTGTGCCCGTAAGGACGAATATGCATAAGGAACATAATAAGTGAGACTTGCGGTATGCGTATATGGAAAATACACGATTGCAATTAGCTACTGCAATTTGGCATTTTCCATGTAAATAGACCATAAGTACTAACCACTGTGTGGCCAAGTGCAAGAAGAAGAAGAACGTTTAGAAATGTAATCTAGGAATCAGTTTGAGTTGCGGATGAAGATAGAGAGGCAAGATGTGGACATTAGGGAATTGTGTGCTAGAAGTAACTGGGTTTTGAACGCATTGTAAATATATAATTGTATCGGATCCTGCACTTATATACTTATCATGAATTCAAAATTTAGAGACTTTATGTCACACAAGTTCTGAAATGTCATCCATCTTAATTTAGGATCTGGAAATGGCTGCGAGAGGCGATCGTGCGAGTGCGGAACCAGAGAATAACGCCGGAGCCAATGCGTTCACTAATGAGCAGAGAGCGGCTATGGTGGCAGAGATGACGCGCTTAATGCAGACGACACTACCTGGTTTATTAGTTCAACTTCAAGGAGCTGCGAGAGTTGGTGCTAGTGGAGCCCGTGGAGCTGGTGGAGCTGCAGGAAGAGGTGCCGGAGCTACACAACCTAGAGTAGGATGTTCGTTTAAGTCGTTTAGTGGTTGTAGACCTCCTTTGTTTGATGGCAATCAAGATGCGTTAGCTACGTTCCAGTGGATTCATGAGATGGAAGCGGTCATAGAGATTAGTGAGTGTAGTGAGAACCAAGCCGTGAAGTATGCTGCCCACTCGTTTGTCTCAGAAGCACTGCACTGGTGGGGGATGATCAAACAGACTGAAGAAGACGGAGTCATTGCTGCAATGAAGTGGAACGATCTGAAGAGGTTAGTTTTAGAAGATTTCTGCCCTAAAGGTGAGCTGGAGCAACTGGAGAGGAGTTTTCTGACGTTGGAAGCTGGGAACATGACGCACCGGGAATACACTTCAAAATTCAACGCGATGGCGAGACTGCTACCTACCTTAGTTACTCCCGAAGATGAAAGGGTGAAACGTTATGTTCAAGGATTTCCAAGTAGAGTTAGGGTGTTGATCAAGGCAACTGAACCAAAGACATTCAAGGCGACTGTGAATTTGAGTTCCAATCTCTACAGCGAGATGTTCGGTGCAAACGGTAGACCGGAAGGAGCAAAGAGGAAGGAGTCGGAGTCAGAAGCAATTTCAAGGAAGGACAACGGGAATCATCACAAGAAGGCGAAGGATCATTCGAAAGACGACAAGCCAAGGTGCCACAAATGCAAGAAGAATCATTTTGGAGAATGCAGGTCAGGAACATCTACATGTTATACGTGCGGCAAGGAAGGTCACTTCTCGGGAAATTGCCCAGAACGTAAAAAGTGTTATGAATGCGGAGAAGCAGGACACCTTAGGATGAACTGTCCTAAGTTAGTATTGAACCCTAAACCACTTCGATCCATCCCAGGGAATGCTACGGTTCCAAGAACGGCTCCTGCGAGGGCATATGGTATGTTGGAGATGATAGAAGGAGATCCTCAGACCTCGTCAGGTAATTCGAGTAGTTAAAAATCATAGATAATTATTATTCGTTTGCTTTAGTACGTTATGTGTACCATTGCTTGCTGCAGTATGCTTAGATATTAGAACCATTAGAACTTATGTTCTAGAAAGTAGCCGAAAATGTGAAAGCATTATCAAGGATCCCGTAAACAAGCTACCGTAGACTGCTTAGGGTTACGTTTTCCTTAGGATAGATGCTGAAACGCAAAAGTAAATGTTACCGAGTTATGAAATAAGTTATTAATGGTTTTGATTTGTGGATGAGTTGGGAATGAAAGTTTATGATGTAAATGGAACAGGTTTCGAGGACGAAACCCTGTTTAAGGGGGATAGAGTTGTAACACCCCAAAATTCACAGATACATGATATACATAGTAAATACGTGTTTATATTATAAATACGTGAGCTTAATTGATAAATGTGGTAAGACTATGCTTTAGATAAGTTGCATGTGTTAGAAATACGTGTTTGATGGTCAAAATGATGAAATATGCATAAACGAATGTGTTAAACGGTAAAGAAAGTAAAATATGAGATGGATATATGTATATATGAATAACATGATGATATATGTGTGAATTGATAAATATATACATGTGAATACGTGTATTAATAGTTAATGAAAAAGTAGAAGGGCTAAAAGTGTAATTTATATAAAGTTATCAACGTATATGGATATTATACGTATCTATAAGTATTATAAACATTTTAAGGCTTAGAATATAGTAAAATTATATCCTAACATGATCCATAACATGAAATGATAAGTATTGTAAAGTTTGAGGGACTAAAACGTAATTTAGCAAATAATAAAGAATATATATATAAATGTATATATATGTTATCAAACGAATCCCGAGCCTTAGAAACCTTATAAATGTTATAATTATGTCCCATAAGGTTTTGGTACATAAAATGATAAAATGATAGAAGTTCAGGGGGTTAGAATGCACAAAATAGAAAGATAAGGGCTTAATATGTAAATAACCAAAAGCTGGCCGGATAAGCAGTGGCTCGCGTATCGCGAGCCACACCCCTTGTTTTTGCGCGATACGCGAGAAGTAGCAACAGCAGCAGAAATCCACCAGGTCCGTTTTTGGCCACGTTAACACACTTGCAGCTCACGATTCTCTTCATACGCGTCAAATTGGAAAGCCTTGTCACTTGGGGACGTGTTAGGAGGTTAAGGCGCATCAAATAGTATAAATAGGGCCTTCGATTTCACTTTAAAACTCGCCAATTCACTGATCTTCAACCCAAAAACCCTCTAAACCCACCAGAAACTTCATCGGAGCAATTCTCTTAAACCGGAAGGAGTTAGGAGCCGAATTTCTGCAGTCACCCCTTATTTGGTATGCTTAACAATAACCTCTTTCAGTTTTGTCTAATTCGATTTCTAAATATGCTTTCTAAAAATGATGTAGAATTAGGGTTCTTGATGTTATTCTGCTCAAATCGGGTGATCGGGTGGGAATTAGGGTTTGAATTTTTGTAGGTAATCCTAATTTAATGTGTTTAAGAAAGCCCTAAGTTTATTTCACAATTGGAAAAGGTTTGGTTAAGGTTTTGTTAACGGGTCAAAATTAGGGTTTTCATAACGTTACTCTGCCCAAATTGAGCAAACGGTTTTGAATTAAGCTTTGCTATTTTAAAGGATATTATAAAATGTTATAATGGATGATACCCTAAGTTGGTTTGAAAAGAAAATGAGTTTTGATAATAAAACGAGAAAAATATGAAATTAGGGTTTTGAGTTATGATTATTTAATATAAAATAATCTGGAGGGTATGGGTACTTGAATTTTGGTATGGAACTATGTTTATATATATAATAAGTATATATGGGGTTAAAATGGATAAATGATAAAGTATATAAGATACCGAGTTAATCGGATATTTAGAAGTTCGTGCGGACCGGAAGGGTAGACACCTGTACACTGGGGTTTCTGGCAATAGCGGGGGTGTCGCCATCCCATCTGGGCAATGGCATCCCAACACTGGGCGATCCCGGAGTGAGTGTCTACTTATAGGAATGCGCGTCTTCATAATTATCAATAAAAAGAGATAATATACCTATAGGGATATTTTGGTCATTTTGACCTTAATAGAAGTAAACCATAATAATTAGATATTATTAAGATAATGTAAGAGATGAATAAACATAGGATATGTTTATAAATGTTAAACCTTGCGTTAATGCCATACGATACGCGAATTAGGTTAACCAAGGATTCTGTCGGAGGTTCTGTCCGAGTTTAACAAGTAAAGAGATAAGGTGAGTTCTACGAGCCCACTTTTAAATGTTTTAAACGCTTTAATGTTTTCGGGCTGATATACATACAATGTTCAATTGTTTACTTAAAAAGTATTTGAAATGCTTTTATCTGAAAGTTTGATTATCTTAATTGATGAATTGATGAACTGTTGAAATGATACGTGTTATGTTATGAAGATGCCAATGAATGGTTATACGTGTTAGTAATGTATATGAAATGATTATGATAGAATAATGCATATGAAATGATTATTAAGGTTATGTGCTATATTCGCTTTGAAACTAGGTATCCAAATGATAAGGGTTTGTTAATAAACGTACAAGTGAGAATGTATGATTATATGAGAACAGGTGATGCATTTGCTATATTATTATGTGGTGGATACGCCGTTGGTACATCCTGTATACAAACATGGTAGTATAGTTACCCGGTATATCGAAAGTGTGGAGGATACGCCGCTGGTACATCCTGTATACATACACCTAGGTAAATTGGGGGATGTTCAGTTGTTGCAGTATATGAGTACATTATCATGTTTATTAGCACACGTGAGTCACCTGGATATCTAACTAGGGGCGGGTAGTAGTACTGCGGTGGTTAAGGAGATGTTCGATAAAATGGAACGTCTAAAGAGGGTCAAGGTTACGTGAACGGTTGTCGTTGCTGAATGGTTGGGTGCTTCCAGATGAAGTCACCTGAGCAGTCTTCGAGACCGGGAAGGTATAGAAGAAGTAGAACGGTTGTCGTTACTGAATGGTTGGGTGCTTCCAGATGAAGTCACCTGAGCAGTCTTCGAGACCGGGAAGGTATAGAAGAAACGAAACGGTTGTCGGTACTGAGGTTGGGGGCTTCCGATAAAGTCACCTGAGCAGTATTCGAGACCAGAAGGTATAGAGGTGTATGGAATTCAGGTCATAGGAGTTAAAGGTTATGGGGGTAGATGTTTTCTAGAGAAACGTGTATGGTTATGATGTTATGTTATGTATGACTTGTTATGTGTTATACTTGATAAATGTTGTAAAAAGGGATTTTGCAGGTTCAAAGGTTTTAAACCTCACGAACGAGGTAATGTTTTAAAATGTAGAACTCACCAGCGTAAGCTGACCTTTTCCCAAAACCATATGTATGTCAGGTTTAGGCGAGACGTCTGGAAGCAAGGGCGGAGCCCTCGTGTTAAGAGAATGATCGGGCAAGCTATAGAGGAAGCTGATGAGCGTGCTGGCTAGTTGTAGATAAATAAAGACGGATATAGTTAATCGCTATATAGATAGATTGTAAATTATCTCAGTTACTTTACGTACTTGGCTTTATTATAAATAAAAGTTTTAAATTTTCCGCTGCTTATCTCTGTTGTGCCACGTGTTCATGAGTAAATCCGATGAGTGACCCCTCCTAGTGCCAAGTCTGGGAGTGGGCGTCACAGGTACCCGGAGTTGACGGTGTTGATGAAACACCGGGTGTTTTACTCACCGGTTTTTTCTCCTCTCCAACGTTTTGGGTAGACTTCTTTTGATTTCCAATAAAAGTAAAATTGTCATCAAGAACCTCTCGTCTAGTAAGTTTCGGACCATCGAAATAGGTGCTAACGGGATTTCTGTAATGGTTGGGGTTTGCCATGAAAAGTATTACAAGTGTTATCACTACTCACATGTGTGTATTTATAACCCAAATACTTTACTTTAAAAAATAAAATAAAATATTGATTAAAAATGAGAGAAAAATCAATAAATAAATAAATAATTAAGTCCCAATAATTATATAATTTACCTTATTTAGATTAAGCAGAGTACAATTACAAGGATAAAAACTACAACGATAATACAAAAGATTATCGATTTTGCTCTTTCAAGCTTCATCTTTAAATTATTGTTCTCATCCAATAACATCATATTTTCCGTTTCTAAGTCTGTGATTTTCATCTCCAATGCGTTCTTACTAAAATCAACATCTTCTTCTCCAAATAAATTATCCAAATCTTCTTTTCAAAGAAAAAAATTACATTCTGAATTCTTTTAAGAGGTACAGAACAAAAAATTAAAGATTACTTACATAAAAATAATTAAAAAGATAAAAATGTATTCCTCAATTACTTACAAGCCATAAAGAGCAGGAGTAAAATTCACGGCCTAGTCTTGTAGTTCCACTCCCAGCAACTTTTTTTATTGCAAAAATTCCGTGTTTGCAATACACACCGCCATTTACACCAACTTTAATCAGTCTTGGTTTCCTACGTGTAAACTGAGCTTGACGAAGAACAACTCATGATGTTGAAAATAGTGAGACATTTAAGAGAAAAATTCGTTTCGAATTCGAGTTTTAAAGGTAAATTTTCATAAATATTAAAATAAGAAAATAAAGGGAAATAAATTAAAGTCGCCACGACTTTATATAGTCACCACGACCCCCGTCAAATCCAGCCGTCAAATCAACTCTGATGTGTTCCACGTGTCAACTTGACGGTCGTCTCGACGTAATAGAGTCGTGGTGACTCAGGGTTTTAACTTAATATCCAAATCCCAAAAAATAATAAATGGAAATAAATTTACAGTCACCACGACCCCCGTCAAATCAACTCTGCCGTCTTTAGCAACTTTCCACGTGTCAACATGACGGTCGTCTCGACTTAATAGAGTCGTGGCGACTCAGGGTTTTAACTTAATATCCAAATCCCAAAATTTTTTACCCCCCCCCCCCATAAAAGGGCGTTAGAACTTTGACCCCTAATAATATTCTACTACTTTCGTGGGAACCAAGAAGAGGACGGACGTGGAGACTCCGAAGATAACGACGCCGCTGTGTCGTCGTTCAGCTGCCGTTTAGCCACCGTTGGAGTCGCCATTAATAGTTGACGACCCCAAAAACGCCGTAAACGACTGTAGGGACCACCGAAAGCAACTGTTGGCACCGATTCGAAGAATCTTCCTTTATAATGGATAGTGTATGTTGAATCTTCATTTTTGTTCCGTAGTTACTATTTTATTTTAAATATTCACATGTTTTAAATACCCTTCTAACGTTACGTTAATAATTGATATCTTGCCTAGACAATGTTCATCGTTTTTATTTTTTTATTTGTTTTATTTTATTTAGGATGAAGAGCCTCGTACATCAAAGATTAAACTTAGGATCAATTTGGCAAATCTAAAACTACTAAGAAAAGTTTTAAAATCAAAAGAAGCAACTGATGATATGAAAAAATTATGGGAGGCACGCGGTTTATTCGGGCAGTGGCTCTATATCCAATGTGACAGTCTTGACACCCAGCTAATTTATCGTGCTTTGAGAAGTCAAGTAACTGAAAACCCTGATCCGCAATATGATGAAATTCGTTACCAATTGATGGGGGATAGATATTATCGTTTGGGTCCGAAAGAATTTTGTCTTCTAACGGGGTTCACATTCGGAGAAAACGTGGAACCAAATATCCCAAAAAATACACCTGTTATTCAAAAAAGAAAAAAGAAGAAAACGGACGACGCTGAACCGTTTGTTCCTCCTGTTAAGAAATATCTCCAATCCAAAAAATTTCTTGAAGATCGTGTGACTTTAAAAGTTTTGGTACAATTTTTAAAAACAAATTACCAAAATTTAGGGAACGATGAAGACGTTATACGTGTGTGTTTGAGGACGGTCACCTAATACTTGATGCACATTGGTTGTTGGTGGAGGATTTGAAGAATTTGGATAGTTATCATTGGGGGCACTAGCGAAGCTTGGGCGAAAAGTTTGGGGGGTGAAGCCACTGATTGGGGGTCATATGGGTGCGACCGGACAATTACCGGTATTTTAGACAAACATAAGAGAAGCAGTCATAAACCCTCCTACACTGTCACTGGGTTTGCTTGGATTTTGAAGGTAAAAATATAGAAATATTTATTTAAATTTTTACACTTTTAAATTAATTGATCCATATGTTTATCCCGTAACTCATTAATTGTATTTTTTTGGTTGTGGATTTATGAGACGTTCCCCGAGTTGCGTGCTACTGCGGTGTGTTATATTTCGAACCTAACACCTCGATTTATGTGTTGGGGTAGCACGAATAAAATTAAAGCTCATACCGCTGAGAGTGTTTTCACGATTGGTCACGTAAAAAACTTTAAATTGTATCTGTTTTTTAAAAATTAAGTAAATTGTATTTGTTATTTAAAAATTAATTAAAGTTATTATTTTCAGGATGACAGATATTGGCCGCAACCAATATTACCGACGGAGCTAGAGTCCACAATGTCGTGGTTTAAGTCTACCGTTGCTTATATCGATAAGATGTGTGAGATGAAGGCGAAAGAACGAATTCAATCCGCACCAAAATCGGCTGATTAGGCTAGAGATGAGAAGCTTCAACAAACCTATGTCAATCAGCTTATGGACATGGAGGACGGGGATGAGGACGAGAAAAAAGAGTCAAAAGTGTCAAAAGGGTCAGGACAGACTGTCGGTTCTCAGAGTTATAGTGATGATTTAACCGGAAAGGTTGAAATGATGATGTTGGAACATAAATCTAGCCGGTTATTTATCGAGGTTAATTTAATTAAGATAATCTTTTATATTTTTTATTCTCATGATAAATGAGTATATTTTCCTTATATTTTTAACAAAAATACTTGTCAGACAAAGTGGACCCGTTTATTCAGCATGGTATGTAGGCGTTTAACAAGACTGAATGTGGTAATCAAAACACCAATATGTTTGTTTAGTTAGGCAGAGACCCACTTTACCCCAGCACCGTCAAGGGAGTTTAGCCCAGTACCGGTAAAGCAGAAACAACCGTGTGACACTCCGGGGTCAGTCCTTGTTCTTATCAAAGAACCGGATATGGATCATGGAAAACGTACAAGAAAACCGACAAGGATAATGTTGAGCCCTTTTCATGGTCAACCAAGGATTTCTAAAAGTGGGGTTGAATTGTTTAAGTGATCCGCAGATGTAAGAAATAGGTTGATGAACAACAATAATCTACTTCATTACACGGCTTTTAATCCGGATATCGGTTTGACCGCCGAATACTGGAGACTTCTTCTTGGTGAAGAAAAAAGTGGTTGGCTTGACAATTGGGTTTGTTATATTATTTTATTTTTAAAAAATGTATATTTTATATATAATAAAATGTTAATTCTTCTTAAATCTTACGTTTTACAGCATGTGGACACATGGATATTCAGTATCCTAAGAAATAGACCGCCTCAAAGTAAATGGACCATTTTGTGGACCAATTTTATTAACAATGCAGTTATGCTGGAATCAATGAATGAATAGTGCAACGCGTACCCGTACCCAAACATTCATGACATTGGGAAGACCGAAAGTACATTGTTATGTGTGCGTGGTCGTGACGACACCCCTACAGTCGGAACGACCGTTAATTTTGACGAATAATTATTAATTTTTTTTTAAATTTCTCTTTTTTTACAGTATTACATTCCTGTCGTGATCCCAGATAAACATTGGTTTTTGGTGGCAATTGAACCGTTGGAATGGAAGATGACGGTCTATGATAGGTAAAAAAAATGGGAAATTAATATAATTTCTTTATTATCTTGTTGTCACGTTGAAACATTATTATATGTGATCTGTTTTTTTTATAGTTGTCTCGGTATTTATCCAAAGGAGCATAATGAAAATTTAGACAGGCTCGATCATTATTTTCCTATTTGGATGAACTATAATGGAGCTAATGTTGGAAATGACATATATCATAAGGACCCTTTTAAACGTGAGGAAGTCTTTTGTACTCAACAAGACGGGCCACTTGGGGATTGCGGTGTGTGGGTTTGTATTAATTTGTTGCATTTGATTGCTGGTGAGAAGTTAGAGGATGATGATGCAAAGAAAACTGCAATGCAATTGCGTGAAAGTTTTGCAGCGCTGTGTTATAAAGAAACAATCAGAGTGGTAGAGTGCCCCCCCCCCCCCCCCAAGATTGGAACGGTTCAACCCCCGGATGTCCAGCTTTATCCCTCTATCTCAGAAGAAATAGGGGTGTTGTTATTGGTTTTTTTCAAGTTATATTTTGTTGGGTTATATGAACGAAACGTTTATTTTGGTGAATTCACATATAATATCTATATTAAATATTTTTTGGTCGCATATTGTCACATTAATAAATAAAATTCGATAAAAGGTAAGAAAATTCGTAACATTACAACATGACATATATTACAACCAGATATATTACAACATTGGATCCAAATACACAATCTAACAAAAATACATACTTTTTAAATTTTATTAATTTAGGTTTACGTTGTTTTATTAAGTTTAAATGACAAAGTCAACCGAAGTAATGCATTAATTTTTTTTTTTTGAAAAAACACAGTGACATTGTAACTCGATGCGTATTCAAAAACAAGTTGTGCGATTTCACTAAGTTTTCATTGAAAATAGTGAGATCACATAACATGATTCAAATACCCATCGAGTCGCATTGTCAATGTGTTTCTTTAAAAATGTGTTTAAATGCGTTACTTCAATGACTTTGTAATTTAAATAATTTAAAACAATACAAACGTAAATAAATATAATTATCAATTAACTTATATATTTTTTTAAATTGTTTGTGCATACAACATTGCACTAGCGAAAGGAAAATTTGATAAATGCCAAATGCAATGTCATTACAAACTAATGTAATTAAAAAAATTAAGTTAATAAATAAAAAATAAAAATAAGAAACAACATTGATTAAACATCTTGCAATTTTAACCTCTTTTGATCTGAAGCTAGTGACCAAGGTACCTCTTTGACATGGCACGTGATCGAAACCTTCATCAGCTTTAGAGGATATCTTTAACGCTTATTTGTTGTTCAATATAGTTGCTGTTTTTGGAAATGTCAAACCTTCGGACACCAACAGCTTGAATATTAAACTGTTGTCTATTTTGATATCTTGGATTACAACTCAAAATAAGTTGTAATGTCCAAGAGATCAAAATAGGCGTGTCGCGAACCTGGGGCTTTTTCTTACAAAGTGCCTCGAAACAATCATTAAACTCCGACAAAGTCCATGCCTTGACCGTCTTCCAGTACAACGTTTCTTGCACTTTATCACTTATTGGTAAATTTCCTAAAAGGTGACGAGCACAAATACCATGAAAAGATAGTGGAAAAACAGTTCTTATTGCGAGTGCGATCGAGGCGGCTCTATCTGATATAAACGCCAGACCCTCCCTATCTTCAACAAACTCATTAACTTTAGATAAAAACCAAGTCCAACAATCACCAGTTTGGTTTTTTCCAAAACCGTATGCAATCGAAAAAATCTGGTTATTGCCATCCATTCCAACAGCTATAAACATCGTACCTTTAAATTGACCTTTGAGATGTGCACCATCAATTATTATTATCGGTCTCAAATATTTGAGAAAACTTCTTATCTAAAAAATAAGTATTACATGTTAAATAAATGGACCTTTAAATAAATCATATAAATTAAGTCATAAGTTAAAAACACTTACAGCAACTCCAACATCAACAAAAGTCATCTCAAAACGACCATCCACATCATGCAAGATATCAGTAATGGTTCCAGGATTTAGTTTTTGTAAATTATGCAAGTATAAAGGTAATTTAGCAAAACATTCAACAGGACACCCGACTATAAGATGTAGCGCCTCATTTTTACCACGCGTTGCCTGTTTGTAAGATATGTTTATTTGAAATCTTTCATTGATATCCTTAATAATTTCTTTGCCACGATAAACCTGACGACCATCCTTTAGCTGCTCTTTAATCACGTGACCAAAGCATGTTTATCGGCATTACGAATATTCGGAAAAATTTGGGTTCTCGAACATGTGTGAACACTCGAGAAATGGTTAACATGAAACATAGTGGTACCCGAATAAGCGGTCGCTCTTATTACCCATTCACATCCTTCAGTAACACAAGTAGCTACAAATCTATTTTTATTAGATCTTGAAACTTTAAATTGAAAACATTCTTTCATTGCCAACATCGAAAGTTCCAACTTAAGTGATTTTTTGTCCTTGAAAATTTTATCCATTATAGGATGTGAAGAAGACGATGCAAGGTTACTTTTCAAATCATTTTTTAAACAGTCATTTTCATGATTGTTGTTGAACGTATCGGGAACACGTTGAGAGTCGTCAGATTCATGATTTCTAAAAAAACCATGAGTTTTTGTATCAAAATCACAATTCTCATTAAAAGTATACTCTTTCGTAGACATGTTATCAAAAGAGTAATGATTGTTGTGAATGTTATCGTGAAGATAATCATCGGTAGGAAAATTTAAATCAAGAACCCCATTTTTATTTTTTGGATTTGAACCATGAGAAGATACGGGTTTAGGTAAACTCGAGTCTAGGCTTGAACCCTCAACAACATACAAATATATTGGCTCCTTTTGATTACTCGCAACAACTTTAAATAAAGGAATATCACTATCATCCATAATATCAACAGGAAAAAAATATGTCGACAGTTTATAAGACAATCGAGATATGTTGACGAGATTAAAACGAGTAGTGATGAGTCTTTTCAGCTGAAAAAAAGAAAAATTCGTATACATACTAGTGGCACGTCGAATGCAATTATAAGGTACGTACTCGTATACGTTATTTCTTTCTTCCCATTTGCCACCGACGCATACAACAATGTTATGAAATTTCATTTTTTCCTTTTTCGTGCAGCTAAAAGGCGTAAGTTTGATATATAAAGAGAGTGAAAGAGGGGGAAAGGTAAATAAATACAAGTAGTTAAATATAAGGGGAAGTATTAAAAATATAAAAGAAAAAAAACGGGGGATTCGTGGCGACCGTGACGACCGTGCATGAGTTTGTGGCGACCATCAAGGTCAACGACCCTCATGCTGCGGTCAACAACTTCGTCATTAAAAAAAAAACTTTTTTTGTGTCTGACACGTGTCAGATGACCGTCAGTGACTGTCGGACGACCCTGAAAAGTGTCAGGCAGGTGCGGTCGTGGGCCCACCGGGGACGATCATTGTCGGCGACGGGGGGTCGTGGCGACCATGGAAAAAACACATGGCGGATTGTCATTGGTAGAGTCGTGACGACGAGTGACAACGGTCGTCCGACCGTGCAAGGGGGGCTATATTGGGGATGTTGACTTTCAAATGGCTATAATGAGGAAAGTTTCTGTCAAAAGGGCTATTTCTATCTTTTTCCCAAAGTTAAAACATCACAATTGTTTGAACTGGATGTATTATCAAGGAAATGAAATGCTCACGTGAAGCACCGCCACACATCCAATCATAAAGCACCATTGACAGAAACAACAAATAAGAAAAAAGAAAAACGCTGACATGGCCTTAACAGTAACTCTCAGTGTACAACTAAGCAATTCAAAATGTTATATAAATAATATTTTAAAAATTAAAATATATTACCAAAAACATAGAAGTCCAGTTCATTTTATTTTTTATTTTTAACCGTTGATAGTAGTAGTATGCAGAAATGTAATAATTATTCAATTATTAATTTTGATGAAAATAAAAACTAGTGTAGTTGATAGTAGTAGTATGCAGAAATGTAATAATTATTTAATTATTAAATTTATATTTTTATATATTATTTTTAATAAAAAATATAGTAAAAACTAAAACAGTTTTATAAAAAAACACAATAAAAGTACTTATAATCAAAAAATTACATTAAAATAAAAAAAAATATCCTAATAACCAATAACATTAAAATTATAAAAAAATTACATAAGATACTAAGTTTGCGGACGATATTTCCAAACATGTTCAACTAAATCCGCTTTCAACACATTGTGGACCTCTCTATTTCGTATCTTCATACGATTAATGTGTTTTTCTTACTCGCTTAGTTGAACCCGTAGGATGTCTTCTTCCTCATATCCTTGGCATAACGCTTTTCGATTTATGCAAGATTAGAACCGCATACATGGCATCCTGGATATTATCCTTATGCCAAATACGAGCAGGATTACCAATCATATGCCATTTCCCTTTCAACCTAGAAAATGTTTGTTCCACATCCTTTCTAGCCGACTCATAACATTTTTTGTAGTACAACTTTTTATGATCATCGAGATGTAGACACGTAAATGACTTTATAAATATTGAGCACTCTGGATAAATCCTATAAATAAGATAATATCCCTAGAATATTCTGCCTCTTATTTTTTTTTAATCTGCAATTGTTTTCTGTTCTCATCATGTTTCCTCTATCGTAATCCTTTCGGCTTCTTATTAGTCTCTTTTCTTTTATAAAAGTTGATTGTTGTTCAATATATCTATTACTACTATTAAACACAAGTTTTTAAAGTACAAATGTCATTTTTTAAAGTGTGCCACATAGGATAAATCCTATGTGTCAATTTGTGAGATTTTTAAATTAAATAATTCAATAGAAAATTAAATTCTTTTCATCATATCTCATTTATTAAAATAACACAACTTTAATTCATTATATCTCATTTATTTCTCAACAAAAATTCGATCCGTAAATTGCTTTGGATTCGTGACAGAAAACCCAACAAAACTAGAACCATATTGCTTAGGTTTTAATCAACGAATGATGGTGAACAAATCAAAAAACAAAGTCACAGCCTCGGGTATTTACCCGGGTTACTGCCTAGTATATTATTAAATATAACAATCTATACGTTCTTCAAATTGGATGCTTTCCATACACCAAACTACCAAAGTCAAGATGGTCTTGTGGCCTGACCTTGACCAAGTATTTGATGGGCTGGAATCAATCATCTAAATTCTAACTGAATCATATATAGTTTACACTTTACCAGTTTACCCGTTTACAACTAACATAACGTAGAACTACTTTATATTTCTAAAAAGTGTAAATAATTTTTTAAAAACTCATAAACCAGCTCAAACGAACTTATATTATTCCATGAGTATTATAATCATCTGGTCGAACTCTTAGCTTTAAGGTTCAGCTTCTAGGTTATAAATATTGTGTCTTTTCTGTCTGTCATTGTTTTTTAGGATTTAGCTTTTGAGTTTAGGATTTAGGGTTTAGCTTTTAGGTTTTAGAATTTATGTTCTCAGCTCATTGTGTATTTCTCGTCATTGTATCTTTTTTGCTCTTCAATAGTTTAGCTTTTAGCTTTGAGGTTTTGCAATTTATGTTTTTTTAGCTCATTGTGAATACTGTTCATCATCGTTATTTAGGTTTTAGATTAAGTGCTTAAAATTTGACGAGCCTTTGGTTTTCAACGTTGCTGGAATGAGTTCAATCGAAGTTCATTTGAGTCGGTTTATAAATTTTAAAAAATCATATCTAGTGTTTTTAGAATAAGAGTTCTTTTTAGAATGATCCAACCCTAATAGAAATGCAAATTTTGGTTATTTTCGATAACTAGTTCATAACCGTAACCGGTTACTACTATAATCGGTTAGTAAATGAGTTATGAGCTAGACTTGACTTTATTTAAATCTTGAATCCAAATTTATTAATCGGTTGTAATAACATTTTATAAAGCTCACTCGAATACTAAAGATTAATTCCAAACATCATTTATAAAAAAAATCAGTATTATTAATACAAATCGAGGATGGCGTAGCCTTTCACATGACTAAATAGACTAATGGTAACAATAATTCAAATCTACCGGTTTTTATTTGATCGATTTAAAATAAGTCATCAGGATAGCTTTATAGTAGTTGGAAACAATCAGTTTAGGAAGGAATCTTTATCCTTTATTTGCGTTCACACGGTCACAAGCCTTCAAAAACATGAAATGACATGTTTACCCTCCCCTATATGTTTTTGATTTTACAAAACAATACAAAAAATGATGGGGAAAGACTTTTGGCCATCGATATTCTTTGATTGATTGTTCACTTCAAAATGTATTTAACAAAACAATATAAGCCAACGATACGTGACACAGACACACTAGTAATTGAGATGAGAAATTTAAAAATATTAAAAATATAAAATGTTTTAAATTTAAATTCCACCTTTGATAAAAAAAATTCAGGGTTTCAAATCACATCAGAAGGTTACCTATAGTAGATTTCCTCCTGAATAAATGAATAATTTTTATCAATAATCTATATTTACCATTACAAATATAAAAAAGTAATACGTTGTCACCACCTAAAATGTATATATAATAACATCAAATGATTATATGATATATTAGAGCATCTAACTCATTTTGGATTCAAATTTCATCTTTAAATTTTAGTTTTTTATCCTGGAAAATTGAATTTTAGCAATCTCAAATATTATTAATTGATCGATAATAATTTATACTTCGCTTTTCCTACAATGAATCCCTTTTCAATCATATTGGAAATAAAAAAACCGAAAGTTAAAATGACACTAACTCTGTTAAGAAAATTTTACTTTTTTGATGATTGAGCATCATGGTGACTTCTTGTATGTGACATGTTTTTTTATGACCGGCTCAAACATAGAGGTTTTTCTATGATTTTTATATTTTGATGTTATGAAAATATGTTTTTTATCCGGTTATCAAAAGAATTGTGTGTTTGTATGGTTGTTTTATGAAAGTTTGTCTTCACAGACATCAAATACATGCCAGATAAGACGTCAACGTGATGCTCAATCATCAAAATGTGAAATCTTCTTAACATAGTTAGTCTCATTTTAACAACGGATTGTTTATTTCCAGCATAATTAAAATAGAAATCGAGATGAATAATGAATTGTGAATGCTCTTATCTCAGTTAAATATAGAAATCGAAATGAAAAATGAATTGTGAATGTTCTTATCTCAGTTAAATATAGAAATCAAAATGAATTGTGAATCCTCTCTTCTTCTTCCTCCTTCCTCCTCTTCTTCTATTTATATTTAAAACATAAATATGTTTTTTATAATCTCTTTTATATAAGTTACAATGAAATCTTATTTTCTTTTCTTCTTTAAACTTTAAAGAATTTTTTCTTTTTAATTTACTTCCCAAATCTTGCTATTAGGGTGTTCATTATTCGAATCCTGTTTGAATAATTCAAAATTCGACTCGATTCGAATTCGAATAAGAAATTCGAAATCCTCATTCGATTTATTCGAATCGAATTCTAATTCGATTCGATTAATTAAGTCGAATTTGAATCGAATTCGAATTTGATTTTCCACATTCGATTCGATTCGAATAAGATATAAATATATATATTTTTTTATATATTTCATATATATAATTATATTATATATATAATTATATATATATATATATTATGTAAATTATATATCAATATTTTAGTATTCTTGAACTCACATTTAACATAAGCCCATTTTAGTATTGTTTGGAAGAAGTATTTTGGTTGTTCGCTTTATTTATTTTTTGCTTATTTGGAGCTGTCGTTTGCTTGACTTTGGCTTGTTGTTTTGGTTTTTTTTTTATCTAGTACATGATACTTGTTTTGCTGTTAGTTCTATTATCGCCTCAGACTTGTTTGGTACCTATCGTTTTGGATATGTTGGAACTATTTTAAAGTTATTATTGTATTGTTATAAAAAAGTTATTGAAAAGTCAATTTTATGAAACTAAAGACTTCTCTTATTCGAATTTATTCAAATAAATTCGATTTCGACTATGATTATTCGATTCGCATTCGACTGGTTTTAATCGAATTCGAATTTGATTTTAGAAGTTCAAATTTCGAATAATTCGATTCGAACAATTCGAATAAATCGAATTTGATTCGATGAACACCCTTACTTGCTATAATGAACCTTTACATCCAATGTTTACCTTCAAGTTAAGTGTCTAGCACAAGGGATTCAAGTTCATGTGAATTGGCAGGCGTCACAAGAGCATAAGATAATTATTCACCGAATATTCTATATATATACAATAGACAACTTATTATTGGATTTATTACTAGTATGTAATATATTTAGAAATCTAGAAATTCGACGATCTTTAAAAAGCAGTGGACCCGGGCATCAAGATGCTTTCGTTATTAGGCTATTGTGTAATCATAATCCCTTTGGAGGGGCGTTATCCGACACGTGTCGTTTACATGATTAAGAAAACTCTTTAACTAAAATTGTGTGTAGTCATAACTCCCCATAACGCTCTCTAATTATCACCCAATTATATTATATACATTATTTTTAAAATAAAAACACTACATTAAATCTCACCAATAAAATATATATAAATAAATAAACCAATGAGAGGGGAAGATGCTATGTTCGTAATGTTCTTAGGGTAATTGTAATACCTCATTACCACTCCATGAGTGGGCATGACCCCAAGCATTTTTTGAGGTGCCACTTTATTTTTTTCCAAACCACATTTTTTGATGGTAATACCTCAAGATACCCACCCCATGAGCCCAAGACTGCAAACTCTTCAAAAAGTAGGGGGACCCACAATCCCACACCCACAATCCTCTCCTCTACCGAGCTCTCTTCTCTCGGCAGCCTAGTCCCACGGGGTCATCCCGCGCCCCGATCCCGAGCGACCCGTCATGGTGTTCCCGAGCATCCCGAGCTCGGTATCACCCTCCCATCTTGAGGTATTACAATTACCCTTAGACGATATTGAACCCATAGCGCCTCAGGAAATGACATGTGAGGTCCGAGTAAAACGTCCTTACGAATAGTCTTATGATACTAAGACATAAGAAAAAAGATGCTATATGCATGTTAATTGAGAGTTCTCGTGTAACTTTTTATTTTTCTTTTTCATGTAATCTAGCGGATCACTATTTGTTTTTTAATAAAATTTCTTTGTTTGCTTAAAAAAAAAAAGATATTAAAATGTTCGTGCAAGGTGTTTTTGTGTGTCACACCCACACGACGCCCAACGACTACGCTCCCAGATTATGAACAAGGGTAGTTTCGTCAATACAAGCGACGTCACATCATTAAAGGAACCTATGGTATTTTCGCCCAGAAGTTTTGATTTCCTGCACCACCATTTCCACCAAACCCATCCAAACCAATCCGGTCCGTGAAAATAATTCGTTACACCATCCAACGGCTACAAAAAGTACTGGAACCTTCTCTATTTCTTCCAAGCGCATCACTATAAAATGCCTGTGCTTGTGGCTCTCTCGTTCTCAGTCGTATCACTCATCTTAGGGTTTCTCGTTGATCATATTTTCATCTCCATTTTCCGATTGAAAAGGTTAGTCTGCTAACGATCTATCTTCTATATGAAAGTTTGTAATCGAGGCGTGCATACTAGTTTCCTGAATCGTGATCTGAAATTCTGAATGACGATCATCTGTTTATGTGCCTTTTATTGTTCATCGTAATATATAGTTTGTTTTTAGGTTTGGATTTCGGATGTTTGCAATGTTTCCCTCTCTACGAACACTTATGATTTTGTTTTGTGTTTATGAGGTGAATTTTTACTCTCGATCGTCAATTTTGCGCGATTCTTACTGGTTTGAATTCGGAGTTAGGATTTGGTAGATGTATTTTGCTTCTATTAGTTGTTAATGTGAGTTCTATGCTGATCGATGTAGAAATTTTGATATATCTGTGTGTGATACTGATATCCAAGTGAAGTTTCGTTATTAAAACGTTGAACTGTATGTTTAGATGCGATTAAGACATCAAGTGTCGACGTTTGGATGATCCAACTGATAGGTTTTTGACGAATTTCTTTTTGTTAATCGCTGGTTCAGATTTTATTTCCATGGGGAAGAGCTATCCATGTGTTAGTGAGGAGTACAAGAAGGCTGTTGATAAAGCCAGAAAGAAGCTCAGAGGATTCATTGCTGAGAAGAGATGTGCTCCTTTGATGCTCCGCCTTGCGTAAGAATTATTTGTTTTCTCTTTGTATAGTTCATGATCATATTATATTTTTATGTAGGGAAGTTTGAGGTTTTCTGCTTTATTATTTTTCTTATTTGTTTTGATCTTGGTAACCTTCATCTGAAACCTGTGATGGTTACCGGGAAATATCAGAGTCATTAGTTCACTGAAAAAACTTTTGGCATCTGAACAAGTAATTGTACCCCTTGCTTATTGAATTAGCACTGCATAATTTGTTTAATGTGCAGAAACAAACCTTTGCTTAAGTTACATATTGTTAACATTAGGATTTAACTATGAAACAGTTCATATGGCTCTTGGATATTATTAGTCTCCAATAACAATCACATTGAACAAATTGTTAAATACGAAACTTAATGAAAATGGTTTTCCCCTCCATGACGGGCTACAGATGGCACTCTGCTGGTACTTATGATGTGAATACCAAAACTGGAGGTCCTTTCGGTACCATGAGGTTCAAGACCGAGCTAAGTCATGGTGCCAACAATGGCCTTGACATTGCTGTCAGGCTACTGGAGCCTCTTAAAGAACAATTTCCCCTCATCTCTTATGGTGATTTCTATCAGGTAAGTTAATCTTTTGTGCAAGTAATATTGTTCTGGAACAACTTCTTGGTGTTCATGTGCTTACCCTTTTGCTGTAGTTGGCTGGTGTTGTTGCTGTTGAAGTTACTGGAGGACCTGATGTTCCTTTCCATCCAGGAAGGAAGGTTAGTGTTATTTCTTTCGGTTTATTGCTGATTTCTTTTAACTTCCATAAAATCTTTTTGTAATTCTTGATATTGTGAGGATAAGATAACCTGCTGTTGTGAGGTTTCATTTGAAATGTGTATTGATTTACATGTCGTATACCTAATTGGATGAACTTTACATTGCTCCAGGACAAAGAGGAGCCCCCAGTTGAAGGCCGTCTTCCTAATGCAACTAAGGGTTAGTGAATTTAATATCTTAGATGTTTTTGGTGATTAAAATTGTCAAGTCTTGAAGTTGTTAGATATGTTATATTCCAGGAAGCGACCATCTGAGGGATGTATTTGTCAAGACCATGGGTCTTGAGGATATTGACATTGTAACTCTATCTGGTGGCCACACTCTGGTTGGTGTCACTACATTCCTTGTTTTTATTCGTCATCTTTTTGATTGACCACTGCATATATCTAATATGGGAAGTGTAAACCGTCTTATAGGGAGCTGCTCACAAGGAGCGATCTGGATTTGAAGGACCATGGACTCCCAATCCCCTTATCTTTGACAACAGCTACTTCACGTGAGCCTAGTTTATCTATATTCTTTTGATTCATATTTGTATGCTGAAATCCTAAATGATTGTGATGAACAGAGAGCTTCTTGCGGGTGAGAAAGAAGGGCTCCTGAAGCTACCCACTGACAAAGCTCTTCTTGAAGACCCTGTATTCCGACCTCTGGTTGAGAAATACGCTGCTGTGAGTATAATGTTTACTAGTATACCGCCATATACATAAATACCTTAGCTGGATGCTTAGTTATGTTTTTGATGTACATAAATCAGGATGAGGATGCTTTCTTTGCTGATTATGCAGTTTCTCACATGAAACTCTCTGAGTTGGGGTAATTCGTTACTTTTTCCTCTTTATCCTCACCATCATTTGTGTCTGGCTGTGTTAACTTTAGTTTGGTTGCAGGTTTGCGGATGCCTAAAGAAGTTTGCCTTGAGAGGAGTAAAAATGAAAGACCAAGGGAGTGGTGTATTTGAATTTTAAAGTGTTTTTGTTTTGTTAAAAAGGAACACATGGAAACCCCTCCTTAGGTGGGGTTACAGTTTGATTGGTGAAGTATTCAGCCTTTATTTCTAAATCTTTTATGCTTCCTATTCTTCCACTATGTGTGCTTTTTTATGATATGTTACCCTGCTAGTCTGTTTTTGGTTAGTCATTTGATGTTTTTGTGTGGTCATGTGATGATTTGATTTTCTTGTTTGATCGATGGATTTGTTTCCTTTACATGCAATTTCAAGGTTCTAGAAATAAGTTGCATTGACCAAGTAGGGTTTGTTTTTAGCATGGTTGTAAAAATCCCATCGAACCTCCAATCAATTGCTTAGTGGTTATTAACCGATCACCAATCAATTCTGTAAAAATCCTATTTAAAAAGGGCTTGCGGCGAAGCTTGTTGTCCGCTTGCCCTGTATGTCGGACTAAGTTGTAACCTTTATTTTGGGTGTTTTTAATAAAGATCTAAATTAAGCCCAAAAAAAAAAAAAAATTACTGATTAATCTTGTCAAAGGCGATTAATTGTCGAGTAATATAGATTAAACGTATATTAATCGTTGATTTATCCCTTAACCCTAGTCGACTATTGAGCGTGTTTTACATCTTTGGTTTTTAGTGGAACTTTTTCTTAAACTAGATTCTTAAATGTTCTAGGTCGGTACAAACCAGACAACTTTGGCAGATACTTTGAGCAATAATGTATAATGTGCTTATATTCGAGACTGAGAAGTCTAAAAGATTGGTTTTGTGGATGAGTTACAAATGAAGAATTTATCTGCGGTAGCAGATCGATGGTGTGGGGGATGAGTTACAAGTTTAGAAACCTATTGGCTATTGCAAATGTTCTAAGTTGGTTTTTCTAAAAAAGATTGTTGTTAAACTTAAGGAAAATTGGCTGATAATAATCCCAGTTATCCCTTACTGGCCGATAATAATCCCAGTTATAGTTTTGGCCTATAATAATCCCAGTTATTAACATGTTGGCCAATATTGATCCGCCGTTAAGTAGTGACTAACGGTGTTAGATTTTTGCTGACTGTGCAAGCCACATAAGATCCTAATTGGCATTTTTTTATTGAATCTTTTTTTATTAAATCTAAAAAAATAAAAGAATCCCTATTAAAAAATGGCAATCCACGTTTACAAAAACACATCGTAACCTCCTAAAAGGATTAACGTTGTTAGCTTCATTCACTCTTGTATATGCTAATTAATATATTGCATATGTCACCTACTAAAAGATTAAAAGTAGCAATCCACGTGTGCAGACCAACGTTTTTAATCCTTCATCGTTTATAAATAAAGTTTAATAAACGTGGATTGTAACTTTTAGGAGGTGACTGTGTGTTTTTGTAAACGTGGATCGTAACTTTTTTAATAGGGATTCTTTTATATTTTTAGATTTAATAAAAAAAGGATTTAATAAAAAAATGCCAACTAGGATCTTATGTGGCTTACACAGTCAGCAAAAATCTAACACCGTTAGTCACTACTTAACGGCGGATCAATATTGGCCAACATGTTAATAACTGGGATTATTGTAGGCCAAAACTATAACTGGGATTATTATCGGCCAATAAGGGATAACTGGGATTATTACCGGCCAATTTTCCTAAACTTAAAAGAGATACAGGCAATAACGACACAAACATGTGTGTATTTTTAAAAGTTTAATTCTTGTATAAATTAATAAGTCAATGTGAGACTAGCCCACTTTGTAGAGTGATGTGTTCGGAACTACTCTAAAAATACTATAAAAACCTAGACCTAAACCTAGACCTAGACACACCTAATTTTATCGAAAATACCTAAACTAAACCGAACCCTAAGGCAAGTGTACCTATCGGATTGTAGCTAAGTTAAGGCAAGACCGGGAATATCGAACCCTAGAGACACTCTATAGACAAAACTTAACCTAGACCTATGAAATGGAAATACTGAGTAATTCGGGGTTTTTGAATTGAGATTGAATTAAGATTTAACTGACTTAACTAAATAATGAGCAACAGACGAACACAGGAAACTTCGGGAAACTTCAGATGAGAAGAAGGCATCACCTAGACCTAGACTTGCAATTGACACTTAACTTTACCTCGGCTCTAACTAATCTGATGGTCGCTAGTTCACCTTTTAAGTCCCTCCTAGACAACGATTCTAACGCTCGAACAGGAGTTCACCTTTTGAGTACTTCCTTCCTCAATTAGACCTAACCACCTCTGAACCTAATCTCGGGCACCTTAGACCTAACAGGAGCCACCAATAACTACTATGACCGACACGGAATACCAAGATAATCGAAACCCTAGGACACTTCCTTTTGAGACAATGCAAACCTAGAATTCTAACCACCCCAACTACCCGACAATTCTTTACCTTTTAAGTCTCAGAATAGGCAGCACATCACAAGCAAATTACCAACTAACTATCAATGCAATAGTCAAGGAACCCTAACTATACTTTAGCAATTAACCCTAAAGTTAACTACTTTAGTTAATCTACCTAAACCGAAAGACATTCGCGGGTAAATTAAGCATTAACAATCAATTCACAATCTGCTCATAACACACATATACATCAACCATAGCAATTATTGGAATTTAATAGAATCGCAACATCAATCAATAAGTCAAAACCGAGAATAAAGTCAAAAAGTCAATTACTCATCATAACGGTCTAGATGGCATAATTAGTTTAGCCTACAATCATGTTCATAGCAGAAAACACAATAAAAATCGTATCTCGCACAGCAACCATAACTGAGTCTAAAGTTTGAAACAAGAATCAAGAAGAACCAGATGAATTGGTGATGATTTGATGATGAATTGTTGATCCCTTGATGATTCTCATTGTTCCCAGCTCTCTCCTGTCTCTCAAAGTCGCCTGAAATCGCCCCTCTGCCGTCTGGAAGTCGAAGAATGCGAAACATAACCCTAAACATCGAATTTATATTCGAATTGCTTTTTCTGCGGGTTTTAGGCCTCCAAGCGTATCGCTTGGAGGTGTGTTCTCTCTAGGCGATACGCCTACTGCATATGTCGCGACAAAACAGTCGGTCAAACCGACTTATGACTTCTGTTGACTCCTTCTCTCCATGCGTATCGCCTACAAAGGTAAGGTCCCAGGCGATACGCCTGGGACTGCTTGTTCAGCTCTTCTTCATTGTTTTCTTCTTTTCTTTCCAACTTTCCCTTATGGCCTCGGGTTTTCATTAAACGCCTACAAAACATATAAAAGAAATAAAAACGACCCAAAGACTCAAACTTAACTAGAAACAATTAAAACAAACGCAAACCGACTCAAATTGACTCAAATATAACCATAAAAGACACCGGAAATGGGATGTCTTTGCAACACATCAAACATCCCCACACTGACTCTTTTTTCGTCCTCGAAAAATACTGCAATGGAATCATAACTAGGAGATTGACTTTTAAACCATTTAACATTCACAATTCAATATCCACCATACAATTCCACATTCCATAACGTACTAACACACTAACTACGATTGCCGATATTTCTATCCGAATAAACACAACCACCGACCTTTTCTTTCGCCCCCATGTGTTTATGAAATTACCAGATATAAGTTCAGTCGCCTATGGATCCCACTAAAGAAAGGTCAAGTTCAACCTACTACCGAATCATATTCAGTCAAAGCAAAAGGATATAACGATTTAAATTTTATATTTTCTCTAACCCTCCTTAAACCAGATACTAGGATGTCCAAAGAATAACTAATTAATATATATGCAACTTTTCTGAGCATTTATTCTCTAAACTAAAATTTCTTTTCCTCTTTTTTTTTCATATTTTTTTTAATTGGTTACTTTTACCTAACTTACCAACGGACATCATCAGAGGCATTCTTTCACAAGGTCTTACCCCCGAAATCATACGTGAGTATTTTGCCCGCGAGATCCAGAACATCATCAGAGGTACTTACCACGGGATACTATCCTTAGTTCGTACATGAGTATTTTGTCCCTTCACTCTAATTCATTAACCAGATTATTACATAACATGCTCATTTGAAATTCTAAGCACATAAGAGTATCTAGCCTAAAGCGGTCTCTTCCTTCCTAATCATCAGATTCAGAATTTCTATCACTCCTAAAATGGGAACACACTAGCAGACTGATTAGCATATTTATACAACAATAAACACACATGCTATTCAAGCTACTCCTAGGTCAGCTGGGCCCACCGACACATCATAGTTTAGTAATGCTTTCCATTCAAACCATACTTAACCACTTTCCCAAATATTACGATTAATTAACACTTAAGCACACAATTAGACAGTCAATTCCCAGTTTCCTATCATTTCCCATTTAAATTGCAGCCAGAATCTCGGACATTTTTGAACAATTTTTCAATTTTTTTCAAATTTTTAACATTTTTAAAGACTCAATACGAAAGTATCCCATCCCCACACTTGAATCACACATTGCCCTCAATGTGGAATGGAACAAAAATAAAGCAGAAACTAAAAGCACGAAAAGAAAAACAAATAAAACAAAAAATAAAACAAGATAAGTTGAAACGTGTTCACCTGAAACTCCAGAGACTCAGCACATCGACCGCAAACGAACCACCACAAATCCGGTAAACAGAGATACTAAAAATTGAAAATTTAAGAGATTTCTGACTTACCTCCTCCAGGCGTATCGCCTACAACCATGCATCTCCCAGGCGATACACCTGGAACTGCAAACAACTGGTCCCGCATGAGACTTCCACGCGTATCGCCTATAACCTACCAACCTCCAGGCGATACGCTTGGAACGCGATTTCCAAGGAATTTTTGGAATTTGACCCAAAAAATTTTCTATCTCTTTTTCCTTGTCTCTCCAGGTCTCATAGTCGAATTTTTTTTTCAGCAACCTGCACAAACCACATTTGCCAATTTCCAAATCTCCGGAATTACCTGCAAACACCAAAAACACAACACGAAAAGACGCAAACGGCACAAAAACTAAAAATTGCAGAAAATAAAACAAAACTACATAATATACAAACCGGGCATTGCATCAATTAGCACAAAACTGAACCACAACCTCCCAAACCATCCGGAGGCTTCGATTTCACATCTCTCAACACAAAGCTACCGGTTTTCACCCGGTTTCTACCCATCCAACCACTAACTAACTTTCTAAACCACAAAGCAACACACTCTAGCAACTCCAACATCATTTTAACCTTCCAATGCTTAAAACGACCCGGTAGAAACCTAATATTCTCTAGAGAATTCAAATCCGGGTCATGTTTACTAACAACCACATGCAACCTCCCGACACCTGGCCTAAACTCTATCTCATCATGCACAATACCTAAATCACCAAGTATGGCCTTCCTAACTACCTCTTCAACCACCGATTCACTCTCCACACTTACCAACTCCTCGGGTTCTCCTAACGGGTCACTCAACACCTCATTTTTATCCAATGACTCATATAACCCCCCGGGATCTTCCCCACACTTATCCTCTATCAAGACCTCATCCTCAACTTCTTCAACTACCTTCTCAACTACCTCACCGGGTTTTCCTAATGGGTTAAAAGTTTCATTTTTATCAACTAATTCAACTAACCCCCCGGTGTCCTCCCCACACTCATCCTCTTCAAACTCATCATCATCTAACCGATTTCCTACAACCACAAGATCTATGAAGGACATAAAAGTACCTATCAAACACACAGATTTGGTATCACTATCCTCTTGCCTACCCACCTTAAACACAACACTCTCATGGTCAACCCTCAAAGTAATCGTGCCCGCAAACACATCAACTAGCGCCCGGGCGGTCCTAAGGAAAGGCCTACCTAAAATCAAAGGGCAACTAGCATCATATGCACTGTCAACTACCACAAAGTCTATAGGGAACAAAAATTTATCAATTTGAACAAACACATTTTCCACTATTCCTTTGGGTCTAACAACCGACCTATCTGCTAAAGAAATTGTCATCCTAGTCGGTTCTAACTCGCCTAATCCTAGGTGCATGAAAACAGAACATGGCATGACATTAATAGAGGCACCTAGATCAGCTAAAGCACAAGTAACAGATGAATCACCAAAAGAGCAAGGGATTGTAAAGGTACCAGGATCAGTCAATTTTTCAGGCAACCTATTCTGAACTACAGCAGAACAATTAGCATCGAGTGTAACGTCAGAAAAACTTTCAAGCTTCTATTTATTTGTTAACATGTCTTTTAAAAATTTAGCATACTTAGGCATTTGTTTAATAAAATCAGTGAAAGGTAATGTAATCCTAAGTTGCTTAAGAAGCTCTAAAAACTGACTGTACTCACGCGCATTCTTCTGTTGAATCAACCTCTCAGGATAAGGCACCTGCTTCAAATCATCGGCTGTGATCGGTTGAGGCGTAAAACGTACTCTTTTCTTCTCTCTCACCGCCTCCCACTTCAGTGGCTTCTCCCCGACCGGTGGTCTCTTTACTCCCTCAGCCTCAACGTTTGGTGCGGTACTTGCTGGCGTTATGCTCTCATGCACCCTCCCGTCAGGCATCTCTAACACAATCTCCTCATCAACCGGCTCATTTTCAAAAACCGCCGGTGATGGATTATGAACAACTCTCCCGCTCCTAGTAGTGATGGCATTGACGTTGGCATTGGGGTTTTTGTAAGTACTACCAGACAACTAACCCCCACGGGAATTGAGCTCCTTCAGCTGCTTCGCGATATCACCCACCGAACGCTGCAAATCCAGAAACGAAGCTTGTTGATTTCTCAGTAACGTGTCATGCTCAGCTAGCTTCTTCTGCGTTCCTTCATCTCTCGCCACAATCTGCTGCAGGATCTGGGTCTGGTTAGCAATAAGCTCTCTGATCTCCTTAACACCAGCCCCGTCATCTCCTCCAGCATAGTTATTCCTCGGTGGAAAACCAGGTGGGCCACCTCCCTCTCGCCATCCTAAATTCTGGCCACTCCTCCACCCAGACTGGAAAGAATTACCGAACTGGTTTCGGTTTCCAATGTAGTCCACCTGCTCAGCGGGAGCAAGCGGGCAGTCTCGAGTGTCATGAGCGCCTCTGCACAGCTCACATTTGGCTTTGATATGGAGTTTGATTTCTTCTAAAGCTTTGTAAATATTCTCTAACTCCCTAGGTGGCATGGTTTCTGAGCCAATGTGATTGACACCCCGGGTAGATGTAGATGGTGCGAGTGATCTAGTCGGGGCCAAGGTGGCTCTCCGACCTTCGGGTGCCTGCTGTTCAGCAAGGGCGAAGCTCTCGAAAAGTGATTTGCATTCGTCAACAGTGAGTTTTTCCATCATATGTCCTCCAGCCGAGATGTTGAATTCCTTGTGAACAGAATAACGAAGTCCATTGTAGAACTTTTCTATGATCGCCCAGTCCGTCAACCCGTGTTGCGGACATCTACTCAGAAGGGTGTTGAATCTCTCGTATGCGACATAATAAGGCTCATCTGTCACACCCCGCCCGCACCACCTGTCACCCAGTCAGGTTCGAGGGAGGTGTTGTGGAAAACAGGCTGTCCATATCAAATACACGCGGAAGCAACAGATGATGTATATTAAACAACCGTTAGCTTATTTACAGACAGCCTGATACGTTTTACAATCACTTGATAATAATAATAATAAGTTTGTTTCTAGCATCTAAACAGAGTACTAGGTCACTGGGCCCGAAGGTTCTTGATATCTTATTGATCACATATGCTTGATTCTTTGGAGGATCACCTATCTGGAGGGTCCTATTGATTTCCTGCAAAAATTTATAAATCAACTGTATCAACAACATGATGTTGTTGGTGAGCCGTACCATACCTGTTATTCATCTTTCAAAGCTACTGGACTACAAACTTGCTTACATTAATGACTAGAATTCAACCAATAAAATATATATAAGTCATGGGGTACAACACATGCACCAAAGGATTCTAGCATACTAGTTACGTAGTAATTTTTCACATTACATGCAATTATATCTGATGCGTAGCCAGTAAGCAATCAACTGTAGAACCACAACTGTTAGTTGTGGCCTCAAAACTTTCAATAACAAGGATAAGGTAACAGAACTCACATAATTAATCTGGCAAGCTCAACTTGATGGTATATTTGCAGTAATAGCGTTACTGGCAAAGCAACCTAAAACAAATATTTATAATCGTTATTGTTTATGACATTATCTGTCAATTCTGTTCTGATATATTCTGTTTCTAAACTGTTGCATAATGCAATACTAATGTTGCATAATGCAATACTAAGTTTTCTGACATTCGTGATCTGCGAGTAGTGTTTAATTATATTCTGGAAAAAGGGTGTGTCATGAACTACTTCAAGTTTTATTAAACTCGAATTTTTTTTGTTTTTGGAATTGTTGCATAATGCAACACTAAACATCTATAATTATTTTAGCTTTGGAACTTTAAGTAAATGTCATTTAATTTACATCTTTAAATTATCCGTTAGCCTTTCAGATGTCGTGTGTTCTTTCAAAAGGGGTTTTTATTGTGTACAATGTTATCATATTAATTATGAGATATCAGAACACGGTATACCTTCCGGTCGGTACGCGACTCGAACCCGGTTAACCGTAGATCCAAAAGTGTCCGAATCTGATGAGCAAATAGTCCATTCCGCTTAATATATCGTCAAGAATAATAATCTGCGCTCGGTTTCCAGATTTGACTTCGTTTGACCCTCTGAAACTGTTGTCCAGAACTGTACTCGGGTTTAACCCGGTTGACTTTTGTTGACCAACACCAAAACAACTCCAAATCATCCAAAACAAGTTCTACAATATTGACCCATCATTATCCATCTTTCAAAACCCGTAAACACCAACCCCTGCCACTAACTTGCGGTTGTCCGGCGGTTCACCACCGCCACAGCCTCGATCCCGGACACCCACATCGACACAAATCGTCATCATCTAACAACAATCATTACAACAACCTTTAAATCCCCAAATCTGTTACAATAAACAAGATGGAAGTATGCATGTCACAACCGGGGTGTCATAAAGAGGAAATAAGATGTAGAGTGGAGAGAATCCCCAAAATCAACCTACACTTACCCGCTGTTAGTCGGAAATTGCGAAAGACAAGGTCACCGGACCTGCTCGATGGTTGAGACCACTCCCCAAACCCTAACCGCCGGTGGAGATGAAGGAGCGGGATGAAGAAATCGTGACAGGAGGGGGGTATTCGGACCTGCGGCTGTAGCCGCAACCACCACCAAAACTCCTTGCCGTCGCCGCCTCCGAGCAGGCAGGCTACTCGCTGCCATCGCCGCCGCCACCCGACGGCTTCGACGTGGTCAGAACCGTCGCGAACAAGAGATGGAGAAAAAGGATATGGGGCCGAAGGCCCTAGCGCCGCCGTTGACTGAGCTGGCCGGAGGCCGAAGCTCGCCGGTGTGTTGCCGGAAAACGAATTGGCGGAGAGAGCTACGGCTCTCCCTCTCTCTCGATTACTTTCTGAACACACAAATGTGTGTGTGGGAGAGTAGTACAAGGGCTCTGGTATATAGTTATTTCATGTACTAAAGTGTAGTACAATTTTTAATTTAAACGGGTATTATTCCGCGATCTCCGAACACGTTAAATACTGAATGCTAAGTAAATGGTCCATAATAATTCCCGAGTGATTGAAATTTACAAAAGTCTCGTAAATGTCCTCGGGGGTGTTTAAAATGTTGAAATATAAATAATTCGGTAATTGTTCGGTCAACGGGCGGTATAAAGCGCGTATCTTATGCGAATCTCGTACATCTCTGTTTTGTTAACCGAGCATACTTCCACGACTGTAATTCTCTGTGTAAACTCATTAAAAATATTTATAACTCCACTAGGTCGGTAAATCAACTTACCCGAACATTGTTTATTATAATTGGGCTTTTGTTGGGCCACGAATTCCTTAATGGGCCTGTTGGGCCTAATTGGGCTTACCGAATCCAATTTATAATCGCAAAAATTTCCTTCTGATTTTAGTAGTATTTTCAAGGTGTTACAACTCTCCCCTCCTTAAAGGAATTTCGTCCCGAAATTCGTAATGCCTAATCGAAGGAGTAACCATACATCTTTGTATTACGTCAAATCCAATGTTTTCCTCATGGACTTCTTTGATCTTATAGATTAGACTTACTTTTATATCAGTTCTCATTGCTCTTATTCAGATCGATTTTGGTATCTCTTTACTACTTAAAACGTCAGCCATTATTTTAGCTCTTCCCCCGGATGGTATTTAATCTTGCAATCATGATCACCTAATATGTCCATCCAGCGCCCTTGACGCATATTCGGCTCTTAATGATTTATGAGGTGCTATAAACTCCCATGAACAGGATACACCACAATTTCTTTTCGCAAAACTAATATCTCCATATTTTTCAGAACGTATACTTCTATACCCAATTCCAGAACATGTATGATGTAAGTCTTTCCGTGTGTCATAAGTTGCCTGATGACATACGCAATTACCTTGTCTCATCGCATGAGTATACAACTAATTCCATTAGTTGATGTGTCAAAATTCATCATGAAGTCTTCATATCCATCAAATAATGAGATACCTGGTTCCTTGTTGTTGAACAAATACTTCGTTGGACCTGTGTAAGGGATATCGTTCTTGACCGTTACATGTTCGAGGTCTTGAAAATCAGTGTATATTGGCATCAGTCCATGTAGCTTCTTCTCAATGAGTGCGAGTTCTTTCCTTAGAAATGTGTCGAGCTTCATAAAATCCTTGTCATAATGCTCTTGCGGCTAAATCTTCAACTCATGTATGGAAAAAATTGAACACGTTATGGAAAAAAATAATAATAATAATAATAAAGAATTTTATTGAATCTTGGAATTTGCACAACCATGTGATAGGAAGCTTAGAGCCTTAAGCCCTTTAACAGAAGAGTTCAAGGTCTTACCGATTTCTAACTAAGGCATGATGCCATTAAAAATTCAAGGGCTTATGGATTTCTAAATAATTTATGATGGATATGTCATCAACTCATAACATGATGACAAGATAGCTGGATTGTAGTTTTATGACACCAAAACTGAGTAATCAAATATGTTGTGAAGGGGTTGTGAATGAATTTTTTTTTATTATTATTTTTTTTTTTGAAATTTCAAGGAATATTAATCAACACAATAGGATTCCAAAATCGCACATATGTACCTGCAAATTCACGATTACGTTCTAGAACCGTAGTCGTCTATTTGCCTTACAAACATGCCCTATAAGTCCTCCCTTCATGTATCTTAATGATTAGGCTAACTCATTAAAAGAACAAAGAATTGTAGATCATTACTCATATGAACGAAGAAATACAAGTAACAGTGAAGAGACCTTTCAATAGATTAGAACGAACGAAGTTCACAATCTGATGATGAGGAAGATTAACCTAGAGAAGAATCATAATCTAATCTTTGCTTAGCATATAGTCTATGTCTATTGCGAACTTTAAAGTCATCAGCCTTGTTGATCTCACATCTGCTCCAAGTGTTGAATCCATACCTTAAGTATCTCTCTTAATCTATCTTTTCTTAATATTCATCATGTGAATCACCAAAATAAGAAGCTCATTAAACCACTTGATATTGAAAATTTTCCTCCATTTGAGACGTGGAACACGTCATGCACTCCAATGAATTCTTCCAGCTCCTCCGATTTATTTTCATAGATAACTTTCCTCAACAATTAAATTGCATAAGCCAATTTCATTTCTCTTCTAGAATCCCTTTCTCTTTCTTGGGTATACAACATCATTTTCAGTTATGTCATAATAGTGTCCTTTAAAGGTCTGGATACAAATCGGATCTTACCTTCTTCAAGATGATCGCCGGTGTCCCAAACTATTAGATAAAATGATTTCTTTCACTTCACAACCTCAAGCTCTTTCGACAAGGACTGGTACTTACAAATTCCAAGGCCATTCTTCAATTCGCTCTTCATTTGTACTTTTGGTGTATCAATTTCCATATTAAATGATCAACTTTTCCCTACTATGATATCCATACTACCTAGTATAGTCATGGCATCAGCCAATTTTATTATTTCTCATCAACCGAGAAGTATTTGTGATTTAACAAATTTAGTTAGCTTCAACCTCTTCCAAACTATTGAGTGTTTCAGTTGCATTTTATCATCCTTAAGAACAATCAACTATCTCACCATTCATGAAAGTAATTACCTGGTCGATCTAGGCTTGATTGAACTGGGATTCACTCACACCATCCCTGAAAATACCAGGTAAGCAAGCCACGAATGCTTTGTACGAACCCTTCTTCTTACGGCTACTCTTTTCTTTATTCAATCAACTTTTTTTTTCTTCCAGTAAGAATCCTCATAATGTTGCCGAGAGCCTCAACTTTGATAGACTTCTCTAGTCTTGCTCCTAAAGCTGGCAGTATATTTAGTGGGACGAGAGTAATACTTCATAGTAACTTTCTTCGAATGGCTAATACCAATTCCAATTGCACTCATACAATCTTGATTTCTCACAATAATCATGAGTCTTTCTTTGCTTCTTTCTCCTTAGCCTTTAAAATTAAAAACTATCGCCGAAGCTAGTACAACTGCTACCAATCTTACAATTACCACCATTCTCCGTCTTCTGACGTAATTGTTCATAAATTGAATTCTTATTTGTACAAAATGGGTTATTTAATCATTATGATTATTTATCATGGATTTTTGTTTCCAGTGGAGAGTTAAGCAATTTGCCACAATTGAAAACAATGTTTAGGAATATTTTTCAGGAATTATTCTTATGCATTTCAGACGTGGACCAAAATTTTCCTTATCACTGTTGTAAGGATCATGTGTTCTTTGTGTTATTTGTCAAAATTGATTTTTCGTGCTGGTCTTATGCCGGTTTGCACAAGACAATTATTATGAATATAAACGCACAAGCGTGTGAGATTTTTATTGGATCCTAATTTTAGGCAATCACTTAGGCTCCTAAGGCCACGGTCTATGTCTAGACTCTAATCATATAAATATATAATAAGCGTTTAAATGCATATTTTGGCACCTATTTGCAACCTCATAGTTATTATAACAACATTAACTTTGGTCATAACTAACTATGGTTAAAGAAATTGTTTCACATAATGCATATATTGGGAGAACAAATACGGCCTCACATAGCACAATTATCAAATAAGATGCAAACAGGCAATTTGAAACATGAAATGATTAGTCATAAGCCTATAGCAACTAGTCGTGTAGTAAAAAAAAAAATTTCCTTCCCCATCATGAACGTATCGCCATATCAAAGATTTTTGCCTCTTCTTAATTGGAGCCAATTCACCAATGTATTTACTTTCTCCTTGCGTGCCTTCGCCAATTTTCTTTTCTTCTTCTTGTACTCAATTACATTACTTGTCAACACGTAGTTTTCTCCATTAGCGCACTTGCAACTAGAGGTTTTGTACTAGGTTCTACCGGTTCCTTGTAAATAATGCATGAATTCAGTAGGCTAAGACCAGAGAATGACGAGAGGTAAGGTTCCACATACAGTGATTATGATGAAAAATATGTTGTTGTGGTTAAATAAGGTGTAGTGACTGAGGTTGTAAATGTTGAAGCGACTGAACTGGTGTGACTGCTGCTGATGAGACTAATGTGGTTAAGATATTAGGCCAATCATATATGATTCAAATAAGTAGGGGATTTGATGAAGTATGCAAATTATCGATTCCTTGTAGACGTGGAAAACTTTAACTGTTAGACACCTATCACCCATATTCGGCTTAAGAATCGTAGTGAATAATAAATATTCATGAAGTTGTCAGTTAAAACAGTGATTTGATTGTCAACCGTCACATCCATGGAGTTGCCCATCTATGGTAAATTGATCACTAGTTTCAGTTGCATATAAGTTGACTCATCCGGTCCACCTTTAATGCCTGCTTAAGCTGATGACACGTAGATGTGATGTGAATGACATTCGGAGGGGTAGTTACAAGTGTGTCCAAGCTGGCATGACTTCCTTAACGCGTTTTGGTGATTGTTGTGGTTGTATGTCATCCTCCTCCTTTTGAGGCTCTTCCTTGTTGTGTTGTGTTGTATCAATCGTTGTCTTCATTATTTCTAGTTCAGAAGAAGAAATCTGACATATCTATCACAGACGCGTGGTCAAGACTTGTGACTTCTCATTTTCAGGTTTCTCCTCTTGGAAATTCTTCTCAACGTTTGTTATCACATCAATTGCGGCCTTTGCTATTTGCAAAAGAAGACTTGCCAGATCCAAATGTTTGTGTTAGGTGCATACTTAAAACAATGTTAGTATATAACTAGGATATTAAATTCCCAATGAAAGACTAGGGTACAGAACCCTACTTACACAAGAATGGTCACAACTTAGAGCTTTAACACATAATGAGGAAGACTATCAGCTTTAATGTGTCCACTAGGGTTCACCGAACTTTAGTGCACCTGTGGGTAGTAATGGCAGCTGGCCAGGCTGAAACTACTACCGACCTTACACTAAACTTCGATAGCTGCCTAATGCACAAATCTCAGCCTAAGTCAAGACTTAACAACGGGATTTGGTCTTAAAGTCTGATCTAGGTTCGAGCTTAGGGCTCTACAAGAACACCTAATCTGCTGGAACCTGTGGCTCTGATACCAACCTGTCACACCCCGCCCGCACCACCTGTCACCCGGTCAGGTTCGAGGGAGGTGTTGTGGAAAACAGGCTGTCCATATCAAATATACGCGGAAGCAACAGATGATGTATATTAAACAACCGCTAGCTTATTTACAGACAGCCTGATACGTTTTACAATCACTTGATAATAATAATAATAAGTTTGTTTCTAGCATCTAAACAGAGTACTAGGTCACTGGGCCCGAAGGTTCTTGATATCTTATTGATCACATATGCTTGATTCTTTGGAGGATCACCTATCTGGAGGGTCCTACTGATTTCCTGCAAAAATTTATAAATCAACTGTATCAACAACATGATGTTGTTGGTGAGCCGTACCATACCTGTTATTCATCTTTCAAAGCTACTGGACTACAAACTTGCTTACATTAATGACTAGAATTCAACCAATAAAATATATATAAGTCATGGGGTACAACACATTGCACCAAAGGATTCTAGCATACTAGTTACGTAGTAATTTTTCACATTACATGCAATTATATCTGATGCGTAGCCAGTAAGCAATCAACTGTAGAACCACAACTGTTAGTTGTGGCCTCAAAACTTTCAATAACAAGGATAAGGTAACAGAACTCACATAATTAATCTGGCAAGCTCAACTTGATGGTATATTTGCAGTAATAGCGTTACTGGCAAAGCAACCTAAAACAAATATTTATAATCGTTATTGTTTATGACATTATCTGTCAATTCTGTTCTGATATATTCTGTTTCTAAACTGTTGCATAATGCAATACTAATGTTGCATAATGCAATACTAAGTTTTCTGACATTCGTGATCTACGAGTAGTGTTTAATTATATTCTGGAAAAAGGGTGTGTCATGAACTACTTCAAGTTTTATTAAACTCGAATTTTTCTGTTTTTGGAATTGTTGCATAATGCAACACTAAACATCTATAATTATTTTAGCTTTGGAACTTTAAGTAAATGTCATTTAATTTACATCTTTAAATTATCCGTTAGCCTTTCAGATGTCGTGTGTTCTTTCAAAAGGGGTTTTTATTGTGTACAATGTTATCATATTAATTATGAGATATCAGAACACGGTATACCTTCCGGTCGGTACGCGACTCGAACCCGGTTAACCGTATATCCAAAAGTGTCTGAATCTGATGAGCAAATAGTCCATTCCGCTTAATATTTCGTCGAGAATAATAATCTGCGCTCGGTTTCCAGATTTGACTTCGTTTGACCCTCCGAAACTGTTGTCCAGAACTGTACTCGGGTTTAACCCGGTTGACTTTTGTTGACCAACACCAAAACAACTCCAAATCATCCAAAACAAGTTCTACAATATTGAGCCATCATTATCCATCTTTCAAAACCCGTAAACACCAACCCCTGCCACTAACTTGCGGCTGTCCGGCGGTTCACCACCGCCACAGCCTCGATCCCGGACACCCACATCGACACAAATCGTCATCATCTAACAACAATCATTACAACAACCTTTAAATCCCCAAATCTGTTACAATAAACAAGATGGAAGTATGCATGTCACAACCGGGGTGTCATAAAGAGGTAATAAGATGTAGAGTGGAGAGAATCCCCAAAATCAACCTACACTTACCCGCTGTTAGTCGAAAATTGCGAAAGACAAGGTCACCGGACCTGCTCGATGGTTGAGACCACTCCCCAAACCCTAACCGCCGGTGGAGATGAAGGAGCGGGATGAAGAAATCGTGACAGGAGGGGGGTCTTCGGACCTGCGGCTGTAGCCGCAACCACCACCAAAACTCCTTGCCGTCGCCGCCTCCGAGCAGGCAGGCTACTCGCTGCCATCGCCGCCGCCATCCGACGGCTTCGACGTGGTCAGAACCGTCGCGGACATGAGAGGGAGAAAAAAGGGTATGGGGCCGAAGGCCCTAGCGCCGCCGTGGACTGAGCTGGCCGGAGGCCGAAGCTCGCCGGTGTGTTGCCGGAAAACGAAGTGGCGGAGAGAACTACGGCTCTCCCTCTCTCTCGATTACTTTCTGAACACACAAATGTGTGTGTGGGAGAGTAGTACAAGGGCTCTAGTATATAGTTATTTCATGTACTAAAGTGTAGTACAAATTTTAATTTAAACGGGTATTATTCCGCGATCTCCGAACACGTTAAATACTGAATGCTAAGTAAATGGTCTATAATAATTCCCGAGTGATTGAAATTTACAAAAGTCTCGTAAATGTCCTTGGGGGTGTTTAAAATGTTGAAATATAAATAATTCGGTAATTGTTCGGTCAACGGGCGGTATAAAGCGCGTATCTGATGCGAATCTCGTACATCTCCGTTTTGTTAACCGAGCATACTTCCACGACTGTAATTCTCTGTGTAAACTCATTAAATATATTTATAACTCCACTAGGTTGGTAAATCAACTTACCCGAACATTGTTTAATATAATTGGGCTTTTGTTGGGCCACGAATTCCTTAATTGGCCTGTTGGGCCTAATTGGGCTTACCGAATCCAATTTATAATCGCAAAAATTTCCTTCTGATTTTAGTAGTATTTTCAAGGTGTTACATCATTGGGGTCCATCCTGAAAGAGTGGATTTCCTCCCGAGTACGTGATGCCTTGGCTGGGGGATGATACTTCTTCAGGAATTTTAACATCAGATCGTCCCAGGTGGCGATCGAGTTAGGCGGAAGCGTCTCGAGCCACTCGGCGGCTCGAGACGTAAGGGAGAATGGGAACAGACACAGATAAATGATTTCGTTCGCGACTCCCGTGAGTCCGAATGTGTTGCAAATTCGAATAAAGCGCGAAATATGCGTCGGTGCATCTTCGTCCTCACGTCCATGGAACTGAATGGAGTGCGTCAAAGCGTTGATGACGTGGGACGGAACTTGCCAATTCGCGGTGTTGGCAATATCAGGCTGAGCTATAGCAAACCGGGCCTCGGTGACTCCGGCGCTGGCCTGCTCGTGGACGGTGCGACGTGCCGCCATGGATGAAAGATCGGGGAATGGAATGGGTTTGGTGTCGCATGTGGTTTGTGTGGAAGAAGATGGTTTGGAGTGAGCAGTGGAAATGATGAAAGCTTCTAGCTCCGTGCGAAGAAGGCGAAACCGTTCACGAATATCCGCGTCGGGATCAGAAAATGGTGAAAGCTCAGGATGACCTCGTGAACGGGTGTGTGGCATAAAATGGGGAAACGACTCAAATAAACTAAAAGAAAGAATAAACCTAAAACTCTAGACTCAAGAACGGAAATCCTAAGACTCTAGACACGGGAAAAACCGAAAAGACTCAAAATTTCCTAACGACGACCTAAGTTAATCTTGCTATTGCCAAGTGTCCCCGGCAACGGCGCCAAAAACTTGATGTGTTCGGAACTACTCTAAAAATACTATAAAAACCTAGACCTAAACCTAGACCTAGACACACCTAATTTTACCGAAAATACCTAAACTAAACCGAACCCTAAGGCAAGTGTACCTATCGGATTGTAGCTAAGCTAAGGCAAGACCGGGAATATCGAACCCTAGAGACACTCTATAGACAAAACTTAACCTAGACCTATGAAATGGAAATACTGAGTAATTCGGGGTTTTTGAATTGAGATTGAATTAAGATTTAACTGACTTAACTAAATAATGAGTAACAGACGAACACAGGAAACTTCGGGAAACTTCAGATGAGAAGAAGGCACCACCTAGACCTAGACTTGCAATTGACACTTAACTTTACCTCGGCTCTAACTAATCTGATGGTCGCTAGTTCACCTTTTAAGTCCCTCCTAGACAACGATTCTAACGCTCGAACAGGAGTTCACCTTTTGAGTACTTCCTTCCTCAATTAGACCTAACCACCTCTGAACCTAATCTCGGGCACCTTAGACCTAACAGGAGCCACCAATAACTACTATGACCGACACGGAATACCAAGATAATCGAAACCCTAGGACACTTCCTTTTGAGACAATGCAACCCTAGAATTCTAACCACCCCAACTACCCGACAATTCTTTACCTTTTAAGTCTCAGAATAGGCAGCACATCACAAGCAAATTACCAACTAACTATCAATGCAATAGTCAAGGAACCCTAACTATACTTTAGCAATTAACCCTAAAGTTAACTACTTTAGTTAATCTACCTAAATCGAAAGACATTCGCGGGTAAATTAAGCATTAACAATCAATTCACAATCTGCTCATAACACACATATACATCAACCATAGCAATTATTGGAATTTAATAGAATCGCAACATCAATCAATAAGTCAAAACCGAGAATAAAGTCAAAAAGTCAATTACTCATCATAACGGTCTAGATGGCATAATTAGTTTAGCCTACAATCATGTTCATAGCAGAAAACACAATAAAAATCGTATCTCGCACAGCAACCATAACTGAGTCTAAAGTTTGAAACAAGAATCAAGAAGAACCAGATGAATTGGTGATGATTTGATGATGAATTGTTGATCCCTTGATGATTCTCCTTGTTCCCAGCTCTCTCCTGTCTCTCAAAGTCACCTGAAATCGCCCCTCTGCCGTCTGGAAGTCGAAGAATGCGAAACATAACCCTAAACATCGAATTTATATTCGAATTGCTTTTTCTGCGGGTTTTAGGCCTCCAAGCGTATCGCTTGGAGGTGTGTTCTCTCTAGGCGATACACCTACTGCATATGTCGCGACAAAACAGTCGGTCAAACCGACTTATGACTTCTGTTGACTCCTTCTCTCCGCTCGTATCGCCTACAAAGGTAAGGTCCCAGGCGATACGCCTGGGACTGCTTGTTCAGCTCTTCTTCATTGTTTTCTTCTTTTCTTTCCAACTTTCCCTCATGGCCTCGGGTTTTCATTAAATGCCTACAAAACATATAAAAGAAATAAAAACGACCCAAAGACTCAAACTTAACTAGAAACAATTAAAACAAACGCAAACCGACTCAAATTGACTCAAATATAACCATAAAAGACACCGGAAATGGGATGTGTTTGCAAAACATCATAGAGACTTTGTTCTATTAGTTAGAGATCTAGAGTTTAAATCTAGACATTAATGTAATTTAGTTTGTGAAATAGTTTAAGAGTTGAAGTTGGATGAATTTTCCATTAGAAAAACGAATATAAATTTCAATATGATTAATATTTATTTTAAAAAATATGGTACTTATAGTTGTCTAAACATTCAATAGGCATGTCCTTTTGCTTATGCTTAAGGTAATTCTCGAAATACATCAAACTTGAGACAGTGCCACTTGAGATGTTTCACCAAGAACTATCCTTGCAATTTTTAAACTTGGTTAATCATAGTATTAGAATCAATCATTTTATAATCCAAAAAACGGGTCAAGACGAACTTCATCATCCTGATATCTTCCTTCTTGTACTTGCGTTCCAACAACATTTCGCCAAGTAGATTGAGCATTTATGCTTCCTCTAATCATACTTCTACATAAAAAAACGTCACATAAGACCTAACGTGATGCTTAATCATCAAAAAATGGTTTTTTTTAACCGAGATAGTGTCATTTTAACAACGTTCTGTTATTTCCAACATGATTAAAAAAAAGTTCATTGTAGGGGGAAAATAAATGAAGTATGAATTATTATCGGGCGGCAATAATTGGGATTCTTAGAATCTAATATTATTTTTTTTCGTTTTACTATTCCATAAACAATATAAAAAAGCATTATTTCTTCCAACCGGATTAATTTTGTAATAGCATATAATTTGGGCTTTAATTTAAATCATCCAAACTAGCGAGCCACGAGCCAAGCTGACATTGGCTCGGGCTAAGCTCGTTTATAATTGAGCCAATTTCAAAAGAGCCGGTTTCAATCCCAAAACCCAGGGTTTGCCTAAGAGAAAACATGCATGCTAATAAATCCCCTTTTAAATAAGAAATCTTCGTTGTGATCAAAATCGGATATCCAGTTAGCTAGAAGTGTAAATGGGTTTGTATTATTGATCTAAAGAGTTTGTAGTTGAATCCAGTGGTAGATCAGTCGTAAATTCATAACGTGTTCTTTCACAAGTTTAGGACTTATTTATTGTTTTTTTTATGGTTGTCCCAGCAACAGGTAGGTGGTGTGTGCAGTATGGTGGTGGTGTAGTAGGAGTATTGCTCGTGGTTAACAAATGCGAAGCTATACGACTTAACTCCAACATAATGACTCTGATATAACTGGCCCTTTTAGGGACTTGAATATTGCCTAATTGCTCTGGCGCATTCACAGTTATTGCTTCTGTGAACATAGTAGCTAAATAATCAATAAAAAAAAATCCTGAACAACCCGTTAGATCATGTGTAGTAGTTAGTGAATATGAGAAAAAAATGTTTACCCATATTACACCACTAAAGATGTATAGTGGCTAATGAGTGTGAGCCAGTTTTGTAACTATTAGTTCATCATTGACATTAACTAATTTTCATATAAACATTTTTAAATATTTTACAAAAACTTATTTTGTAACAACTAATATTATATTTTTAACAACTAACATAAAATTATTTTCTAACAATAAAAATCGATCCAAACACAAGACCAAAAGTATATATATATTTTTAAAACACATCTATTTAAATTCAAACATATCCCGTGATGTTCATAAAAAAATTAATGAACAAGAGTACAAGACTGAGTATTTAGTTTTATTTTTAAAGTTACTAAGAGCATGTATAAAATTCCATTTAAAAACTCCTTATATTATCTTTTTGAAAAGCCAATAAGTTAAAAATATTATTTGAGTAATCTAAAATCACTTTTGAGTTTAACTTTTTGGCAAGGAGAAAAAAGCTACCTTCCAAAAGTCAAGAAAAACTTGGCTTTTCAAACTCTTTTTGACTTTTGAAATGAAAATTACTAATATGCTCCCCTTTTTTTACCCACAATACCTCATCACTTTCCCCCATTTTGGTCATTTTACATGAATAAGATAAAAAATAAATTTTAAAAACAACTTGGTGTCT
>JBCNJP010000007.1:95210955-95235391 GCA_039602395.1 Deinandra increscens subsp. villosa | reverse complement strand
TCAAGATCGAATCTGGGTGCCGTGGAACTGAACACCGGGTATTATGGGGAGAATCAAGTCGTGTTTTGTACTAGTAAATGTTTTGTACTCATGATGTGATGATGCTGATTGTAGTAATCACTAGGTTATGTAAATGTTTCTTAATGATGGGAAAACTTCTTGACTAAATGAAGAAATTTTCTAACTCTGATTTTTGAATGACGTCTAATTCGGTTAAACGGGATTGGGGCCTTACAGTTTTCGAAGTTGCATTCGTGTCTGTAGGTCGTGCGGACGGGAATGCAATTTTACTAAATTTGCAGCCCCCCCCCCCCCTGCGCGAGGGTAGATACTAGAGAAAAACACAACATAAGAACTTAACATGTCATGTAGGTTTTCATATATAAGCTAACAATGTTTTAGTTTCCAAACCAATGTGAGACAAGCTAAATGAATGAAAGAAAAATAGACTTTTTGTACCCAAATCAATATGGGACAAGGTAATGAATGAATCTTTTGGTGTTTTGTTCCCACACCAATATGGGATAAGGTAATGAAAGAAAAAAAATAAACTTTTTTGTTCTCACACTGATTTGTTAGCGTTTTTTTTTACCATACACAGACAAGTCATTCAGATGTCCAAACAAACAACACATAATGATTCAACACTTCTTTACCATACAGACAGCTATTCATTCAGCACTAAATGAAACAGATTGAAACAAACAGCCCCTAATAAGAAGCCGGAAGGATTTTAATAGAGGAAACATGATGAGAACAGAAAACAATTGCAGATTACAAAAAATAAGAGGCAGAATATTCTAGGGATATTATCTTATTTATAGGATTTATCCAGAGTGGTCAATATTTATGAAGTTATTTACGTGCCTACATCCCGATGATCATAAAAAGTTGTAAAAAACGTTATGAGTCGGCTAGAAAGGTTGTGGAAAAAACATTTTCTAGGTTGAAAGGGTAATGACATATGATTGGTAATCCTGCTCGTATTTGGCATAAGGATAATATCCAGGATGCCATGTATGCGGTTTTGATCTTGCATAAATCGAAAAGCGTTATGCCAAGGTAATGAGGAAGAAGACATCCTATGAGTTCAACTAAGCGAATAAGAAAAACACATTAATCGTATGAAGATACGAAACAGAGAGGTCCATATTGTGTTGAAAGCGGATTTAGTTGAACATGTTTGGAAATATTGTCCGCAAACCTTGTATTTTATGTATTTTTTATAATTTTAATGTTATCGGTTATTAGGTTTTGTTTTTTGTTTTAATGTAATGTTTTTAATTATAAGTACTTTTATTATGTTTTTTTATAAACCTGTTTTTAATTTTAATATATTTATTATTAAAAATAATAATAAAAATATAAAATTAATAATTAAGTAATTATTACATTTCTGCATACTACTGCTATCCCCTACATTAGTTTTTGACTTTCACCGAACTGCATGCTAGACATTCTGTATGACACACTTTTGAGCTTTAAACATCCACACCACTACAGATGGCCTCAGACTTAGGCTCGAGATAACACAAAGACTACTAAGCAATATTTTTATTAGGTAATGTCTTAGCGGGTCAAATGGGTTGGGTAGGGTGTTACCAGTACCCGAATAATGATTCTAATATGAATTTAGTGGAATGAGTATAATCCCCCTTAATGCAGGTTTATAAGTCAATGAAAATTGAGGTCAAATGAGTCGGGATGAAACCCAAACCTTTAGATTAGAAATGGAGACTTTAAGATGTGGAAATGGTGGAAAATGGTCTGTAAGAGGAGTATGGTACGCTGGCAGAGTACCATACGCTGGCTCATGCGCATGGTCATAAGCCATACGCCCAAAATGGGCTAATCCGGAATTGTACATGCCAACGTATGATACGCTAGTCAGAGTATTATACGCCCAAACCTGACAAATTTGTGACTTATGAAGTAGATCAATTTAGTTGTCGAAGTTCATTTGTTTCCTTACAAATGGTTTATGTACTTTCATAATACTAACGTGTTACCAGTGTTATTAGAAGGTACACATTAGTAGATGGGTCAAGATCGAATCTGGGTGCCGTGGAACTGAACACCGGGTATTATGGGGAGAATCAAGTCGTGTTTTGTACTAGTAAATGTTTTGTACTCATGATGTGATGATGCTGATTGTAGTAATCACTAGGTTCTGTAAATGTTTCTTAATGATGGGAAAACTTCTTGACTAAATGAAGAAATTTTCTAACTCTGATTTTTGAATGACGTCTAATTCGGTTAAACGGGATTGGGGCCTTACAGTTTTCGAAGTTGCATTCGTGTCCGTAGGTCGTGCGGACGGGAATGCAATTTTACTAAATTTGCAGCCCCACCCCCCCCCCCTGCGCGAGGGTAGATACTAGAGAAAAACACAACATAAGAACTTAACATATCATGTAGGTTTTCATATATAAACTAACAATGTTTTAGTTCCCAAACCAATGTGAGACAAGCTAAATGAATGAAAGAAAAATAGACTTTTTGTACTCAAATCAATATGGGACAAGGTAATGAATGAATCTTTTGGTGTTTTGTTCCCACACCAATATGGGATAAGGTAATGAAAGAAAAAAAAATAAACTTTTTTGTTCTCACACTGATTTGTTAGCGTTTTTTTTACCATACAGACAAGTCATTCAGATGTCCAAACAAACAACACATAATGATTCAACACTTCTTTACCATACAGACAACTTATTCATTCAGCACTAAATGAAACATATTGAAACAAACAGCCCCTAATAAGAAGGCGAAAGGATTACAATAGAGGAAACATGATGAGAACAGAAAACAATTGCAGATTACAAAAAATAAGAGGCGGAATATTCTAGGGATATTATCTTATTTTATAGGATTTATCCAGAGTGGTCAATATTTATGAAGTTATTTACGTGCTTACATCCCGATGATCATAAAAAAGTTGTAAAAAACGTTATGAGTCGGCTAGAAAGGATGTGGAACAAACATTTTCTAGGTTGAACGGGTAATGACATATGATTGGTAATCCTGCTCGTATTTGGCATAAGGATAATATCCAGGATGCCATGTATGCGGTTTTGATCTTGCATAAATCGAAAAACGTTAGGCCAAGGATATGAGGAAGAAGACATCCTATGAGTTCAACTAAGCGAATAAGAAAAACACATTAATCGTATGAAGATACGAAACAGAGAGGTCCATAATGTGTTGAAAGCGGATTTAGTTGAACATGTTTGGAAATATTGTCCGCAAACTTAGTATTTTATGTAATTTTTTATAATTTTAGTGTTATTGGTTATCAGTTTTTTTTTTGTTTTAATGTAATGTTTTTAATTATAAGTACTTTTATTATGTTTTTTTATAAACCTGTTTTTAATTTTAATATATTTATTATTAAAAATAATAATAAAAATATAAAATTAATAATTAAGTAATTATTACATTTCTGCATACTACTGATATCCCCCACATTAGTTTTTGACTTTCACCGAACTGCATGCGTGACATTCTGTATGACACACTTTTGAGCTTTAAACATCCGCACCACTACAGATGGTCTCAGACTTAGGCTCGAGATAACACAAAGACTACTAAGCAATATACACTAGGACAAGCAATGGTGAAAAAAAATTTTAAATGAAAAAAAAAATGAACTGGACTTCTATGTTTTTTTGTAATACATTTTAACGAGTAAACCTGCCCGCGCGTTGCTGCATTTTGTCTTTTTTTTAACTGTATTTGTACAGTTTTATATAGAAGTTACGAATATTATTTAGTATTATATAAGTTTCATTAAAACTTCCGACCATGTGTTATGGTCACCTATAAAGTTGCAAGAAAAAATTATTTTTTGAGTACTTCAATGGGACATGCGCCAAGACACTTTTGTGTGGCTATGAATTCGTTTGTGATATATCGTTGATATGGTACTGATTAGATAATTTTGAGTGTCAAAATGCAAAAATGCAGTTAAACAAAAAAACAAAAAAAAACAAAAAACAATAAACAAACAGATATAGATGATATCTAAAATCTAAATAACTTGTAAACCATGAAATACCAATTTGAAGGTACGTCTGTTTTCTCAAGCACCAACTTCTAAAATTTTGTCCATTAATATAAACTCATTACAAACGAATGTAATCTGAACCCATGTGCAAGTTATACATACATCAATTGAAATGTAGATTCAAACACAGTTCCTAATATAATAAAATTTAAATTAACATTTGTGTTGGTAAAATAAATTGAGACCAACGACATTAATTTTTATCTATGACACACCCATCTGACATGCATAAATAAAGAAGAGTTGTATTCAACGCATATCATCATTATCAAGAACTTGTTAGGTTTCCATACACTATTTTAAAATCAGATCAGAAAAGGGTTTAGCGGAAGCTTGTGCATGGATTGATCTGGACCCCAGAAACCGAATAGCTAAATTACACATTTGAGAAACAAAGAGTTAAAACTGATGGCAATTGACGTACGGCACAACAAAGCTTGTCAAAAGATAGGTTATGATCATGATTAGCCTCAGTAGCTCTGTTTTGTTTTTAATAAAGATGCCGTTTATTAAAAACACCATGATCTACCGCGTACTCTCAACTCGATTGATAGCAAATTAAGAAGGATTGTCCATATTTTTAACCACCGCTTTCTTATAACCTTCTAACAACAACTTCAGAACTCCTTATGTACCGTAACCAAGACATCAAAATTAATGAACCTTTCTTTAAAAGTGAAAGACAAACCTGTAGATATTGGAACACCGTGAAATCAGAAGTCAATAAGTGCATATAATTTCACATATATTTTTTCTGTAGATATTGAAACACCGTGAAATTAGAAGTCAATAAGTGCATATAATTTCACATACATTTTTTGATAACAATATATGTGGATCATATGTGGAGAAATAGATCAAAAAGAGGGCATGTAGAGAACTGAGAACTCACTCTAAGATATGAAGATGGTCATCTAAGACATACAAATTCCAGTTCAGAAATCTCTCACTGACATCCAACTCCAAACACAAACTATTAAATCCAGCAGATACCAACTCACTATTAAAAAATATATATATAAGTTAAGACATTATAAGAAGGCTCAGATTATAAGATCATTCATCATAGCAGTAACGATAACCGCTCAGATCGCATACGGAAGTCCTGTAGGGTAACAACAATAACTGGAATACACTGCCGCTACCAAAACCACATGAGTCTAAAACCGTAAAGACTAAATTCATCATAGCCTACTTAAAACTACAATAGAAAAACCGAAAACAGATGAAGTGACCAGAATAGTGAGTTTGTAGTGTACACGTCACATAAGAGATTTGATATATAAGGTAAGCAACAAACCGTAGAGATTCATCGCCAAAAAGGCTCATCACATTCACCATCGGCATGCCAAATAAGGCTCAAATGTACCAGATTCATATCCAGTGGACGATTGCACGTATGCACCTCTTCATAGCTAGAAACATAGGTTATCGGCTCTAATTCGGCCTATGGCAACGCTAACGCCACCCAGTAGCAAAAAAATCATAGCCGAAAAGTAATCTTTGCATCCAGCAACAAAAAACTTACTGTAAAACATTCATACAATAAGAAAACACAACATCATCGCCTCTAAGGCTCAGATTAGGTCAGTATCATCATCGTCTTGAAGACTCGGAACTGGTAAGTGGCTTAGATCCAGCTAACGGCAGTGCTAATGCCGGTAATTAACCAAAAAATCACAGCCAAAAGAGATATCAAAGAATGTGATTAATAAACCCAAATTAGGAACATCTGCTGTCATGTTAGAAGTCTTAGGTAGCCTTAAAAATGTCCCAAACTGAAGAAGAAAAACTCAACAACAATTGCAGATCCATATGAAAGAATCCTATAAAAAATCCAAATAAAGAATAGAACTTTCAGATATCAACAAATCTATTACCTTATATATCAAATCTCTTATGTTCATCTTCACAAACGGAGTAGAAATTGTTTCATCGGCCATCAAAACGCAAAATCCTAAGCTCCACAACGTACCATTCCCCAACAGCAACCGGAAATCGACAGCCACGTCAACGTCGAGCAGCGATGCCACCGGATTTGGTTGAGAAAGTTGTTAGAAAGTAGATCTCTACTACACTAATATAATGAACACAAAAGGTACTCACAACATAAAGATGAAAACCACATTCAATTACAAACAATGTGAGTTAGAAAAACGTACCAGTGATAATGGCTGATAAAGATACGGCGAATCTGGGATGGAGATAAAGGAATTGGGTTTTGATTTGCAAACAACAAGATGGTGACCCGCCCGCGCTTCGCGGCGGGCCACCCATTTTCCAAAACGTCGTGGCCAAAGTCGAAAACTCTAAAAGTGATTTAAAAGTTGACCACTTGCGCTTAAGTCTGAAAAAAATACCACATGTACATGACACGCGGCCTAACACCCATTTTTTTAAAACGCTGTGAGCAAAGTCAAAAACTCTAAAAGTGGTCTGAAAGTTGACCACCGCGCGTTGCGACGGGTCACCTTTTAACGACTATAAAGGATGACGTAAGTCGAAAACTCTAAAAGTATACTAAAAACGAAAGTAAAAAAGTTAAGGGCTATGAAACGTAAAATTAAAAAAAAAACAACATGACACGTGTCATTTAATTATTGAGTGGAAAACATGTATTGGTTAGACATGACACGTGTTATGCTATTAGTGGTTAGGCATGACACGTGTCATGCCTCATTGGTCAACATATGAATAGTGTTTTTGTAGTGTATGACAACCAATTATTTTTGTAAATATATATAATTAAAACTGTGAACAATTAAAAACTTCAATTTTGGTAGAAACAAACATTTTAACGATTCTTAGTGGAAAGTAGCAATCTTTAATACGCTAACAACTGAAATCGGGAGATGAATCTGATTGCATCAAGCCATCAACATCAGGGATGTACATCAGTCATCGTCGCAACGATCACATATAAATGGACTGAGGAAACGGAAACAAAAGTATCCGACCACACTGAAGAATCATCGACAAAGACATAAACAACGGTGGTTGTAAAAAGTCGTCGTCTTCGCAGACAGAGTAGCTATCGTTTCAACGGCGAGGGTAAGCAAATCGCTTACGACGGCGGCGCCTAACAACCGAAGCACCACACCTTTGCTAGAGGCTTAACAGCGAGCAGAAATCGCCATTTGCATTTGCAGGCGGCAGATGAAAAGCTTTTTTAAGAGAGAGAGCACACAGGAAGAGGAAAACTGAGTGACGAAACCAGCAACTTTTTTAAGATAGTGGGCACACAGGAAGAGGAAAACTGAGTGAGAAAACCAGCAAACAAAACCCACCATTGAACCCCTCCAATGAGAGCATTCCACGGCTCACTCCTTTAATCAGAAATAATAATAATAATAATAATAAACCTCGGACGCTTTCATCCAATAGATCAACAGAAAACATATGAAGTGGCAAGGAAATAGTAAGTTTGCAGTGTACACGTTAGGTAAGACATTTGATATATAAGGTAATTTTTAAAATACTAAATACAAATGTAACTTTATCTTATTTTGTATAAAATACATAAAAAAAATTATGAAGTTGATTTTTTAATAAAATAAGGCCCTGTTTATTTTAAAAAACAAACTCTGAATATAGTTTACATCTGATTCAGTCAGACGTATTCAAATGTAGACCCGTTTGTTTTTTTCATTTATTAAAAAGTTCTACGTCTTAATAACGTCTTAACCATCAAGACCTTTTATGACATCTTATAACCTCTTAACCCTAAAAAGGATTCGTTCGTTCTCCGACGACTAGAGCTCCGTCTTCAGCGACTAGGCATCGTCTCCGGCGATTAGTTATCCGACTCCGGCCTCCACCTCTTAATGATTCAGTTTTCAGACATTTAAACCACCTCTTAACATTCATAAGTGGTATTCATACTCAAACATAAATCTCTATTATAATAAAGGAAGTTTAGAAATCCTATGTGTCAATAATCTAAGCCACCCTCTTAGTATGCTGCCATGTGTAATATTTATAGATTTTTAATTTTTTTTAATCCATGCTATATTAGTAAATTTGGCGGTGAGAATCCACTAAAGAAATTTGAAATTTGAAACTTAAATACATGTCTGATCTTCTCCTTTAACTCTGACATTTTATACAGGTTTTCTTTTCTATGTCTTTCTCACCTAATCAACAAATGAATCATAGGCTATCTCTCAAAGCCTCTTTCTCCATCTTCTTTCTTCCTCTCTAAGATTTCAAAAGCTCTGTTCACTCTCCCTCTCTCTCTCTCTCAGATACAAATACAAAAACACACAGGTAATTGAAAGCCTCATCTCCTTGCTGATCATCTTCTGATCGGTACACAATGGTAGTTGAAACCTTATGAAGACGACGATGCTCATGAAGGGTTCCTATCAAGTTTTCGATTTCACGATTAATGAAGACGATGAAGACGCCCCTAGACTGAGAAGTCCTTTGGTGGTCTTCTTAACGTCCGTGTCTTTTGCATCAGAGGTTTGCGGCTTCCTTCTCTTTTTCGATTTAGTGTTTCTCTTGGTTTTTCTGTCTACTAAATTAGGAGATAACATGAGAGCTTTAGCCCCGCATCAGGTATGTTGCTCATTTCTGTTTGGTTTTTTTTTTTTTTCCGATTGCAGATCCATTTGGGTTGCATTTTGTTCATTTTGCGGTAGTATATACCCAGGTTTGTTTACTTTGCTATAACTCAAACTCTACCTAACACGCGTCATTCAATTTTCCACATAGTGTGTTCAATTTTCTCCGATGAATATGATTCGTTCGTCTTCAATTGAATTTATTTGAAAAGGGGAATATACATAGACAACAGATCACAATCTTCTAATTGTTGCCTCTAACAACTGATGCAAAATCATATTTAAACGTGTGTGTCTTCTATTTGAATCAGATTATATAAGCCTACATATCTAATGGGTTAACTCATGTTTGTCCAACATAAGTTATTCGATTTTTTCTAAGAAGTGAGTAGCGCATAAGTTGTACCCCTGTTGAAATGGTATATGAATATAACGTTCAGAAATAGAGTGACAATTGGAATTGAAGCTAATCCAGCATCATTGTTTCAAGCAAAAGCTCCATCTGAACATCCGACAAAAGAAGCAAAAATGAACTACACTTTTTGTAAATTACAATTTTGTAGTTTATTATGTTAGATGTATGTATGTTTGGATGTTTTGTGATTTCATTCCTCATTAATAATACACTTTTTGGCTTTGTGTTCGTAGTGAGAATGGAAAGTGAATTGTAGGTTTTCAGTTTTTAAAGGGAAAATGACAACCATGGAAGACTTTTTTTGAGGTAAAAACCTTGCCATAAACAAATGTGTTAAACTTTTAGCTAATTACATCCCATTTTTTTCTTATGCATGTTTTTTTAGATCTAACATATAATTGTTTTGTTTGCAGCCTAACTCTATTTTATGTAATTGACTTTGCCAAGAAACTGCACCCTAAGATCTTTATATCATTACTAGCAAGAAATTGTTTTCTTTCATAGTTTTTCTCTTCTTTTACACTTCTTATCTTGAATAGACGAACGGTTTTGGTTTGCTGACGAAGCTTGATCTCATGGACAAAAAAAATTAAGTTTCCTGTTTTTTGGTTATATCTCAAATTGAGATAATTTGTTTGCTTAAAATTAAATTTAAATCATGAACTCAATGATGATTTCTACTATACACTTGAAGTTGCTATTATATATTATATTAATACTATATATAATGTATCCATATAACTTTGGTTATGTTTATTAACATGAATCAAGGAATATAGTGATATACAAAAGCATCATATAACATACAGATGGTACATTTTATTGATCACTATATATATTTACTGTTTATTGTTTATAATTATTAATATTAAAGTTATGTGTTCTTATGTAGAGAAATGGTGATTATTGTGGAACACAATCAACTGATGGCGATGTTAATTGTGAAACGGGCTATTCTCCATACACAGGAAACATAAACCAAGTATGATTTTCAGACAGTTGCTTACTTTCATATTCTCAAGGTTTTAAAATTGCATTTTTTTACCTTAATGAGCTCTTAATGATGATGTATTAAGCTGGTATGTATGTATATGATATAGTGTAATATGATATATGTTTTAACTTCAATGACGTGTACTATGGGATTCAATGTATTATTTTATGAGGTACTTATAATTAAATCCACTTTAAAGTCATTTTTGAGGTGTTTATAAATAAAGTCACTTTAATTTTTAATATCAACCGACCTGATGTTATGCAAATCTATTAGATTTTGATTTGAAACTATAGTTAGATTAAAATTGTCTTACTTTAATGATTAAGATGTATTGTAATATTTTATACACAACCCGTGAAGCTCACGGGTATATAATCTAGTATTTTATAAAAACAAATGGAGCCTAAGTTTCGACACAAACGAGTTCCAACCCTAACCAAAGCGGTTGAGTTTTCCAAAGAGTAAACTAATTTTAACCCGAATCAATTTCAATTATAAACCGATCTTGACTTGAGTTGATCAAGCCAAACCGGATTCAAATCCGAGCCGGTTTGAAAAAATTAAAATGCTTGCCACCATTTAGTTTTTGGGTCAATGGACCCATAGATCGTACATACCGTTTGTAAAAGTATAAAACTACAAAGAAAACGGGTCGTCAAAGCCCATTTTCGCTTTAGCCCAAATGAGACGTTCTGTTTGTTTAAGAAAGTAGAGAAGACTCTGGAACCACCTAGGTGTAGAGAAAAACAACCTTAGACCGCCAAATAATGTAAACAACTGACATCTGTTCGAAGCTTAGAGGCAGGAACATTCTGGAAATCAACCCCTTTTCCTTTATAAACCCCCCGACTTAGCTTAATTCCTCTTCACCGAGTAACAAAACCAAAGACCCAAAATTCAAACACACACATTCTTATTTCTTACACAAGCAATTTTCTGCAATATTTGATCTGTTTTCTACTGGTCGATTGGAAAGATGTCCGGAAAAGGTGAAGGTCCGGCGATTGGTATCGATTTGGGAACCACTTATTCCTGCGTGGGCGTGTGGCAGCATGATCGTGTTGAGATCATCGCTAACGATCAGGGCAACCGTACGACGCCGTCTTATGTCGCGTTTACGGACACTGAGCGTCTGATCGGAGATGCCGCCAAGAATCAGGTCGCCATGAATCCCACCAACACCGTTTTCGGTAACTATACTCTCTCTCTCTCTCTATTTTGCATGCCAATTCTGTTTTTATATTCAACAATATCTCGATCATGATGTGGTCTAATCGGTTCTTTGTTACATGATTTTGTTTTTTCCAGATGCGAAGCGGTTGATCGGAAGGAGATTCTCCGATCCGTCGGTGCAGAGTGACATGAGGCACTGGCCGTTCAAAGTCGTCCCCGGCGCCGGCGACAAACCGATGATTGTGGTATCATACAAAGGCGAAGACAAGCAGTTCTCAGCTGAAGAGATCTCCTCCATGGTTCTAATCAAGATGAAAGAGATCGCGGAAGCCTTCCTCGGAACCACCATAAAAAACGCGGTGGTCACCGTCCCGGCTTACTTCAACGACTCCCAGCGCCAAGCCACCAAGGACGCCGGCGTCATCTCGGGGCTCAACGTCATGAGAATCATCAACGAGCCGACCGCAGCCGCTATTGCCTACGGGCTGGACAAGAAAGCCTCGAGCGTCGGGGAGAAGAACGTGTTGATTTTCGACTTGGGCGGCGGTACTTTCGACGTCTCGTTGCTCACCATCGAAGAAGGTATTTTTGAAGTGAAATCGACGGCTGGTGACACGCATTTAGGGGGTGAAGATTTCGATAACAGAATGGTGAACCACTTTGTTCAGGAGTTCAAGAGGAAAAACAAGAAGGATATAAGCGGGAATCCAAGGGCTTTGAGAAGGTTGAGAACTGCATGTGAGAGAGCCAAGAGAACCCTTTCCTCAACCGCTCAAACCACCATCGAAATCGATTCGTTATACGAAGGAATCGATTTCTACTCCACGATTACGCGAGCCCGGTTCGAGGAGCTGAACATGGATTTGTTCAGGAAGTGTATGGAGCCGGTGGAGAAGTGTTTGAGGGATGCCAAGATGGATAAAAGCAACGTTCATGATGTGGTTCTTGTGGGTGGGTCTACTCGTATCCCTAAAGTTCAGCAATTGTTGCAGGATTTTTTCAACGGGAAGGAGCTTTGCAAGAGTATTAACCCGGATGAAGCGGTGGCGTATGGTGCCGCGGTTCAAGCCGCGATTTTGAGCGGTGAAGGGAACCAGAAGGTTCAAGATTTGCTCTTGTTGGATGTGACGCCTTTGTCTCTGGGACTGGAGACTGCCGGTGGTGTGATGACGGTTTTGATACCGCGAAACACTACGATTCCCACGAAGAAAGAGCAGGTTTTCTCGACGTATTCGGATAACCAGCCCGGGGTTTTGATCCAGGTTTACGAGGGTGAAAGAACACGAACCAAAGATAATAATTTGTTGGGGAAGTTTGAGCTCTCCGGGATCCCACCGGCTCCTCGTGGAGTTCCGCAAATCACGGTGTGTTTCGACATTGATGCCAACGGGATCTTGAATGTATCGGCGGAGGATAAGACCACGGGGCAGAAGAACAAGATCACGATTACGAACGACAAGGGGAGGCTGTCGAAGGAGGAGATAGAGAAGATGGTGCAAGAGGCGGAGAAGTACAAGGCGGAGGATGAAGAACACAAGAAGAAGGTGGAAGCGAAGAACGCGTTGGAGAATTACGCGTATAACATGAGGAACACCATCAAGGACGAGAAGATAGGCTCGAAGCTGCCAGCGGAGGACAAGAAGAAGGTGGAGGATGCGGTTGAGGAGGCGATCCAGTGGTTGGATGGGAACCAGTTGGCGGAGGTTGAAGAGTTTGAGGACAAGATGAAGGAGCTGGAAGGGATATGCAACCCGATAATCGCAAAAATGTATCAGGGCGGTGCTGGCGGGGCGGATGTGGGTGGTGGCATGGATGAGGACGGCCCTACAGCAGGTGGAAGTGGTGGCGCCGGACCAAAGATTGAGGAGGTGGATTAAGGCAGTCTGATGTGTTAAGGGTGTTAGTTTGTGGTTGTGTATGTCTTGGGGAAGTGGTGGTTTTTGAATTTTGATGCCTTTTTCTGCTGTGTTATGCTATGTTTTATTGAATAAGTAATTTAGGATAGTTGTGTTATGTAATATGAAGCTTGATCTCGACGTTCAATCAAAGGTTATATTTGGTGATTTTCACTTTGTTGTTTTAGCAATTATACGGTAGAAGATGATGAAATTTGAGAGTGCGTATATAGTGTTCCGTTTTTATGGAAGTAAACTTAGGATTGAACCTGCCTATGTTGGCTTCTTAAATATATACGTTGGTAACAAGCTACGTAGATTGCACAATCAACAAGAGCCACACTCTTAAAACCTCCAAAAGTTCGATAACATTATCGCAATCTACATAACCAGGGCACCTCTAGTTAAGAGTAATAACTCAACAAATACTATGCATATGCATACTTCTGCAAATCAACAAATGTTTCACCACGAGGGTCAACTTTGGCAATTCAAAGCCCCCGAATCATTTTTCACTCCTTCTGGTTCATTGCTAACATCCTGCAAATCATTTTTCACAAACATTTTGGTTATTGTAGTTATTTTGGACTTAGCCTGCTAAGTAAATGTGTAATTGTTGAACGAAAAAAATTATCAGAAAGAAAAAGAAAAAAGAAAAAAAAAATCATAGTTTTGAAGATGATAATTGGAGAAACAAAATTAGCTACTTTGATATGCCTCATCTTAGCAATCCTGGCATAATTATTAATGTTCTTCACCACCCCCTCTTTCCTGCAAAAGATGAACCCTTAGGTGGCGTTTGGTTCACGGAATGTAATGTAATTGGAATTGTAAAGTTTTCCTTTCAAAGTTGTGCTTAAGTTGAGTAAGAAGGAAGTTTGAAATACAATGAATTCATTTAATCAATGGAATTTGAGGTCATGTAACTTTCCTTCGTTAAAATGAAGGATTTCTAAATTCCATTGATTAAAGGAATTCATTGTATTTCAAACCCCTTTTTTACCCAACTTAAGCACAACTTTAAAAGGAAAACTTTACAATTCCAATTACATTACATTCCGTGAACCAAACACCACCTTAATGTCTGCGGAGGTGGCGATGGTCACTTTAGCAAAATATAACGGTTCAAACAGATAAAGAAAGCCTCCAAAACATTTTGCCCGGTCGAGTTAAATAGGCCAACCCGAGAATGACCTGTTTAATTAAACAGTCTAAACATGGTCCGTTTATAAAAGGGTTATATATGCCGACACAGAATCTGATTTCTTTTCATGTCATGTTTCTGGTAGTGTTGGGTATTACCACCCGTATCAATATAAGTTTGCGTTATAAATTTCCTATACATGAATACAAAACAACTTAGCTAACACAGAACGTGTCGAAGTGGCTAAAAGTCGCCCAAAGTCTTCTTTAGCATATAGAAGCCCCGAAACTATCATCATTCAAGCACTAATATTATTTTTAATTTATATCTATCTGTAATCATAATTAACAAGTCAATATTTTGACAAAAAAATGTTAACCGGACACTAACTTTCAACCCACTCTAAGAAAATGACACTCATTCAACCGAATTCAGGAAGACCAAACCAATCCACCTATCTTGCTACAATATTCATTCTGTTAGGTTCAGATCCCTATAATGTTCCAAAATATTATAGCTCCAAACAGTGCTTTAAATTCATAGATGAAAAATAAACAATATATTAAGCTAAAGAAAATCAATAATACCAACAATTGCTTTATAAGCAGGTTTTGTTCATACCTTGGATTCATCAGCAGGAACACTTTCCATGGTAGCATCCTTCTCAGGGATTTCATCCTTAGACTTCTGAGCCTCAATAGATGATACATTTCCATCCAGTGGTTTCTGATTCTTTTCAAGCTCAACAGGTAATTCATTTTCATCCAATAATTTATGATCCTCTTCACGCTCATCCAGCTCAGCACCAGGCTTGCGAGTCTCTCTGAGTTGAGTAGATATTTCTTTCAGCTTTTGCATTTCATTCTCAATACATACCAATTTATCAGCCATTGGTAAAAGTCTATTATTTAGCAATTCCATCTGACAAACACATTCTTCTTCAAAATTCTTTGCTAGAATCTGAAAATTCTTCATATCTTCTTCTTGCTTCAACCGTTGTTTCTCTATTTCTCGGGTGCTCAAAACCAAACCACCAGGGCCAGCATCTTTATAAAGCGGTTCTTCTTTAAGAGCAAAACGTTTTCTGTAGTTGGAAAATTTGGATCGGGTATCATTCAAAGCCTTTCTATACCCTGCTAACAGATCCCCCATCAAATAAAGTTCACGTTCAAGACGAAACACCTCAGCATGCTTTTTCTCCAACTCTTCATCCTTTGATTTTATAATCATTTCCATAATCTCCTGGCGTTCTTGCTGGTGGTTCATTGTCATTTGCTGACTATATTGTAACCTCTCATATCTTCGTTCTTTTGACTCCTGAATCATTTTAGCTTTCTGCATCAGTTGCTCCATTTGTTCAAAGCAGAAACCGATGTCATTTTGTTTTTGATCCCATATTTCATCGGATTTCAACCTCTTACTGTTTTGATCAAGGTGGTGGATATCTTGTTCGGTATCCATCACCCTCTTACCGCCATTATTGTAGAAAGATGGACCACCATGAGACATAAACGAACCATCTCTTGAACCAAATAGATCCATTGAAGACATCCCATGAGAATTATAAGGATTATGAGATGTTTCAACTCCTTGAAGAAAATTATCAGTTAGTCCATTCCTATCAAATGAATCATCATTCGCCTCCATGTCAAATCCTTCATCCATCCTTTCACCGGCTTCTTCTTCATCATCATCTTTATCCTCCACTTGTTCAATATGTTCATCTTCATCCTGCACATGTTCAATGTGTTCAATCCCAACCTTTATTTCTTCAAAATTATTCAAATCACTACTTTGACAACGCTGCAAGAAATGATCACCCAAAATGTTCTTGAAGTTCCCCAATTCTTCCTTGCATTCTTCAGCATCCACCATTGTTTCATTAACCTCTACATTTGCTATTTCCTCAACATCTTCAGTATCCACCACTGTTTCATTAACCTCTACATTTGCTGTTTCCTCAACATCTGTCCCTAAAGTCAACTCTATACTCTGTTCTTGAACTACATATACTTTCTCCTCCTCTTCTTCTCCTCCTTTCTCGGCCTTTTCATCTCTCTCTTGTTCTTCCTCGGCTTTCAAGTTTTCTTCCCCGTCATCCGCAACACCATCATCGTCATCAACATCATCATCATTATCATCATCTTCTTTAAAAAGTGAATCTTTTTGTGACCTTATCAAGTGCTGTAAATGTGACGCATAGTAGCAGTCAACAAGCTTATCCCCTTGACTCAACTCTTTCTCAACCTTATACCAAATTAAGCTAGCTAAATCCAATTTTTCAGGATGACCGTCTCTGATACACCTAGTCCAATTCGCAATCTCTGTCGGCATAACCCATGACTCATCATGTAAAACTATCCAATTAAAAACGAAATCCTCAATGAACTCAATTGCCTCATCAGAAAACACCTCCGAATCCAAATCCACCTCCTCCACGCTACTACTTCCCTTATCCTGTTTTGCAGGAGGCAGCTTCAAAGCCCTAGCGAAATCAGCCCTATTCACATTGATTCTAAGATCATTCACGAAGCTGCATCGCTTCTTCGAATCGTAATTCACAATCAACTGAACAATCAAATCAGTCCGAAAGCTCCGGTCAAACTCAATTTTGCTAAACTCATACAACCCTAACCGTTTGAGAACCTCCTCATGCTTATCGAGATCTAACGTTTTTGCTGGTACAAAGGGTACGGGTTTTAGAATATCAGTTAGGTTTCGGATTTTCTTCGCTGGCCTCTTACGTTTATAGGTTTTATTACGAGTGCCTGCCTTCTTGCGTTTGTTTGCACGGCGCTGAAGGTTCGTCGGTAACATAACCGGCGGCGCTGGGGATTGAGATGGATTTTCGGTATCATCGGTGAGTACGATTGGTTCAGGAAGAGTAGGATGATGTGTACCTGATTGATGATTGTCGTTTTGCTGAGCGTCAGCGTCGGGAATCAACAGAATGTCTTGGTGTTTGTCTGATTGTTGAAGTCCGGGCGATTGGGGTGAGTTTGGGAAATCTAGGGTTTGAGGATGCGGTGGCGATTGCTTGGCTTGAGGAGCAGCGGTAGCAGGCATGGCGGAATTGCGATCTAAAAACACTCTCTAGTCTCTCCTCTATTTTTCTTTTCCTCTATTTTTATTTTTATAGACGATGAACAGGTTCATTGACACGATTTTTTTTTTTTTTTTTTTTCTCAGAAGCATTATAAATATTAGTAAAAGCAATTACAAAGAAGTGGGGGGTAGCCGGGCAATAAGTTGTGTCGCAACCCCCTTTTGGATAGCGAAACCATTCCCACTGAAAATAAAGTTTTGAGCCTTTGGCGACGACAAATTACAATTTACGACCCGTTGAACCCTGCGTAGAAATTCAACTGCCTCCGGAGCAAGAAACCCAAAGGTGTCGAAAGCAAAGGGGATAAACACGTGTTGATTTTCAATGCAGGCTTTCTCGTGTTTAGCAACTTTGCCGGATTCCGCCTTCAAAGCCGCTTGTCCCGCAGTAAACCCATTGTCCCGGAGCCCAACAAGAGGGGACACACCGGTAAGGTCAACGCATGCGTGTTTCCTCCCTGCCCAACCAAACACAAGAACATCAGCCGGTCGTAAAGTAGATCTCCCCTCACACGGATCGGTCAAAAAGTTCACAGGGGCCTCCTTTTTAGCAGAGATCCCCGCACGTTTCAGAACATCAAACAAAACATCCCTAACCCAGTCATGTCTGTATTTGAACCCAGGCAGTTCCTTACAATGGACAGCATGCTCGCCAAAAGTGTCCAAACAAGCTTTGCGGCACACAGGGCAAGGTCCATCATCAGGGAAGATAGGGATCATAAGTCTATACTTAAGGATAACCCGATATTCCACAGCTGACATATGTTGGCCCAAACCTTCGATGGGGATGACGTTCAGGAAATCTTGGGCCCGAGGAGCACGAAGACATGCAAACACAGCTTTTTGGCGAGGGGATAGGGCAAATTCCACTTCCAAACTCTGGACAATTTTACTAAAAAGGGCACTCGCCAGAGTATCCTGAGATTTAGAGGGGGCGGTGTCCTTGCTAGAAAAACCGCCAAGATCAAAATCAGGAAGTGAAGTGCGTAAGTGATCAACCGCGCACACAAAATCGGAATCCATCCCATTAATGCCACACCCCCGAAGGATATGGTCCTGCAAGCTCCAAGATTGCGCCCTCGAAGCCACAAAAGCATATTGAGAAACATCCTCCGCCGAGCATAACCCCAGCCCCCCAAAACGTGTCGGGAGGGAGGCCAGCCTCCATTGGAGGTCACCGAAATAAGCCCCCCCCCTCCAACGACAATGTCCTCAATGGCCCCCCGGAGGCCCTTGTCAAAAATAGCAACAGCACCCCCAACATGCGCCGGCTGACAGGTCCGAAGGCCAAACAACAATTTAGCAACACCCATACAAGACCGGAGCAGCAAGAGCTCACATTGAGGATCCCGTAGACGAGGGAGGCAACGCATTAGCTCCACGGCTGAGGACGCCCTTTTCACAGCCAGGCTACTAATGAACCCAACATCCCGGCTAACAGCTCCCCCCAGAAGTTTCACCCCAAGCCTCGGCCTCCCAATCCCAGAGGGAAATAACCCATCAAGCGTCTTCACCCCATTACACGACGGCCAAAAAACCTCCGTTTTGGAGATATTTAAAACAAGACCAAGCGTAGGGCCCTCAAACCTGATAATATCAAGAGCTTTAGCAACCTCCTTAGCGTCCCCAATAATCGTACCATCATCCAGGTACCAAGCATGGAAGGGTAGCCGACACTGATCTCTAATTCGGAGGACAAGCGGATGCAAAACTAAGGCAAAAAGGAGAGGCCCCAAAGGATCCCCCTGCTGAACCCCGGTGGTAGACCAAATATAATCATTACCAACATATAGCCTGGAAGGCTGCCCATATAGGAAATCCACCCATAGAGAGATGGAGGGACACCGGGTCCGAACCTCACGCAAGAGGGCAGTCCTATCCACCAAGTTGAAGGCATTGGAGAAATCCACGGTAAGCATAGCCAACGACCCATCAGAATGGAACTCATGTAAAAACCGATTGGCACCATGGAGCACAGCCTCAGCCCCGCAAGGGACACCCACCCCGAATTGAAAATCAGAAAGATATGAAGCCATCTCCTTCCCAACCCCCCTTAAAGCCACCTTAGAAACCAACCTTCTCCAGATAGCACCAACAGCAATAGGGCGGATCCCATTGTCCGGTTTAAGCAGGGGAGTGAGAGGGGCGGACGCAACAAACCCCGCAAGAACCTTAGGGCACCTCCCCCCTAAACATAGATTAACCACCCCAACAATGGCCCCAAGCAACCTGTCCGCAATCGCGGAACCCTCACCACATAAAGCATCCATAATGTGTTGGGCCCTAAGCCCGTCCCGCCCACAAGAAGTCCCTTTGGGGAAGGACCTGATGCAGCCAAGAACACAATCAGCCTCAGCCACAAGGGATGGCTCGGAGAGCAAGGATGTTGGTAAAACCGGAGGGGGCAGGATAGGATGCTTGGCAACCAACGCATCCAAAGTACCTTTACCAATGGGGGCAACACCTGAAGAGCATAAAACTTTCACCGCAGCAGTGAAATGCCCGTCTGCAACCTTCCGCAAGCATTGCTTAACATTAGAGCTCTCCATAGATTTATCGGGCCCATGAACTGACGCACCCTGCCTAGAGGCATCTCCAGGGGGTTGGGCAAAAAGCGATAAGATGAGCCCATGGAAACCATCCCCGTTCCCCCAAGCAGCCAGCGATCGCTGGATGCTCTGACACTGCAGGGCCTTCCTATTACCCGATCTGCGCTCCTGACGGTTAGAAGGCCGGAAAACTCTCAGCGTGCAACGTGGTAGCAACAAAAGCCTCACCCACGCCTCAATGGAATCAGGCGCAGCGGCTACCCTACTTAGAGCACCCGCTAAGGCATGGGAAAAGGCCATACGACAACTATACGGGATGCTCTTCACAGTAGTGACAGGGAGGGAAAAAACACGGTCAAGAAGGACCTCGTCCACCAGCACACCCCCAGGCGGAGCAATGTCCCTCCTAACAAGTGGCCTGGGGATTCCAACAATAAACTCATCCGCATCCCCAACAGCGCCCCTGAACTTAGCCACGCCGTCCGTGTGGTGGCACGCCCGGCTGAGAGCGTGTAGGCGCATACACCCCCCACACAACCATTGCCCCAAGACCTTTAAAGACTCCCCGACAGAAGCAAACAAGGCACAATCCGAGGAGATGGAATCTCGTAAGGTCCCCTTCTTCCCGTCAGAGGACAAATGAAAACCTTTGATATGTGCCACCAACCGCGGAAACCCCTTAGAACCCGCCAACCCATCCGGGCAACAATGAAACGCCCTAAAGGGACACGGCCAAGTACCAACAACACCCTGGGCTTCAGACATAACAGCACACCCCTGACGAATAACCCACAAACAAACAGACCCCAACACCAACACCAAAAGGACACGAAACGGCTCCCTCAGCAGGACAAATAACCGTAGGAACGCCCAACGGACCGACCAAAGGAGGACAACGAACCAGAGGAACACGGACAAACGGGCAAAGCCGGCGAACCAGAAGCACCGACGAACCAGGAGGGACACGTGCCAGAGGGGCACGAACCAGCAGGGCGCCGGACCACTTCAAAAAATAATAATAATAATAATAATAAATAAAAATAAAAAAAAGACCACGAGGTGCAGAAAAATTCAACGAGCAAAACCCCGTCAAAATTAATTTACACCAACATAAAATGAGTGGCCGTTTTTTATCTTAAAAACCGAAGAGTACGAACCATACATAGTAATTAAAGGCTATGGCAAAATGGTAAATAGAGTAACTTTAAATTGACGAAATACACGATTGAAAAAAAAAACTCAGATGGCACAATTGGGAAAAAAAGGGCAACCGACGGTTTGTCGGCCCGATAAAGGGTGGCGGCGATCCTGAAAATCGGCAAACCAAAGACACCGGCGTACCAAAGACACCGGCGTACCAAAGGTTCGCGTGACCGTTGAAAATGGTCCGGCGGACCGTTGGGAGGCGGTGGTCCGGCGGCGCCGGGAAGCCGACAAACAAAGGAAGCAGAAGAACCGAGGGTAAGAGGAAAGACGGATGAAAAGGCGGCAGTGAAACTGAAAAGGGAAAGAGGCGGAAACCCAGGGAACGGGGGTGCCGGGGAGAACGGAAAGGAAGACGGGAGGGGTAAAGGGAGAAGGAAGACACGATTATAATGGTATTCTAACTTGACACTAGTAAAGTCTAATACCCCTATACGATTCGTATTAGGCTATACCACAGGTGTATAAAAAAAAACCCCAATACGAGGTGTATACGCTCAATATGAGATGCATTAGGCTATACAAAGATGTATATCACTGAATTTTATGTCAGATTGGGTTGTCTTTTCCTATACACCTTATATATCCCAATACAGAGCGTATAGAGTGTCTCAATAGAAGGTTCCTAATAAAAAATTTTGAATTTTAAATACTACAATCGAATTACTCAAAATTATTTTTTCTTATTTTGAATTTGAATTCGACCCGATACAAATTAGATTAAAACAAGTTGAATCGAATTTAAATCACGAATTAGGGTCCAATTCGAATTCAAAACTCGAATTCATGTTCAAGACAATGTCCTTTCAAGTTAAGCACGCCCATTCACACCATTGTAATTTATAAATCTTGTTAGAAAGATGAATCCAAGGGATGCATTGGGCTATACAAAGATGTATATCACTGAATTTTATGTCAGATTGAGTTGTCTTTTCCTATACACCTTATATATCCCAATACAGGTGTGACAATCCGTGTTTTTAGGTCCTTTCCTGGCATTAACTGAACGTAAACCGTATTAAATGTTGTATGAACATTTAATATGTTTGACCTTAGCAATAAGGGCTTGCGTAATCATCACTATACGAGCATGCACTTAAGTCTAGACATTTGATAATCTATGATTTTATGTAAATTACATTCTATGAACATTTTGTCATTTTATGTGACAATTAAACTTATGATTTTATGTGATATAGGTATATATAAACACATTATATTCTATTCTATTATTTTATGTAATGAGGTGCCACGTAATTATACCTAACGTTTCTATTATTTTCTTTGAGTTTACATGTAACGTTATGATTTCGTAGTCATCATTTTATGTGAACTCAAAGTATATATTTATTTATGAAACTACACTCATGATTTTATGTGGATAATCAAGGGTTATATTTTATAAATGTTATACCTTAAATATGTTTGGACATGCACACGTATATTCATCGTTAAGTTACTACGGTTAACCCTGTAAGAGTTCGTTAGGAATTTACAAACCTCAAGGGACCGATCTTGTCATTTCCTAAACTTCTTATAAAGTAACAAACATGTACGGACTACTCCTGTAATTACTGAAACTCGAAATCCTATAATGTAACATAGCCAGGGACTGTTCTTATCAAATTGACAAACTACGTTTGAGACTCACGTAATATAACCGTCGACACCGTGCCGCTCCGTTGTTCATGGCGACTTAATTCTACATCAGTTACGGGAATCGATCGGCCATGCCTCAATCTTAAGGAACCAAGACCCATTCCATCCCATCATTTTTGCACATCACCTGAACTCTCTCAAGGTCCTAAACCCCTTAGACATAAGCTTTCGAGAACCACCGGAGAAGAATTCTGACCACCGTTCGATCACGGTTTTGTGATCGTAACTCACTGCTCGAGTACCCCAGACCACCGCCCACCACTGTCGAGAAACCACGAGCTATCAAGTTCGTAACCCAGAGTCGTGTTCGAGGATTCGGTGATCGGTTTCGGCATCGCAAACACATCAACATCTCATTCTGACTCAAGGTACCTTCTCTTCCATGTTGTTTGACTCATCTTCTGCTCCTTTTCTCGTCTTCCGATGCCTATCGGTTGTGGGGGAAGATGATGACATCGACTGTAACTAGATTAAGTATTTATTTTCCTGTTTTGAATCGTTCTCAGGGCCTATCCGGATGGCCAAGGCTTTTGACATTCATCCCTTTGGTTGCTAGTTCGAACCTCGAGCATCCCAAACCTTTTCCTGTTTTTTTCTTTAATACGGTTTCAGCACGGTGTAGACAAAACGAATTCTGTTGAATTGTTAACTACAAGGAACCCGTAGCCTAGTCGATAGAGCATGATTGTTGAGATCTGGAGGTCATAGGTTCAAACCTAGTGACTTCCATAATCTTTTTTTATGAGTTTATATTGGTATTTTTGATATCTTGGGCATTAGACCAACTAGAACTTGTATAAAAAAATTGTTTTTGTCGAAATTTCAAACCCGTAAAATTTATAATTGAGTTGTTAATTGGAACTATCTCGTGTTTTTTTTATTAAAACAAAGTTTAGACCAATATGTATATGTATACATAATTAACCATTTATCATCGATTTTGCTTATAAGTATATAAAGGAATATTTTGGCGAATATGTATACATGCAATATTGAATTCTGATAATTAGGGTTTTGGAACTCTCAACACTTTGTATAAACTATAAAAATACGGCCTATGCTTTATAAACACGTTATTAATATAACTATATATTTGGTTATGTATATATATATATATATATATATATATATTCTTATTATTCAATTTCAAGGACATGTATTATTATTGAATAATATTATTTTTTGTCGACTTTCGTAATCATCAGAATTTTGACTATTTGCCTTCATCGACTCATTTTGATTTTATGAGCTTCATCATGTCATAATTGACATCGTCTGTCTTTCACCGTTGGTCTAGACTTAGTTGTTTTCGATCGAACCCACACTTATGTATAAATGCTCGTTAGGTGCTTGGTAGATTATGCAAGACCCGTTATTCGCTACTTGTTGTGGTTAGTTATCTGGAATTGTTGTGCACCCAAAGGTGAGTTTCACGGCCCCATTTTACTATTTTCAATCCTGTTAGGGGAGATTAACATGCATGAACTATACAACTGAGATAATTAGACTTTTATATATCTTTTGAAGTACTTGAAGCACACTGATACAACAAAATCCTTCCTATGGTACTGTAGGTCCAGAAAATCAACCAACCACGGTATCGATATCACAAACGAGTGCGGAAACCTCGTAAGTGATTGATTCAAGAAAAGAGATGAAGAGAAC
>JBCNJP010000007.1:95094767-95210455 GCA_039602395.1 Deinandra increscens subsp. villosa | reverse complement strand
GTAAAAACTTGATCTTTGCACACAAGATGAACTTGTCGGGTACAAGATAAGAAACCGTAAACTCTGTCTCTCGGGTTTACGATCGTCAACAACTAGAATCAGCAACCCCTAAATGGTAAACCAATGGGGTTTATATAGCCACCCCATTGGGTTTACTATTGGGCCCCTATTGATCTTAAACCCAAGCCCAAGCCCATATCTAATAGTAAACTAGTCCACTAATCTAATTAAACCCTCTAAGCCCAGCCTAACATATTTAATATTACAAGCCTCATAATCTAGCCTCTACAGGTACCGTTAATATTAATGACGATAACAGGAAGTATATTGTAGTACTACTGGGTCTGACAAACCCCACCCGGGTCAGTCGCGCTGACACGATTGGATATCGAACGGGTGTTATATTCGTCCTAAACACAACAAGGCAAACTATAAACAACTGTTAGCTTCGATGACCATCAACGTGCGAAGTTTCATGTATATAGCCTAGCTAGCTATTTGATATATATTAGTGATTATGCTCTTACAACTTGACTGTTGTTGAACAGTCAATCTTAAACTCAACTTGACTGTTGTTGAACAGCCAATCTTAAACTTAACCTGACTGTTGTTGGACAGTCAATCTTAAACTGAACTTGAACTGTTTCTGAACTGATAAACCTGTGAACTCACCAACCTTTGTGTTGACACTTTTTAGCATGTTATTTCTTAGGTTGCGGATGTTCGAGTATCACGAGTACGCATGCATGAGTCTTGAAACACTTTTAGTGTCTTTGGATAAGCCATGTCACCTTGGGTGACGATGTTTTACTTTGATTTTTATTTGTATTTACGATTCCGCATTTGTAAAACTCTGAATTTATATTTTAATGAAATGTGAAACATTTTTATTAATTATTGGTCATTTGGTGTAACTAATGGACGGCGATCCTGGTTTGTCACGCTTTCTGCGGTGCGTTACCGCGCGTGGGAATTTTGGAGGTGTGACAGATTGGTATCAGAGTCATTGGTTACAACGAACTAAGATTCGTCTTAGACTTTAACTGTTTTACATTAGCTTCACTTAAACATTTTTCTCATGCACCGTGATACTCACTCCTGCATGCACCTGGTTGACGATAAGTCGTTTACATCATCCAACCCCCTTATACTCACGGCGAGGAGCCGGTTATTCCTGAGTCATTTCCCTTAACCTCTCTGAGTCGTGTACCTCTTGGTTAACCTCCATTGACTACGAGACATCAAATCAGATCACATCTTCACTCTTGACGAGTCGTTTTTTTTTTCTCGGGATCATTCTAGACTGAAGAACTGGGCGTAGTACCCATACATTGGACGAGTGCTTACTTAGGAAGGTGGTGTGATACATCTTCCTGTTCTTAGACCTTTTTCTCCTAGTGTGTGAGATTCTTGTTGAACCTGACCTACCTGCATTGTTGAACTCTCATATTCAGGTCACGTAATTATGACATGCTAATAGTGCGATCATTCAACTTCGGTAGTGGCAGCATTGTCTGAATTCAAGTGGTTGCCCATGAGGCATTTGGATTTGGCTCTTTTACCCTGATCGTTTTCACATTTTCCTTAATCTTTTAAGATCATCCTCTTCTCGTTTCTATCGTGTTGTGCGTCGAGATGACACAACTTGGGAATAACACTTATAACCTCAACGGTGCCTGATGTCGACCGGATAAAGTTTTCTCTTTATGTATCGAATTATGATCAAGTCGGTATGCATGATAAACCTTATTCAGATCCTATTGAGCTAAATTTCTGGCTGACTCGCTTCAGGTCCTATTGAGCTAAATTTATGGCTGACTCGCTCCATGGGTTAGTGACCACACCATACTTGGTATCTGAAGTAAGAGGAACTAGGGTGAACATATAAAGTAAATCACAGTTACGAGTGCACACGTAAATGTAATTTGCAGTATATGGAAATCCTGGAGAATCCTACTAGGCAAGTCAATGGTCGTATTGGGATCAAATTCCTGTAAAAAAAATCTCTCTTTCCTTCTCCTGGTGAGCATGTTGAAATTCGACTAGATGATCGAAGTCATCTATCTTATAAACGCAATCGTGCATGATCTCATCTCTTATATATATGGATTCTAATCCATTCGTTAACCCTTTGACACCTATTACGAATGTTAGTCCTGAAGGGCACCATTTAACTCGTGTATTTCAATGACAAGTTTTCCTTAACTACGCGCACTCTCGACGAAACCTTTGACTGGTTTGAACTCATATTGAATCATAATTCTACATTCACGACCTTACTTGCAATAACAAACCCTGGAACTTTATGAACCTGAGACAACTTGGATAAACCTTAACCAGCCGAATACCCATACAACATTGGATAAACGAGTTATATAAAATCGTATATCGCGAGCACTGGAACATATTTCTTGGCTGAAAGGTCTTGTGAAGTCCCTTTGAAGATTCGTATTGCTGATTTTATTGTGCAAACCAAAACTTGTTGCCAGTAACGTCGTCACGATTGTACAAACTGCTTACCTCACCGCAAGCATATTTTATTTCTCTAATAGGGGTAATGTTAGTGAAAAATCTTCCTGATTTTCCAACTAATGACTTCCATTTTTACGTAATGACTGTTCCAATTGACCTTTTGAACCCGTACGATTGATTTTTGTCTGTATGATTCGAACCTTTTATGATTTAACAACCGGAAAATTCTGGTTCTCACAGTTTTGTAATCCTTTATGTGTTGGAAAGGCTTCTAAGTTTTGAACCTCTTGAAACACTTTTAGTGCTCTTTGATTTTTATTTGTATTTGCGCTTCCGCATTTGTAAAAATATAAATTTATATTTTAATGAAATATGAAACGTTTTTATTATTTATTGGTCATTTGGTGTAACTAATTGACGGCGATCCTGGTTTGTCACGCTCTCTGCGGTGCGTTACCACGCGTGGAAATTTTGGGGGTGTGACAACAGGGCGTATAAAGTGTCTCAATAGGAGGTTCCTAATAAAAAAATTTGAATTTTAAATACTACAATCGAATTACTCAAATTTATATTTTTTTATTTTGAATTTGAATTCGACCCGATACAAATTAGATTAAAACGAGTTGAATCGAATTTAAATCACGAATTAGGGTCCAATTCAAATTCAAAACTCGAATTCATGTTCAAGACAATGTCCTTTCAAGTTAAGCACGCCCATTCACACCATTGTAATTTATAAATCTTGTTAGAAAGATGAATCCAAGGTCATCACCAAAGTCCTTGCCAATAAGCTAAAGATCGTTATTAGCAGGGGGGTCTTTGCGCTGCAATCGGACTATATCTAAGGCCGAAGCATCCTTGAAGGGTCCCTGGTAGTCAACGAGATCATTTCGTCACTAAAAAAAGAAAAAGACAGACCTTCTTGTTAAAAATTTACCCGGAAAGGCCTTTAATTAGTTGAACTTTAATTTTCTGCTAAAAACATGGTGTTCCCCTAAGAAATGTAGAGAGTGGATTTTGTGTTGTCTTTCCTCGTAAAGAATATCGGTCATTGTCAGTGGACCTCTTACGGTTGAGTTCAAACCTTCAAGGAGGGTTCGACGAGGTGAGATCTCTTCTCATTGTTCTTTTTTTATTATCGTCATGGAGGCCCTTAGTATGGTCGTGGGGCGGGTTGTTTTTTGTGGGATTTTTGTGGACGTGGTATGTATAACGATGGTCCTAATGTTTCACATCTCTTATACGTGGATGATGTTATTTTCTTAGGTGAAGGATCTATGATGAATGCTCTTAATCTATCTAGAATTATTTCATGCTTTTATTTGGCGTCTGAATTGAAAGAAAATTATGAGAAAAACAAGTTGTTTGGTGTGGGGTGGGACAACATGAGACAAATTACATGGCCACCTATTTAAAATGTCAAGTTAGTATCATGCCTTTCACCGATTAGGTCTTTCCATCGGAGCGAATATGAACCTCACTAAATCTTGGCAACCAATCATTGCCTGTTTTCAACCTAGATTAGCTTTCTAAAAAGCCAAACTACTCTCATACGCTGGCAGAATCACTCTTATGAAGTATGTGTTGAGTTCTATGTCCATGTATTTTTCCCTCCTATCTTTAAAACGCCTTTGCAGAAAAGTACCAGAGTTGTGCGGGTGTTGGCATATGGGTTTCAGCAGATGCACAAGGTGAATATTTAAGAATGAGTGGAACTGTAACTAGAGATGCTCTAACAAAGTTAGTAGAAGGTGTCATTTCGAGCCTTAGTGAAGATTACCTTAGAAGGTCCAACGAAGATGATTTAAGAAGACCATCCGTATTGGAAAAGAACGTGGCTTTACAGGAATAATAGGCATCATTGATTGCATGCACTGGCAATGAAAAATTACCCCGATGCTTGAGCTCGGCAATATGCAAGTGGAAGCGGCAAACCAAAAATCATTCTAGAAATTGTTGCGTCATATGACTTATGGATATGACACACATTATTTGGAACATCTAAGCGTGCAATGACATTAATGTCCTCCACCGATTTTCTATTTTTGATGATGTATTGTCAGGTCGAGTACCAAATGTGAGTTACATCGTGAACGATCGAAAATATAATGGGGTATATTGTTTCACAAATGGTATATATCATTTCACTCTCTTTTTGACATTTCAAGGAGGTCAAACTATAAAAAGTTACTACGATGCATACTAGTGTTAGTAGAAACACGGTTAGGCTATGGTTTAGACATGAAAACCCAAATCAATTGAATTTGAAGAAGATTGGTGTAAATTGGAAAACACAGGTAGTTGAGAGGGGGAAATTAGGAAAAAGCCCTAAGCCAGAACACGTGATCAACAATTAGCCCATTAACATCAATCAGGAACCCACTTAAAAAACCGAAACATACAAGAAAAAAATGCAAAAGAAGCCCAATTATCAAATTGTTGAAACATAAACTCTTAACACAAAGTTATTTTATTATTTTCTTTAATAATATTCTTTCAAATCTAATCCACTCTAAAAAAAATAACAATTTTAAAATGACTTATAATATATTAACAATAATAACGGTACTCTGTCGCTCATAGTAAAATAACATGTAAACGATATAATATTCATGAGTGTGAGGCTAACGATATATAACACGTGCGTTATCATCAAATCACAAAATCAATAATATGGAAATTTGAGAGGATCTAAATAACTTAATTAATTTGGTTTTTACTATTTTAAAATAAAGAGTAAATTACAAAGAAGGTCCTTTATGTTTTACCATAATTTCGAATTAGGTTCTTTAAGTAAAGTTGTTTCAATCGACATCCTTTATGTTTCCAATTTGTTTCATAGAAGGTCCTTTATCACTAACGGTGTTAACAATCACCGTTAAGTCAGGGGCAATATAGTCATTTTGCCAAATCTTTAAAATAAAACATTTCAATAAAAAATTCATTAAAAAAGATCTCAAAATCTTAAATGATCAGAGGTAAACATCGATGTTTCTTTAGGTTTCTTGCGACAATTTCATTCCGCCACTACTTTCGTGTGTCCGTTTTGTTATCCGGGTCATACCCTTTTCATCATTTCTTGGTTCGCTTCAAGTTTTCAACCCAATTTCTGTTTTGGGTATAATTTTTTTTCCCTTTTTGAGGTTGAAGACATGTCCAATTCTTAATGATGAAAGCATGCTCAATTACATTTGTTTTTCTGATTCGATTTGAAACGTAGAATCTTTCCTAATTAGGGTTTCTTATGGAAGAAAAATGGGGTTAGGAGTCGAAATTGATTCAGAAAAAATTGGAAACTTGAATGTGGATAAAACAAAAGAGATGAGATCGAGGTGACAGGATGTTGGATTAAATTCAGATTCTTTGGGAAGTGTATATCACACAATCCAAAGTGGAGACCTCTGATTGTGGCAGTAACAATCTTTTTTTTATGAACGACCAACGAAATAATATTAACACACCAAAAAGCTCTCAGAGAGAGGAGCAAGACACCAAGAATCCGGACACCACACGACGGAACAAAACAGAAAAAACAAAGACGAAAACAAACAAAAACAAAAAGGAAACTATCCTACACCATCAAAAGTAAAGGTACACCAATTAGCCCAAGAGGCGGTCTTCTTTGAACGGTTCCTAAGCCAAAGGAAACCGTTCACCTTGATATCTTCCATAATGCAAGTCTTTGACACCGTGGCAAGTTCAAAAATCTTCTTGTTGCGATGCTTCCAAAGGGTCCAAGCCGTAGTCAAAATGATGAGACGAACAACCTTCTTTAAATGCATTGGATCTGGGTAGTGAGTGTGCGCTTCAAAGATATCTCTTAAAGAAAAGAAGTAGAACCCGTTGAACCTGCACCATTGCATTATAGAGTCCCAGACGGATTGCGCGAGGCAACAATTGATGAAAATGTGCTCAGTTGTCTCGTTATGGCTGCCGCAAAACACACACTCGGGTTGGACACCAGTGATTCTACGAATTAGCAGATTGTCCCGAGTCGGTAACCTGTTTAAGTTCAGCCTCCAAGCGAAGAACTCCACTTTTTTGGGAACCCAATTCGTCCAGAAATTGCAAGGTAACGGGCCGCCATGGACGATCTCATGCAACTTGGCCTTGAGACAATCCATATGGTAATTTTTTATCAAATTTCTTTATGCCCAAATTCAAGAACTCTATTTCTTAAAAATCAATCGATGTTGGTACTTGAAAACATCGATGTTTACCTCTGATCATTTAAGGTCTTTTTAGTGAAATTTTTATTTAAATGATTTATTTTAAAGATTTGATAAAATGACTATATTGTCCCTGACTTAACAGTGGTTGTTAACACCGTTAGTGATAAATGACCTTCTATGAAACACATTAGAAACATAAAGGATGCCGGTTGAAACAACTTTACTTAGGGTAAAAGTAATACCCACCCCGAGGGTCTCGGGAGGGAATCTTGGGAAGCTCAGGGTTGCGGGAACACCATGACGGTTGGCTCGGGGAAGGAGCTCGGGAGAGGAGCTCGGGAGAGGAGCTCGGGAGTGGGGCACCGAGGGGAAGAGTTCGGGAGTGGGTGTGGGATTGTGGGCCACCCCCACTTTATTCATTATTTATTAATTTTTTTGAAGGGTTTGGGGTCTTGGGGTCTTGGGGTCTTGGGGTGAGTATTACTTGCAAAAAGTGTGAGAGTGGGGAAAGATGAGGTGGCACCTAAAAAAGCTTGGGGTCGCGGGGTCACGGGGTGGGTATTACCATTACCCTTAAAGGACCTAATTCGAAATTATGGTAAAAGATAAAGGACCTTCTGTGTAATTTACTCTAAAATAAATAAACGGGGTTTTTTTTAAGGAAAATTGGCCTGTAATAATACAAGTTTTCACTCTTTGGCCAATAATAATATGAGTTTTTGAGTTGGTCTGTAATAATACCAGTTTTCGAACTATTGGACTGTAATAGTATGCCGTTAGTTTTTACTTAACGGGGTTAAATCCCTGCCTACGTGGCTGTCCACGTGGCTTCATTAATCATACGTGGCATTTTTAAGTGGGGGTTTTAAAAAGGAAAATTGGCCTGTAATAATACAAGTTTTCACTCTTTGGCCAATAATAATATGAGTTATTGAGTTGGTCTGTAATAATACCAGTTTTCGAACTATTGGACTGTAATAGTATGCCGTTAGTTCTTACCTAACGTGGCTTCAATGTATTTCTTTTAACAAAAGACTATAGTATAAGGACTAGTTTTGTAATATTTCTAAACTTCATTTTTGTTTTTTATTAAGATATAAAGAAAAAAAAAGGAAAAGGAAAACAGGAAGAACAAACAGCCGCAACCACCCTCCGTCGCCATCGCACCAGCCGCCACCCACCCGTCCGCCGCCATCACCACCAGCCGCCATCGGCGGAGCTAATGTAACAGCCCCCGCAAAGAGGGAGAAAAGGGGAAAAGTTCAGATCTAGGTTTGAAGAAGAAATCGGAATACACATAGGCAGAGCTAATGTAACAGACCCCACTATAGTCTTTTGTTAAAAGAAATACATTGAAGCCACGTGGGCAGCCACATAGGCAGGGATTTAACCCCGTTAAGTAAGAACTAACGGCATACTATTACAGTCCAATAGTTCGAAAACTGGTATTATTACAGACCAACTCAAAAACTCATATTATTATTGGCCAAAGAGTGAAAACTTGTATTATTACAGGCCAATTTTCCTTTTTAAAACCCCCACTTAAAAATGCCACGTATGATTAATGAAGCCACGTGGACAGCCACGTAGGCAGGGATTTAACCCCGTTAAGTAAAAACTAACGGCATACTATTACAGTCCAATAGTTCGAAAACTGGTATTATTACAGACCAACTCAAAAACTCATATTATTATTGGCCAAAGAGTGAAAACTTGTATTATTAGAGGCCAATTTTCCTTTTTTTAACGGTCAATAAAATGGAAAACTACTACTCGAGTACCCATATGGGGTGACCTGGTGGTAAAATGCTACCGCTAGTTGGTCCAACCCAACCATACGAAGCCCCTTAAATGATCAATGTTACACCAGCTCCAGAGAAAAACCGCTAGAACTACCCATTTATAGACATGACGATGAATTAACACTAAAACTCGGTTACGTTAAAGATCGAAACTGAATTTTCACAGTTCTTCTATCTTTGACGAGTTGAGCTAGACGTCACAATCGACGGCATAAATAAATGAAGTTAATAGGGAGGGAGGTTGGTCAACAACTGGCCACCTGACGTGGACGGCTTCACCTACAGACAGCGCGCAACGAATGAAACAAACAAACCAAAACAGACAAATTGGTTCCAGTTAGCTTACGAAATTCACTCAGATCGCCAGACGGTTACTACATCTGTTTCTTTCCAGTCGAAGATCAACTGAATTGATGGGCGATTCGAGCTCTTCAGCTGTTCCAGGTGATCTGATTTGTTTTCTCGTCTTTTCTGTTCTTCGATACGCGATATATGTTTTCCCCTGTTGTTTATTTGGCCGGATGTAGTAACAGGAACTCCTTTTCGTATGAATGTTGTTGATATGCGATTCAAAATCATGATATATGCGGCATGTTTATCTTTGATCTTCATGAAATTTAGCTGTGAAGAAGATTTAGGGTTTCGAACGTGAACTTTGAGTCTTCGCTCTTTAGGATGATGTCAGATTTATGAAAATCATCACTCAGGTTTGTCGAACATGATTGTTTGTTGTTTGTTTAGGCTTCTTGCTATTCAATAATCTAGAAGACCGATACAATTGGCTTATATGATTAGCAGATCTAGGTTTCAGTTTACATGTCTAACTAAAATTTTATTTCAGCAGAATGTAGAATCAATGTCAGGGAATTTATATACAGAGCTGAAATAATTAATTTAGATTTCGAATTCACATATGGCAATTAGCTTTCATATTGATACAATGGTAATTAACAGACTGGTGAACTTAAGCAAAATAAAAAGCCCTGTGATTGGTATTGATTTCTGTAGATGCTTGACTACTTCCCGTGTAATAAACGATAGAAGTTTACCTTTGTGGTCACATTTTTACTTCCTGGACAAAGATTCTGTTCCAAATCTAAGTAAATATCTTATAACATCAGTAATTAATGTAAGATGCTAGTGTAATTGTGCTGAATCCAGATATAGTAATTAATAGGTTTTGTTTTTTTTCAGAGTCACTTTTCTTTTGCTATATATAGGCATTTACATACGGATATTTTCGCCGTTGGTTGTTTTTTGTGGAACGGAACTTAAGTTATGCACACACTATATAAATATATATAATAATGGCACACAGGTGAATGTGCTTTAATTTATTCATCTATTTGACCCCTAACGGCCATAGGAAGAAGTTCAGCTGGTCACCTAGTCACCCCTCTGGCTAGAAATGTGTTGAATTGAGATATGTTTAAATGGTTATCTTTATTTTCCATCTTTGCTTTTCTTTTGCTATATATAAGCATTCATGTATATATTTGTGCTGTTGGTTTTTGTGGTAATGGAGCTTAACCACACATACTTTTACAAGAGACTATTGATATAGACATGGGAACGTGTTATAGTTTATTAGTTTGATTGACTTCTAACTTTTAGTTGGCCTGTGTTAAATTGAGATGGTAGTAGTATAATTATTAATTAGTTGTTTAGCAGGAACAAGTCCAGGCCACTATGTCAACCATCTAGTTAGAAACGGATCAGAAACCATGAGTGTCATTAGTTTCTTTAACTTTAATATGTTTGATTGTTGCATTATGTCGTTATATAGTTAGAAGTTATGACATTTTTAATTCTACCACCAAAATAATTGAATTAGTTTTTTCTAAATGCATTGTATCTAACAACCTAAAAATCCAATCTGACTTTTTTTGGAGAGAAAGTAAGTACTAGGGCTGGTAATACAAATAACATTTGCGAACTAAATTACATGATAATTAAGATTGTAATGGTAAAGTTGCAAACTGACATAATGAAAAAATGAAATGGATTTGAAATAATGTGCATGACAAGTGAAATTACATAGTTTCAACATATTAAAATCCACTCTGAGAGGACACTCCGGGTCTGCGGCACTCTCTACGCGTGGAAGGTGGGGCAACACCCTTGTGCTCAAATAATAGTTGGAAAAAACGCAATATTTGGAGTTTTCTTGGTACGAGATTATATGATACTATGGTTTTAACTAAAACGACATGCCTTGAGCAAAAAAAGAAAAGGTAAAATTGCAAACATTCTCGTTATCACTATATACTGAGAATGCTTATTACAATGTGCTTAGTACACATATGTAACTGCCAACTAATATTTACATGTTTTATTGTGTTTTTCCTCGTGTGTTTGCTCTTGGCAGTTTGTACATTTTCTTTTACATTTCAGTTACTTTTCCACCTCATATTAATCTGGTGTACGTTCTAATTTGTAGGAGATGTACATCTGCATGTTGTGTAAATATGGGTTGGGTTGGGTTGCTTTATAAGGTTGACTTTGATGGTAATACTTTAGTTCAATAATTGAACATTATTTGAATTTGAATAAGCACTATTACTTTAATATCAGTAAATTTTCTTGTACTATTGGTAACAAATGCATATTCAGTTTGATATTATAAGTGGCATAATTTGTTTTAAACTTGATCCATTTATTTCATATCTTATAAACATCATTTAATTTAATGAATCATTATGTCTTCTTAAGTATGCCCCTTTCATGCGGTTGCAGATTAGCGACCACCACAAGATTTCACTTAAATGTTACATAAGCAACAAGACGATCATATATACAGTCCCTTTGAAGATCAAGTTTGACAGCTTGAAAATGGTTCTTGTGGTCAAAGGAACGATTTTCATTCCTAGAAATATTGATCATACTATTTTCTGAGTCACAAGATCACTTAGTCAGTTTTCTTTATAATGGGAGACTCGTTTCAAGATCATTTTCCAGCCAGAAATTTGAAAGCAGCAGGTTCCATGACAAGCGGAAAAGATTCCAAATTAACTTCGGATGCTTCTAGCTTCAAGTCTCTTTCCCATACACTCTCAAAGAAAAAAACTATATTGTTTAACAATGGGAAAATCAGAAAATCGGTTGTGGTTGATGTTGCATTGTTTTTACTGAAAGTTGGTGCTTTGGAGACAGTAAGGAGATTATCAAAGGCCAGGTGCCCTTTTGTATGGTCTGGTCTGCAGGCTTTACAAGTTTTCTGCTATCCACCACTTAAATGGCTCCAAAGATGGGATCCTTTCAGGAATTTGATTAAAGGGGCGCAGGTTTGTCTTTATATCACTTTATGGGTTAAGATGCATACCAATATGTCATGACCTGCATTGTGAACAATAATGATTAGATGCCATATATCAGTTGCATAGTAACACCTACCATCTCAGTGGATAACCGAAAGATCACCTAGATATCCTTTTTAATAGAGATATTTCTAACTTCAATAATGTCTTACTTTTAGATATTGTCGAGGCCGTTACTAGTGCTCTCTATTGCAACGACTTTCTCTAATCAGTCGGAACAAAACAATTTTGATTCAGATGACATAGAAAATTCAGATAGAAGAAGTGATCATGATGCTGTTCCAGAATCACACCCCCAGTTGCCTTCTACACAGTCCACTATTGATGTGAGGTATGTGAAGAAGTGTAATCATTTCATGTTTACATTTCTCAGAAATGTCAAATAATGTCTCCCATAAGACTTGAGCCAATAACCATAATCTGTTTGTCTTTTTGGGGGTGTTTGACTTGTTCTTTGCACTCTGCAGGCACGATGATGAAGCTCAGTTGAATCAAACATCTACAAATTGGCTGCTTGATCTTTATAGAGAGCTGGACAACCAGGGTGTTCGTTTACCTGAAAGGTGATCTAGTAGAATTAGGATGTGTATTACATGCTTGAAGTATATAGTGGAGGTTGTGTACATCAATTTTACACTGGACCTAAAGAGATCATGGAACATAAAAAAACCGTCATGGCGTCATCTACTAGTAAATTATTATAAATATCATTTCCTGTTTTGTTTCAATATTGGAGAATCGGATGTTTAGGTCGTTGATTATCAACAAGAAGTCTATATACAATGTAGATTAGACTTTGTGTCGATAGTCAATGACATGATTCAGACTTTAGATCTTAATGGAACAATTATGTTGTCTAGACATATAATCAATAATAATACCTAACAGAAATTTAATAATAGCAAACACAACAATAAACTGCACCCTTTTTTCTTTTAGCATATGAGTAAACAAGGTTAATACTCTTTAGTGAGATAGTTTGCAGGTTCTTAAATTGCTAGGCTAAAACTTCATAAGTTGTTCACAAATTGGGCTAGGGAATGTCTGGTTAAATGTAAGAATCATCAGTGTTCTACTGGTCATTTGGTAGCGGTTGTGAACGCTCAAACCAGCAACCAAGCCTTCACCAATGAACAGTTCATTTGTGTTGACTGCTGATCACCTGCTTGTTCAGATTAACAGTTTATATATTAATCTGTAATACTCATCCCCAAATAATGATAGTACCCTTACTAACTAATGATTAATGCATATAGTTTTTCCTCTATATCCACAACACACTAAATTTTTATCTGCCATATTGCGCTTTAAACGAGGATGATCTTTGTAGAAAAACATGACAAACTGATGTTTATGCAGAATAAACAAAGATGAGCTTTTTAGGTTCCATTCTGCTGCAAATGGTGATTTTTCATATCTTCTTACATTAGTCAAGAAGTCAATAAATTGGAGGGAGACCTACAGGATTCTTTCAGAAGAAGAACTTGAGATGTGGTCAGATTTGGTGTTTTGGCATGGATCTGATGTTAAAAACCGTCCCTGTCTTATCATCCGTCTTGTTGCTTGCATCAGCTTGCCACCTAGTGAAAGACCTCGCTTTGCACAGGCAATTAGTATGTTCACATTTTATTATATGATGTACATTTTCTTCACATTTACTTGGTCCTAATAATAACAATAATATCTGTCATTGCAGTATCTCAGGTAGAACACGGAATATTGCGGTTAGTTGATGCTGAAAATCCTCATATCACTGTATTGGTGGATTGTGAAGGATTGTCTCTAAGAATCCCCATGCAACTACTTAGATCCTGTTCACTTACTCTGCAAGAAAACTATCCAAATCGTCTGGGCTGTTTGTTTGTTATTCGGCTTCCTCCAGTTGGCAGAGTGATTGCACAAACCTTCATTCAAGTAAGCTCCATGCTTTAATCAACTCTCTCTTTCATTCCAAAAACAAGAAACTTATTATACTTGAATTAAGTCTAACCATTACAAACGAAGTGGCATGTTTAGTACACATAGTGCATTTTAAGTAGAGACAATGTGTTCAATAAAGAACCAACTTTATGTAGAGAATCGCACATTAATCCATAACCAATTTTAAGTAGTGAACCATATGAACTGGACCAGCGCTTGTATGTAGTCAAGTGTTGTAGTGCTGGTCTCCTATAGTGGGATGGAGAAAGATAGATTGTACCGCTGTATGCATCATAGTTAGAACAAAATGTTAATGTGGTTCTTGCATGTCTATACTTGAAAGTTAGTTTTGCATTGAACAGCCCTTTACAAATAACATACTAGCAAACAGTTAAAATCGATCAACATGATAAGACTTGCAAATCTTTATTTTAAATAAACATAATTAGGTTTCCAACCTGCAACATCATTGTGTTATGATATACTTACTTGCTAAGTCCTTTGTTAGGTTCTCAGACCTGCAACCCGGGAAAAGCTTAAAATAGTGGGGCGAATGTACAAAAATACCCTCTCAGAGTACCTCCAAACATTCCCGTCATATCTTGGTGGAGAATGTGCATGCTCAAGATGTTCAAAGCTTAGCAATACCTATATGCAGCTTCCTCAATTCGACGAAACTACCAGCAGCCGACAGTTGAATGCAGATGGCGAGGGATTTCAGAGATTCGGTCCAAATTATGAGCTCCGTGATGCGAATGAAGGGTGTGAGCGGGTATTAAGATCTGCAGTTGTTGGGATTCTCATAGTATGGGTATTGATTGCCTTTATTGCTGGAATCACTGATCCTGAAACTCGTCCCAGTCTGCCATACTAGACTAGACGGTATGAGTAAATAATGCTTATTTTATTAGATAATCTACCTTCATATTTCAGTGTCCGAGCCAGTGTTTAAATAAGAACCCAAGTTATGGAGATCCAAGTTCTAATATATGGAATTTATAGAGGTGTCACTTGTTTTCACTTTCTGGTTTATGAATCAACAAGCTTTTTGTTGCTTTCTTATTTGCTTCGATTGGATATATTAACTGAAAATTGACCCAGACCCAAAACCCCCTTGGTAATCGAAACCGATCGGTTATGAAAATATGAAAAACGAAACACTATTGTAGGATTGCTTTTGACCCAATGGACCTATGCTCACCGTTAACCTTATTCATCTGTATAGGTTTCATTCATGCCTTTTATGGGTGTTCACAGTCCGATGAGGCTGTTTTGATGAAATCAATAGGGTCTAACTATTAGCTACGGTTTTGAAAAACGATAAACATATTAGCTGGGTTGGGTGGGTAGGCCGGACTGGTTGATTTTATCCGTTTGGTGGTTTAACTGTCCACTTTTGGTGTTTTGGACCAACTTTTATTTATTTAATTGACTAGTAACTGACTCGATCAAATGGGGCCGGTTCGAATATAGTCAATATATTCACTGGTTTTGGCAGTTCTATAAATGGTTCTTGGTCCGATCAATCATGTCCGGTTCTAAAAACGGTGATTAATAGATGCTCCACCCCTATTTTCTATTCCCAGGCGATCTACCCAAATCATCGGTTAACGGTTGATATGTTGGCCTGTCCCAGCCCCAGTTTCTGTTTTTAAGCAATTCGTATACTTTTTAGATTGGGGCATCTTATGTACCATTAAGACATCACACCTCCATTTTCTCTCAAAAGAGAAACACAATTTTATGTTTTCAACTAGATGGTCTCGTGTTGTTGGACGTGATTGCCATAACGGTTTGTGCCGTCGTGAGAAAATCAGACCGGACAACGAAATGGTCGTCTTTCTGGTTCACTGATCAGATCGGTCTAGCATGTCGAACATTTTTTAAGAACCGAATATATTAAAATTAATAGAAATATTACAATGTTGAAAATACAAAACATATTACTTATCATGAAATTGACTCCCATGTTATTTAAATAATTAATATAGAGTGAATACTATAACTTATAAGGTTATTTAATTAGCACAGTTACTAGCAAAATTAGCCCGCCATATAAATATACAAGGGGCTATATATAATACAAATGCACTATTCATTTCGCTAGCTTACTGTTTTGTATGGAGTACAAAAATATAAATGTATAATTACTCAATTGTTAATTTTGAGATTTATCAATAATAATAACATTTCTTTATCATTCTATTAAATCTCTATTTATGTTTGATTGTATAAACTTTTGTCTTAGCTTGGTAAACTTCTATTTTATTTTATGCTTCCCCATTTTTATGAACTTTTTAACGTCTTAATACTTTAAACTTTTCTTCTTGTTTTATAACCATTCTTGTTTGAATATATCAACATTTATAAACTTCTCATTCAAGATTCACGTAATTGTACTTGTAGGGCTCTCAATCAAATGTTCAAGGTGCACTCACCCACGACACGTAAATCTCAAGGTAGATTAATAAAGGTATCATAAGACTCCAATTTCATCGAACCGATGATCATTGCCTTAGGTTTGACAATTACAGGAAGGCTTCAATGAAAACGAGTGTTGGAACTAGGTGTTTATACGATGCAAAGACATGATCATTTGATTGTTAAGGTTGTTTTTTGTTTTTATAAAAGTAATTAAAATTACACAAAAAACATAAAGTAATAATTTTCAATTTTAGTAGATTTGACATTTTTTCAAAAAAGTCCACTTAAATGTGCTCCAAACCAACTTATAGTAAAAAGGAAAAAATCGAATGTGGCTGCTGGGATTCGAGCCCAGGTCTCCACGGCCACAACGTGGAATTCTTACCACTAAACTACAGCCACAATTGTTGACTTTTTCTTCCAATTTGTAGTTTTCAACTCAGGAGTTTCTGTAGCTTTGTTTTTTAGACTTTCCTTGACTTGTTAGAAATCTGACGGGGCTCAAACCAATTTATAAGAGTCATTGTGTCTTCTAAAAAAAATGTAAAATATTAAATGTGGCTGCTGGGATTCGAGCCCAGGTCTCCACGGCCACAACGTGGAATTCTTACCACTAAACTACAGCCACATTAGTGTTTATTTGACGTGTGTTTATTATATGATTGCTTAACTAATAGGCTGAACTGGTTCAATTTTCTTAATTTTATCGGTCGTTAGTGGACAGCCTCTATGGTTCAATTTTCTTAATTTTATCGGTCGTTAGTGGACAGCCTCTATGGTTCAATTTTCTTAATTTTATCGATCGTTAGTGGACAGCCTCTATGGTTCAATTTTCTTAATTTTATCGGTCGTTAGTGGACAGCCTCTATGGTTCAATTTTCTTAATTTTCGTTGTTTATCTATGATTTGCGATGATTATTTGAGCAATATTTTAGTTTCTTTCATATATTTCTCATTATTTGTGCTTTGAGGTGTTGACGAGATGATTCGCAATGATCTATAGTTTCTTTATCTTTTTCGCATCCATCACTTTGATATGACCCTTGATTGTGATGCTTTTGTTGGCGGAGTAGCTAGAATCTTCGTTTCAAGCATTCGTCCATCATATTTGAGTCTATTAATTACATAAACGAGCTTATTATCTCAAAGGGGTTACTGTTCAATATACAAGGTCTTTTCCTATTGGGCGTTCTGGCAGGTTGTACTGTATACGTATGTGTGTGCCAACTCTTATTTGGTGCATTAGTTGGTATACGTCTGCTCTTTGTTCAGTAGACGTGGTCTCTTCCTATTGGATTTGTCATACTCTTGGTTTGTAAATTATTTGTGATGTAGCTAAAAGGCGACATTGTACTTGATTTACAAACTCTTATGCTATATTTCATATTTGTTGGTCGTCTCTTTAGACAATCAATTTACACTTAAAATAAAGATAATGTGCTGATGGACGGATCGAGGATTTAGATGCGGGCTTGCTTCATATTACATACCGGTGTGTATAAATATATAATATTTGAAAATAATATCCTAATCCTAATGTCCTAATCCTAATAAAGCATTAAAATTATTGTCACATGTCTTTATTTTAAAGGGTCCACATCACCACCGCCACATGTCAAACTCACAATCAATTACAAATTTAGTAAATCACCAATCAAGACTAATTACCAATTTTATTCAAGTTAAACTTTTATTTCAAAAAAACTGACAAAATTAATATAGATTTGATAAAGTTACTAAATAATTTGAGTGTTTGTAAAAAATTAATCAACAACTTGTCAAACATAATAAATTTCTTTAATTTATTACATTATCATTTACTGTTTTATAAGAATTATTACGTTAATCATAATTTTCAATTCTCTTAATCATTTTCTTTTTATTTTGTTAATATTATGAACATAAATTCAGCCCGCGTAATACACGGGTTACTAACCTAGTACATATATATATATATCATTTTATTAATTATTATTTATTATTTATATTATATTGTCCGGTTTTTAAAGAGTGGTTATAGTGAAACCTAGTGAGTTTACTAGAGAAACCCAATTTCTACGGTCGTTTTGTCTAAAACGGTCGTTTCAGTCAAAACGAGGTGACGTTTCGCGACGACGACAACCTTAAAATTCAGGGGGCCCCCTTTTCCACAAATCGTATTGAGGTCGTTTTGTTTGAAATAATCGTTTTGGGATCGTTTCACATAAAACGACAATAAAAAATATATGAATATATCAATTTAATGGATGAATATATCTACAGCCTTTTTAAATCCGAACCCCCAGATCTAACCAGTAAACCTTTAAAAGACCGGCCCATGAATTCGGTTCGGAAACATTGATCACATACAAACAAACAAAAAAAAAATAACAACTTGGGTAGTTGGTCCCACGGGAATACTAAAGTCCATGAACAAATCCAGTAGTTTCAAAGTCCGTCAAACGTGTTGCCGTGTTGGAACAACAAAGGATTTTAGATCAATAATCCCAAACAGGCAAGATTAGATCATACGCAATTCCAAACCAATTCCCTTCATCGATAAATCCCGTGTTCGCCGACGATCCTTCGACTTTCTTTCTGCAGAGCTCTCAAGTTTGCGTACGTATTACTTCTTCACCGATCAAATCATTATTTAAAATTTTCATAAGTTTTCACCGGTTGTTATCGAGAACCCATCATTAGGTTTCTACGCTTGTCGTGATGTCGAAGCATTTGATTAGGTGCTGTTTAATTTAATAACAATAATGATAATAATAATTTGAATTCGAGTCGGCATCGTTTGGTGAGACTGTAATTCATCTTCTTCTTCTTCTTCTTTATATGATTGTTTGTTTGGGTCTGTAAATTCGCACACAGCGCAACTGAATCTAGGGTTTTGTTGGTTTCTGAATTAAATCAAAGCAGGTATTCTTTTCGCATTCTTTGATTTTGACATCTTAAATTGTTGATATGAATTTCAGATCCAAGGCTAGTTTTAAATTGGGTTTCTTCATAAACTTCTTTTTGTTCACTTACAACCTCATCAACGTTTAATGTTATGAAATTGCCACTGTTTTCATCAGACGTAATTTCGAATGTTTCAACTTTGACACTATCTTTTGAACCATTAACTACACTTTCCACCATCTTTTGATCTATTTCAGTTAGGCAGGCTACTTCCTGTTTCTTCCTGTTCACTAACACTAAGACTATCTCTAGAGTCAGACAGTTGGCTTTCTTGAACATAGTCTTTCACTGTTTTGACTTCAAGGATATTTTCCATAGATCTATATTTCTGCATCAATTCTGTACCTTAAATTTGGATATCCACCCCTACCCCTACCAATGCCACTATTATCCAAGAAATATGAAAATCCGTGGACCAAACAAGCTCTAATACCATTGATGTGGATTCAAATTCAATTGACCAAGAAGATGAGTTCAAGATTGAAGACTCGAGAAGAAGGAATCTGGAGATGGAGCTAATGTGTGTAAGAGGAGATTAGGAGAGAATTTCTGTTATTTCATCGTCTGCCTTTACAATCCTTTTATTCTCCTATTTATACACGAGTGACTAACTAACACTATTAACGTACAGCACATTAACTAACTACTAACTGCTCATTATGTTTCTAACTAGCTAAAATAAGTACATATCAGATTGAACCTTGTTTTGTTGCTTGAATTTTAAATCATTTTGTGGGTTTTAGTTCAGCTTTTGTTCAAGTTGTATATCTAAAAAAATCCCGACTTTCGCGTGTGATCTGTAACTAAGCATTGTTGCAGTCTTGCAGATTTGGCTTATTACAATGGCGAGTAATGCGTCAAATGAAGATCATAAAGCTACAAAACCACCTCCGACTCCTTCTCCTCTGCGTAACTCCAAATTCTTCCAGGTATTATGTTGCTGCAGGATTCATAGAATTGATTCTTTATCCCTGAATTGTTACGTATTTATCATATTTTTCCGTGTTTATAAACTTATTGAAAACATTGAACATAATATAATTACAAGACTTTAACAAATACTTGTCTATACCACCACTTCATATGCAATAGTCATATCCTAAAGTCAACTTAGATATATGTAAGTTCATTTGTGTGCATATGCTTGCTGCAATTGATTTTTTGCATGAATTGCAGTCAAATATGAGGATACTGGTTACTGGTGGTGCTGGATTTATAGGATCTCACCTAGTGGATAAACTGATGGAAAATGAAAAGAATGAGGTATACATGTCTTCTTTTAACCAATTATTCACTGTTCAAGCAGGGGCGGAGCTATACAGGTCTCACCAGTGTTAAATGACTAATGTGTTGAATAGTATCATGTTCTTGTTTTATTATGTATATATATGTTTCTGACACTCAAGTGACACCGATTCACCAAACATATTCGAAGAGTGACACCTGAAAAAAAAACTGGATCCGCTAACAGATCTTTTAGTTACATATGCTTAAATATCTTCGTATCTCAGGTGATTGTTGCTGATAATTATTTTACTGGCTCAAAAGACAATCTTAAAAAGTGGATTGGTCATCCAAGATTCGAGCTTATTCGACATGGTAAATTCATTTACATGCTGTAGTGATTGTTCTTCTTGCCCGTTTGGGTATCCACTGAAACATATAATTCTGGTCATTTGGGTCATTATGTTCGTGTATGGATGTATAATCTCTGAAATATTTGTCAAGGATAATCATACTCTATACACCTTTGCAGATGTCACTGAACCATTGCTGATCGAGGTCGATCAAATATACCATCTTGCATGCCCTGCTTCACCAATTTTTTATAAGCACAATCCGGTTAAGGTGCGTGTCTATCCTCATTTTCATTGCAACTAGGATCAGTTTATAATCGGAACCTTAAGGGACGTGTAATGTGTTACAGACGATAAAGACGAATGTTATTGGCACGCTAAACATGCTTGGTCTTGCCAAGCGGGTTGGAGCAAGGTTCAAACTTCAAAGATTGTTTTATAAATTGAAACATTCGTTTACCTTTGTATTTTAGATTCAAATTTATGTATGGCATTGATTTGTACTTTTAGGATTTTGCTTACCTCGACCTCGGAGGTATATGGTGATCCTCTTGTGCATCCCCAACCAGAGAGCTATTGGGGTAATGTCAACCCGATTGGTAAGCGTGCCGTCGTTTATCTTTGTTAATTGTTCTTTCTTTGAAGAATGTTCAAGTACATCGGTAGAATGTGTTTTTCCTTCTTCAAAGTAATTAAATGCCATGAAATTTGGGTTTTTTTTTTTTTTGACGTATTTTGCAGGAGTTAGGAGTTGCTATGATGAAGGAAAACGTGTGGCAGAGACTTTAATGTTTGATTACCACAGGCAACACGGAATAGGTAACATGTTGCAGTTACATTGTATAATAAGACTTGATTTAATTAATCGCGTCTCATTCTGTTTATTTTATAGAAATTAGAATCGCTCGTATTTTCAACACCTATGGACCCCGGATGAACATCGATGATGGGCGTGTTGTGAGTAATTTTATAGCTCAAGCACTTCGGTAAGTGTTTCTTCTAAACACAAGTTCAAGTTTTCATTGGAACTGTTAAATATAAATTAGTCTAATCTTACCCGTGTGACCTGAATCCTTGCAGTGATGAACCTTTGACTGTTCAGGCTCCAGGAACCCAAACCCGCAGTTTCTGTTACGTCTCTGATATGGTATCTCGAAAGTTTGATAGTTGTAATGTATTTACCGTTTATGATGCAGTTGATTGCTCGTAGTCAAACATTGAGTTTTTTTGCAATCATATAGGTTGATGGGCTTATTCGGCTGATGGAAGGGGAGAACACTGGACCAATCAACATTGGTAATCCAGGTGAATTTACAATGATTGAACTCGCGGAGACGGTGAAAGAGGTTAGTCTTTTCTTTTTTCTCATCATTTTTTTTATCAATCTGAAAGTTATCCCTTGAATACAGCTTATAAATCCAAAAATAGAGATTAAGATGGTGGAAAACACACCTGATGATCCAAGGCAGAGAAAACCAGACATCACAAATGCTAAGAAGATGCTTGGATGGGAGCCGAAGATCAAATTGAGTGACGGTCTTCCCCTCATGGAGGCAGACTTTAGGCTAAGGCTTGGAGTTGCCAAGAAGCTATAAACAAACATTCAAGAATGTATTAATGTTGTTATTCAGCTGTGTGTTTTGTTTTGTTTCGTTTCTTACACTTGTTTTTGTTTTGGAAAATCAAATAAGAAATAAAGTTTTTCTGCTTGTAATTTGGCCATTCTTTTGTCTTTTTGAACATCATATGACTCAATGGTATGAGTGGTAAAACATGCGAGTTCACTTTAGGTAACGGGTCAAAATTAAAAAAGTTATAAACTACAATGTCATATCTTGGCGCACGCGTGTTAAGAAGCCTTGTTCTTAGATCTTTATCATTACCGGAAACAATATAATTGATGTTCCAAAACTTGCATTGTAACCACAACCCCACAACCTGAAATCAGTCGTCTTTTCCACCTTCATTGGACATGGTATGTTCATCTGAAAGACACAACAAGCATAACAATTGGTGGTATTATCCCTCCACGCGTTACAATAGAAATCATTGTGTATTTATGTTAAGATTTGTACGCTATCACACCACGACCACTGCCACATGACGTCATGAATTTAGCGCACAGTGATATCGGACGACTCTACATGAGTTTTTGGAGATACGTCGTCATATCATTTTAAAATAAGTTAGAATATAGTTCTACAAACCAAAGTTTGAAATGTTTAGTGAAAGCGTAAGTTGTAACATTTCGGTAAATTTGGTTATCCGTTTTGGACCCGTTTTTGTAATCTGAACCTGTGATTGATAATCGAATGAAGGGTTATGTTTAAATATGATGTTTTGTTCTTGATTTTATGTGATAGGATCCATTATCATGATCGTTGATCGATTTGAAGTTCAACTTGTCTTTATTTTGGAATTTACGTGAACGCGCCGTTATTTAAATTTAACCGGGTAACTCGAGCAATCTAAGCATGTATCAGGCTTGGGTGTAATACTAGTTACGTACACAAGTAATTCAGGGGCGAAGCTTGGGCCGAAATGGAGACAGGGCCGGACTAAGTATATAAAAAAATTCAAACCGAACGAGTATAAATTTACACTATGGAGCGAAAAAACAGACCGGGCCAGGGCCCGGTCCGCGCGATTTCGATTTTAACCGGGAGATCACGATTTTTAGTATCGTATGTTAAATTTATCATATTTATGAGTCTAATAATCACATGTGATGTCATGCGTCATCACACACTAAATTGAGTCATGAAACATTGTTGAATTGCCCAAAAGTGATACGTACGACAAAACCGACCAAAAACACGTTAATGACCCTATTTGTGCATTTATATGAGTTACGTAGCGTATTTATATTCATTTTTAGTGGATTGCATGTGATTAACATGATCTCGGATGATGAATTGGGTAATTTAGGTGAAAGCGGGACACGAAAACATCAAAAAACAAAGAACCGAGCACGTAAATCGAGAAAAAACGGTTAAGTAATTGTTCAGGGGAGTTCTAGGCGTATCACCTAGAACTATCCACCCTAATTTTTTGCTCTATTTAAACCTCCTTAGCCTCCATGATCCTCATTTCTCCGTCCCTAAACACCTAAAACGGCAAAAAACTTCTGTTCATCATATTTCCTCACTTCATATCAATTTTGGGAGCTTGGAATTTTAAGATCAAGGCTTGGATCATCATTCTTCATCCATTTTCATAGTTTTTTCGATTTTCTTGTAAGTTCTTCCTCTCGTTCCTGTTATCTTGCCTTACCAATATCTGGACCTTTTGATGAATCTAGGTTAGATCTAAGCATTGTATGATGATAATTGCTAGCTCTAATGATTTCCTTATCAAGATTGAATTTTTATGATGAATCTATGTTAGATCTATGATATGCATGCTGCTAGGATGTAGATCTATGGTAATCAACATCAAGATTTGATTTCTATGTTTCAAAATGATAAGATTTATGCTATGCATGCTCTTTAGGGCAAGATCTATGAATATCATCATCAAGTTTGGATTTTTATGCTATGAAATGGTTAGATCTATGCTATGCATGCTCTTTAGGGTTAGATATATGAATATTATCATCAAGCTTGGATTTTTATGCTATGAAATGGCTAGATCTATGTTATGTATGCTCTTTAGGATTAGATCTATGAATATCATCATCATGTTTGGAATTTTATGTTATGAAACGAATAGATCTATGTCATGCATGCTCCTTAGAGTTAGATCTATGGGTTTCATCATCAAATTGGATATTTATGATGTTATATGACTAGATCCATGCCATGTGTGTCATCCTATATTAGATCTATTGATTTCATCATAAAATAGGAAATGATGTAATATGACTAGATTTATGGCATGGGTGTATTTTGACTATACATCTAGGGTTTGGACATGAAGAATTGTATTTATAATGTTGTATGATGATATAGCCATTATGTCAACCTAAAATTTGACTTCCATGATGATACATGTATACCTAGGAATTTATGATTTTGTCCTTAGTTTTAGAATTGACCCTTATTATCATGACGTACGTATCACCACATCAAATCAACAACGAGTCATTAAGTCAATCTTGGTTGCCATGCCATTTCAGATCATAACCTTTAATTATTTACTTATTTATTTATTTTTCGGTCTCTTCTCCTACCTCATCCGATCGTCAAGGTGATCTCCGGGTTTGACCTCACACCACTGTCGTTGGCTTTGTTATTGACATCTTAATCATCATGTGAGTATCAGAGCCCTTTTTACTTTTAAGTTTTGGGGTGCAACATGTACTGTATCAAAATCATGCTCTTGATCTATATTTCTAAAACCACATGCGAAATATGTGATTGTGTATGTGAACTTGTATGGATCATTGCTATGGATTTGGTTGTGTTTCTTGTTATTTGTTTGTGGATCATGTTCATGTTCATAGACGTATCTCATTAACTCATTGAGTCGGTGTTACATTAATGGATCCGTTGGTTTGGCAACCCACCTAGCATGCCTGGTATTGGCGCCAGGTGATTGAAAGCCTAACCGAGGGCTTGAGAACATCGACCGCCATGTGCTATAATTTAATACCTGTTTATTATACTCGTGCTACATTAGACATCACTGAATCACATGTTTTGGAGCTATGAACCTATATAAACACATGTTACTCACCAGCTTTTGTAGCTGACTAGTATGTTATACATGTTGCAGGTAATGTTGTTTGATTTCGGATATCGTCACCATAGGTTGCACGAACTTAGAGAGACCTTAAAATAAATCAAATACTTATTATGATTATCATAAATGGATGTTTTGTTTGGATAGTAATCATGAATTGTGTTTGATCTATGTTTTGTCTATCTTTTATGAAATGGGCTTAATTAATAATATCGCAACATGTAATTCTTCCCCAAAATATTTAACTAAACATTTTAAAAGACGGAGCCGTGAAACTCACTTGATTAGCAAATATAAATGTATGCATATGTCCAAACGTAAGGACGACCTAACTGTGCCCTAAAAAATATAAGACACCTTAAGGTATGAACATGTGTGTCAAAGTGTCACACCCCGGTCAACGGTATCGGGTGTGAGCGAGAATGAAATCATAGTCGAGGATACATAGAACAACATCTAATAATTTAAACTTCATAAAACATTACGTCATTTCAATTGCAGCGGAAAGATAGTGGAAATGATAATGTCTTACATTTTAAAAAACATAAAGTCTAAATTAAACATAAAACGGTTTATTTTGGATAGGTTGGGACTATGACTCCAAGTGCAGGTCCGATAGCATGAATAAGCCCCATTTGCATGTCCTCCAAAAGTTCGCTTCAATTACCTAAGAAATCATGGATTTTAAAGGGTCAACATAAAGTTGGTGAGGTTCACAGGTTTATGACTCTACGTTTAAAATTGGTAAAACAGTTTCGGTATACTTAAATATTACATTGGTTTACCGTTGTGGTTGTATGAACTCACCTGAACTTTGATTTCAAATACTAACGGTTTACCTACCCATAGCATCTCTTGCCCAGAGATGTTAAACATAGCAGAATAACTGACGTGTACCCCCAGACAATCTGGAGTCAGAATGGAGCTACCAGTTAGGGCAGGGTTGTCAACCCAAATAGATCTATTCACTAGCTATCGTTTCGTACATAACTAATTGAAATCAATTAATTGTGGGATACGGTTGTACAAACGTTTATAACGATAATGTACTAAATTGGGCAATCAGTAAGAGAACAAGTAGTCATACGGCTAACAGATAAACCATAATATTAAGTAAAAAGCATTTAACAGATTTCATGATTTCTCCCCCAAAGTATAAAACAGTTAAAGGAAAAGGGGTCGTGAAACTCACAGATTCAGCAGATAATCAAAAATAAACGGTGTAGTAGCGGTAGCAAGTAATGCCCTAAATAAATAATAAGACATTTGCATAAGGTCTATGATCAATTGAGTAACATAAGTCACCCAAGTGACACCGGTCAAGTCTTAACGTTTTAATCCCGTTTGTATTCGTTTGAAAAAACCCCGTTAGCATGTATTTATTAGATAAATACTTTCATGATTATTTATATTTATGTTCAATAAATATAAACAAGGATTTATCATTTTATAACTAAATCAAGTATTGAACGTCGAGTAAAAATAATAATGTTTATTATTATTTTCATAAGTTCATATAATTATTTTTAAGTAAATAATTATGTGTTTGATTTGTTAATCTTGCAAGTTATAATTATTTTTAAATAATTATGACTAACAATACTTTTGTGAATAAAAATTAATCGTCAAGATTAATTATTCATTTCATTTTAAAACATAAATCGTTTGACATTTAATCATTTAATATTTCAAAATCGTTTAATATTTCTTTTGTAGGAAATATTCAATATTAATTTGTGACGCTTGGATTTATAAAAGTTTATTTATTATAAACTTTTAGATTGCTTTAATAAAACAATAATAAGTGGTTTGGTTCATAATTTCAAACGTTTACGTTTTCGCGTATATCGTCGTATGGTCCCGGTTTTATTACTACGCAACGTAATTCCGTTTTGAGTTTTCAAGTGATCATAAGGATTTATTAAGTCTTCCAACATGTAAGACTTGTGTTTATTTTTATAAAAAGTATTTATTTTTATAAAAATCCTCATTTACTCCTAAAAGACTGTTGGGTTATATAACAATTATCAATAAATCACGAGTACGCAGCGGAAAGAAACCTATGAATTAATCTAACTAACCGGATAAAAACGTGTACCTTTTTAGCTCGGCAAGACTTGATCTTCTTAGAGGATTTAAAGCAAATCCCTCTACGTTCGCACACACGACACACCGATGTGATGTATGCTAGTACTTGATCACGAACACCTTCACTCGATTTTGCCTTGATCGAACAACACAAGAACTGAAACCCCTCGGGTTTTCTTGTTGCCGTAAACGAGAGAAAGAGAGAGAGAATTAGGGTTTTTCTTTTATCAGATAAAAGCAGCAACTAAACCTTAAACCCAGAGAGTCTTTATATAGGTTTAAAAGACTTGATAAACAAGTTAAGGATTGGCATAGGAGCCCTAGATCGTAATCGACTAGAGGCCCTATCCTAAACCCTTTTTCCAATTGTAATCCAATTACAACTCTCTCTAATTACAACTAACCCCTGTTAACAATTAACTTGTCAGTTTTTAACGAAACCTCGTTAAATGTTCGTGATAAACATTAATTAACCATTAATTAATATTAATACATTTGGTGTCGAGACGTGTGACCCCGTAGGCTTAAATACTTTCCGGACATACGCTTACTATTACATGATCATATCCCTACAGCTCCCACTTGAGCTTGTAATAATAAAGGTAATAACATTGGTTAGCGTCTAGCAACACACCAATGCTCCCAGAAGTATTTAAGTACAGTTTCTCAAAGTGTATTTAAATGGTACAGTCATTTACTATCCCTTTGTTACCGATACCGTGTTAAATATGAATATGGATCAAGTCATTTCATACTTTAACGATTCTGTTTCTCATTCTCACAACTAACTTAAGATTACCAAATTGCAAATCGAGACATCTCTAGATTTCATTTGGGCACGACCATGCAAACATCTTAATTAGTCCAATGAGGGGCCCAGTGGTATCTGTTTCAACTTTTAAGCTGAAGGAACAAATCCTCTTGACTACACGTGTCAAGTCACATACTTCACTACACTTACTGAAAATAGTCCTTTTGTACTACCTTATTCAGGATAGTTAGACCTATATCAAGTAGGTGCAATCCATACATGCATGACCTGCTTGTATCTCAAGTCTAAGGATAAATAAAGCAACCATTTATGAATTTCACTTGATGACGTCGATCCATAAAGTGACAATCCGTTAGTGGGTCAGTCCAGTATGCATCCAATGAATACCATGTGAGTTTGGTTGGACCATCCTAACCAATCACTCAGATTTTGTCTTAGTTTAACTATGCTCCCACATAGTTAATTGACAATGGACAATTTAGAATACTTGATAAGTACTCAAGGATTAAACATGCAAATATAGGACACAATTTACTATTAAATGAAATCAAACATATCAAGTACTTTATTTCATTATATAAATAGAAATTGTTTAACATCCCTTATCCAAATACTGAACATCAGACATACATGATTTAACTAGATAACCTAAGTCCCATGCCCTCGGCATGCCTTTCAAGCTTCGGCCTCGACAAAGCTTTCGTGAAAGGATCAACTAAGTTAATATCTGTGTGAACTTTGAGTAATTTGATTTCACCTAGTTCGATTTGCTCACGAACATAGTGATATCTCCTGGCATAGTGTCTGGCACCCTTCTGAACTCCGGGTTCTTTGGCGATGATTAATGCACCCGAGTTATCGCAGTACATGTCGATAGGCAAGTTACTTGTGGGGACAATGTCAAGCCCACTAATAAACTTCCTTATCCAGACAGCCTCCATTGCAGCCTCTGACGCAGCAATGTACTCAGACTCTGTTGCAGACATAGCAACTGTGGTTTGCTTCTTGCTCTTCCAATCCACAGCGCCTCCATTTAAAACGAAGACGTACCCAGACTGAGACTTCGTGTCATCTCTATCAGTCTGAAATCCAGCATCACAGTATGCGGTCACTTTGAGCTCTTGATCTGGATTCCCCCCATACACCAAAAACAAATCTCTAGTAGCCCGTAGGTACTTGAGAATGGTCTTAACAGCTGTCCAGTGACTTTCACCTGGATTCTGTTGAAATCGGCTAACGATATTCTGTGCAAACGCTATATCAGGTCTAGTGCATCTCACCGCATACATTATAGAGCCTACAGCCGAAGCATAAGGAACTCTTTGCATACGCTTTACCTCATCAGGTGTAGAAGCACCTTGTTTGACCGACAGACCAAGTCCTTCCTGCATAGGTACATTACCACGCTTGGAATTCTCCATCTTGAATCGCTTCAAGATCTTATCAATATAAGCACTTTGACTTAGTCCAATCAACCGCTTAGTTCTATCTCTGTAGATCTTGATTCCAAGAATGAATGCTGCTTCTCCCAAGTCTTTCATGGCAAAACACTTTCCAAGATGGGATTTTACATCTTGCAACATTTGAATGTGTTTTCCTATAATCAATATGTCATCTACATACAAGACAAGGAAAGTAACATTACTCCCACTAGCTTTACGATATACACATGGCTCATCGGGATTCTGAACGAAACCAAACTTTTTGATTTCTTCATCAAACCGTTTATTCCAACTCCTTGATGCTTGCTTTAGTCCATTAATAGACCTTTGAAGCTTGCATACTTGGTTGGGATGTTTTGGATCAATGAACCCTTCAGGTTGATCCATGTAGACTTCTTCATCCAAGTAACCATTTAAGAAGGCAGTCTTGACATCCATTTGCCATATCTCAAAATCATAGTACGCTGCTATGGCTAAGAGAATCCTAATAGCTTTAATGTCTGCTACTGGTGAAAAGGTATCATCATAGTCAACGCCAAAACGTTGAGTATACCCTTTCGCCACGAGACGAGCTTTATAGGTGTGTACATTTCCATCCATGTCGGTCTTCTTCTTGAAGAGCCATTTGCTCCCAACGGTTCTCGCGTTAGGAGGAAGATCAACCAGGGTCCAAACGTGGTTATCTTGCATGGATTTCATTTCCACATTCGCAGCTTCAAGCCATTTGTCAGATTCTGGATCTGATAATGCAGCTTTGAAATTGGGAGGCTCATCGAGATCTCCTGATACGTTATCCTCGGATTCGACTAGACCAATCCATCTATCCGGGTTGTGTACGATCCTTTCGGATCTACGAAGTGGAATCGCAATATCATCGACTTGAGGTTCATCACTTTGAACATTTCCCCCCCCCCCCCCAAGTTGATGATTGCTAGTTGTTTCAGAAGGTGAAACATCTTCCAATAGTTCTACAATTCTCCCACTGTTCTCTTGAGCTATAAAATTCTTCTCAAAGAATTCAGCATATCGAGCAACACGAACAGTGTTTTCGGAAGGATTGTAAAAGTAGTAACCCATTGTTTCCTTTGGGTATCCTACGAAGATGCACTTAGTGGTCCTGGATTGTAGTTTGTTAGGCGTATCGCGCTTCACAAGTGCCTCACATCCCCAGACTCTTAAGTAAGACAACACAGGGACTTCTCCATGCCACAATTGATGCGGTGTCTTTTCAACCTTCTTGGTTGGAACCATATTTAGAATGCGCACAACGGTTTCTAGAGCAAAATCCCAAAATGATAATGGGAGAGTTGTAAGGTTCATCATCGACCTCACCATTTCTAGTAAGGTTCGATTCCTCATCTCAGATACACCATTATGCTGAGGTGTATAAGGAGGAGTAAGCTGTTGGACAATTCCACATGCTTTAAGATAATCCTTAAACTCTTGGCTTAAGTATTCTCCACCACGATCCGATCGAAGAATCTTGATGGTCTTACCGAGTTGATTTTCAACTTCATTCTTAAACTCTTTGAATGTTTCAAATACCTCATGTTTATGTTTAAGCAAGTAAACATAACCATAACGGCTGAAATCATCCGTGAAAGTCACGAAGTAGCTAGCACCTTTTCTTGACACATGTCTAAATGGGCCACATACATCGGTATGGATGAGTCCAAGTAGTTCTTTAGCCCTTTGCGGCTTGTTCGGAAAGGGTTTTCTTGTCATCTTTCCTGAGATACAGGAAACGCATTTATCAAATGATTCATCATTTGACTGTAAGATCCCTTCACGTTGAAGTCTTTCAATGCGGTTTTTGCCAACATGGGCAAGACGACAGTGCCAAAGATAGGTAGAGTCCAAACTAGTTTTTGCTCGTTTGCTAACGGTGAACATTGAATTATTTGAAACACAACCACACATATCAATTTCATAAATGCCATCACAAGGAATAGCATCAAAATAATGAACATTATTTTTAGAAACTGAAATACCGATATTATTAAAAATATTAATATATCCTTGGTTTTTCAACAATGAAACTGAAATAACACCTCTAGTAATAGAAGGTGCATAATGACAATTGTTTAAAACAATAATTAACCCAGAAGAAAGAACTAAATGAAATTCTCCTATAGCTTCCACAGCTGCTGGCAAACCATTTCCAACGAACAGCTGCAAAGCTCCAGGCTTCAGTTTCCTCCTGTTTCTAAGACCCTGCAATGTATTACAGACATGAGTTCCACAGCCGGTGTCATACACCCATGAATCACTCTTAGAAAAGGAAAATAATTCAATTGTGAAGATACCTGAAGTGCTAGTCCCACTAGTACTCTTTCTCTTCTTCATCAACTCAGCTAGATAGGTAGGACAGTTCCTCTTCCAGTGTCCAACCTCACCACAGTGGTGACAGATCTGGTCTTTAGCCGGATGCTCTTTTGCGGCCGGAGGGGTTTGCTTGGTTTTAGGAACAAGCACAACTGCCTTGCCTTTTCCTTTACCATCATTCTTGCCCTTCGCCTTTTGCGGTCATTTAGCCTTTTGGATCTTACCCCCTTTGATCATTAGAACTTGGGGTGTTTCAGTGGCTTTCTTTGGAATCGTCTTTTCATACTCGACTAGCATAGCATGAAGCTCAGGTATAGTTTTAGTCATACTATGCATGTTGTAGTTGCGCACAAAACCCTCATAATCCTTCGTAAGAGACTTGAGAATCATGCCAACTGCAACAGCCCGATTATACCCATAATTGAGCGATTCCAATTTGTCAAAGTAGCTCTTCATCTTGAGTACATGACTACTGACCGATTTACCAGATTCAAGCTTCAAGTCGTGGAGTTCCACAACAAGGTCGAACAATTCAACACCAGCTTGTTTTTCATACATCTTTTTCAGCTCTTTGATCATATCACAAGGTGTATGAAGCTCGTATTGCTTCTGAAGATCAGGAGTCATACTCGAGAGCATCATGCAAGCAACCTCATCGTACCTGCTATACTCAGCATTATAGAACACTTTCTCTTGCTCAGTAGCATTAGCAGCTGGCTCGGTCGGCCAATGATTTTCAAGGACATCGGTTCTCCGTTCAACTCTAAGGACAATCCTCAGTTGACGGTACCAGTCATTGAAGTTAGATCCATTCAGCTTTTCTCTTTCAAACATTTGACGAAAAGCATGACCAATGGTGTTGTTTTGGGTGGTGTTTGATGTTGCCATCTACAAAACAGATTTAAAGTTCAAAAATCAGTATTTTCGATAATTAAGTCCTTAATAATTTAATTACCCAATGTTTAAATTATCTTTAAACAATTAAGCTTATTAAGGCTAGGATCCAATTGACATGCCATCATTTCATCAGTTGATCTGCTAGAATTGATGCATTCAAAAGGTAAGTGACGATCACTAATTGTATTCAAAATACAATTCCTAGATTTTATGGGACCTACAACTTGCACCAAGTGAGTTGTAGTCATGTTTCATCCCATCTTTTGCCACGGGCTAAGGGTCTCACCGCCTAGCTCGCTTTAAGTCGTCCAACCAAGAACTCACAAATTGTCCACCATTGTGTACCAATGAGTGGGAATTTGTCTTGCAGATGTTAATCTACCATTGTGTACCAATGAGTAGAGTAACACCCACAAGTGTTCTTTACAAGTTGGGTGGCAAAGACTTAAGTTTGATTGGGTCAAAAACAATTTGATGTGATCAAAAGGTTATGTGTAAAGATTCATGCATATCTTCACCACATAATGTGTTTATAAAATTCTTAGTTTTGTCTTCCAAATCAAAAGAGCTCGGTAGCTCCATTCGCAACACACAAAGAAGCGTAGGGGTGAGGTTTGCACTATTGCAATTAAAAACCTACCCCTTTAGGGAAGCAGAGCGACCCGACTTATACCTCTCTTAGAGTATGTTCGAATGGGTGAGCCGGTGTTTCTTTTGAATTTGTAGGACACAAATTTTATTTTATAAACAAAATCATATTTCGATAGTTAGTAAGCAAATTTCAATTTTCATAAAACAAATTTGCGATTTAAAACCTTTTTATTATGTCTCAATTATCACATAATTACACATAATCTTAGGGTTTCTAATTATCTTACATAATTTTAATTTTTAATTCTCTCGTTTTGTAAGTAATAACCATGAACGATTTGCATGAAACTTCATGGTTTTTACTTCCTTTTAACATTTAAAATAAGGTACAACATGTTGTTTAAACAACTAATAAAAACTTGGGTTCACAATTTTTAGACCACAAGAAACGAATTTTTAGATCTAAAATAAGGGTTTACGATTTTTCAAGAGGTTCTCGATCCATAGAGAAGATTAGGATCGGAATGAGTGTTTCCGATTGTAAACAAGGGTTTACGATTTTGCATCATATGTCTTAAACACGGTTTACGATCGGAGATATAGGTTTTCCGATCGTAAACAGCCGCCTACCACGAGTTTACGATTTTGCATCAATGTGGGTCGTAAACAAAGGTTCACGATCGTAAACACAAGGTTTCCGATCGTGAACAGCCGCCGACCTTGAGTTTTCGATTTTGCATCATGTGGGTCGTAAACACAGGTTCACGATCGTAAACACAGGGTTTCTGATCGTGAACAGCCGGCAAACCGTTAACTATTAGCGATCGATTTGTGGTTTGCGATTTTTACCAATTTTGCAAAATCCGATTTTGCCAATTGTAAAAAATTTGAGTGGATCGAAAAACTCGAATCTTGATTACCCCCCCTTCAAGTTTTTATTTACCGGTAATTAATTAAAAACATAGGTGGCTCGTGATACCACTGTTGGGTTATATAACAATTATCAATAAATCACGAGTACGCAGCGGAAAGAAACCTATGAATTAATCTAACTAACCGGATAAAAACGTGTACCTTTTTAGCTCGGCAAGACTTGATCTTCTTAGAGGATTTAAAGCAAATCCCTCTACGTTCGCACACACGACACACCGATGCGATGTATGCTAGTACTTGATCACGAACACCTTCACTCGATTTTGCCTTGATCGAACAACACAAGAACTGAAACCCCTCGGGTTTTCTTGTTGCCGTAAACGAGAGAAAAGAGAGAGAGAATTAGGGTTTTTCTTTTATCAGATAAAAACAGCAACTAAACCTTAAACCCAGAGAGTCTTTATATAGGTGTAAAAGACTTGATAAACAAGTTAAGGATTGGCATAGGAGCCCTAGATCGTAATCGACTAGAGGCCCTATCCTAAACCCTTTTTCCAATTGTAATCCAATTACAACTCTCTCTAATTACAACTAACACCCCTGTTAACAATTAACTTGTCAGTTTTTAACGAAACCTCGTTAAATGTTCGTGATAAACATTAATTAACCATTAATTAATATTAATACATTTGGTGTCGAGACGTGTGACCCCGTAGGCTTAAATACTTTCCGGACATACGCTTACTATTACATGATCATATCCCTACAAAGACAAATGTTAGATCTTTTTGCCTTTTATAGAAATTTTAAGAATCTTCAAACTTTTATAATAAGTCCAAGTATTTAATGATTTGATATAAATGATGTTTTTGCTATATTTGGACAAAAGTTTGTGAATTCTTTCATTAAAAGGGAAAGTTTTTATCAAAGAATTCCATGGATTTTCTATCCAAATATTTTATGTTCCATGTTGTAGGTTAATATTTATGAACTAAATCATGTCAAGGTTTACCATCTTTTTATTTATTTTTACAAATCCAAGTTACTAAATAATCATGTGACATGATTATTTATAGTTTCTCTCAATTAATATTTTGTTAAGTATTAAAAATTCACTAACATATTTAAATGTCCAAATCTACTAACACTTAGTGTTAGGATCATTAAATCAAGTTAGCATATAATGTAAACATATCTACTAACACATTTAGTGTTATGACCAAATTTATAAGGAAAATTGGCCTATATTAATCCCAGTTATCACCTATTGGCTGATAATAATCCCAGTTATTGTTTTTCCCTATAATAATCCCAGTTATTAACATGCTGGCCTGTATTGATCCGTCGTTAAGTTATAACTAACGGTGTTAAATTTTTGCTGACTGGACGTCCTAGTAGGATCTTACATGTCATTTTAATTATAAAAAAAACTTTTAATAAATAAAAAAAAACCAACACTCTAAAAAAGATAGCCCTCCATCTCCATCGATTACTAGCTTAACATCCATAGCTTCATTATTGTCATCCATAAGCTTCATTATTATCCACGAATAGAAAGTCACCAGCTTATCACCCATAGCAAATTTGTCTTAAATCTTGGCTTCCCATTAATTTTTCTCTGGCGATACAAATCGCCGCCGCACTCACCGGAAAATGTCGAAACTATCACCCCCATCGTCACTACCGACAGCTCTACACACAATTTCCTTTGTTCTCATCATCGTTATCGAATTTATCTACGTAAACTCACAGCAGTCTTAATATCTGAACAAACCATATTGCTTAATCTCAAGCAACAATGAGGGAATCCGCCGTCACTGACCAACTGGAACGCCTCTTCATTTCCCTGAAACTGGTCGGAAATTACGTGCAACACCAACGGCTCTGTTATTGTTCCTAAACTCGAGAGCAAGGGCTTGACCGGAGCTCTACCGCCGACGATATGTGACCGGAGCTGGTTCAACTTGACATCTCACAGAACACTTTTGTTGGAACGTTGCCGGACGACATTGAACGATTATCACGGCTGAAGTATGCTGATCTCGGAGCTAATAGCTTCACCGACGACATACCTCGGGCGATCGGGAACTTGTCAGATCGAGTTGATGTATCTGCAATTGTATCATAATTTGTTTGACGGTTTTTTTATTTTATTAAAAGCTTTTTTTTTAATTTTATTAAGTTGTGCAATTGAATAATGCATATCTGTATGGTGATTCGCGTAATATTTTTTTTGATTTTATTAGAATCTTTTTTCAATTAAAATGTCACGTAAGATCCTACTAGCTGTTCAGTCAGCAAAAATTTAACACCGTTAGTTATAACTTAACGACGGATCAATACAGGCCAGTATGTTAATAAGTGGGATTATTGTAGGGAAAAACAATAACTGGGATTATTATCGGCCAATAAGTGATAACTGGGATTAATATAGGCCAATTTTCCAATTTATAATAACAATCACTAACACTTTTGTGTTAGGACAAATAAATAAAGAACAATCACTAACACTTTTGTGTTAGGACAAATAAATAAATAAATAACAATCACTAACACATTTGTGTTAGGACAATTTAATATAAATGCAATCTACTAACACATTTTAGTGTTAGGACAAGTGAATATAAACATTTATATCATTTTAACTAGTCTTCTTTTTATGCTTTTATAAACATAAAGTGTTAAGATTTTGTTAAACCAAATAACAAGAAATCAAAGATTTCAAGAACACAAGAATCATGGTGCACACCATATTACTTTCCTTTAGATTTCATAGATGTGTTTCACCACATTCCTTGGCTTCTTTAAGTCCTAAAACACCAAGAGAATGCTTTGATTCTTGAAGAAAGGAGATAAAGAAGAGAGGTTGGTTAATTGGTTTAACAAAATGCAAGTAGTTTAATATTTGTTGTCAAGACTTGGGCTTCACTTTGGGTGTTAAACATGTAAGAATATAAGAGAAAGGAGGTTAGAAATACTCACAAGGAGTGGAGAAGAAATCGGTGGAGAAAAGGTGGGGGTGGCGACGGTCCGGCGGTGGTCCGGCGAGGCGGAGCAGTGGCGGCAAGGGGTGGTCCGACGGTGGTGCTGCGGCGGCGGCTCGGTGGTGGGTGGTGGCTCTCGGCCGAAAACAAAGACGGAGATGGAGAGTGTTTGAGTGTTGGGTGTGGGAGGGACAAGGCGAGGAGGTAACCTCCTTTTATAATCAAAGTTTAACTAATAACCTTTGGGTAATTATTTGTTGTCAACACCACGATTGCCCAACTAAATCAAGAGTAGGTGATTAGTTTTTATAGATCATTCATGTATTTTATAAAATGGTAAAGGTTTTATAAAATATGAAATGGTTAGTGGTGCTTAAAAATCTTAATCTTAACTTTTTAAAATAAAAACCAAGTGTAATTAAACTAGTAATGTGGTGGTTTTTAAATAATTATTTGGGCCAAAGTTTTATAAAAGATTAGTAGGCTAATTTTTTATAAAAACTCATGGGCCAAATTAGTTTAAATAAGTTGGGTTTGGAGGTGGGCCGAAGCCCAAGAGGCATGCGAAGTGGGGTGGGCCAAAGCCCAAGTAAAAGGGGGTTGGGCCGGGTTTCTCGGATGGGTTGCGAGGGAGGACGGGCCGGGTTGTCGGGTTGGGTCCAAGGTCATCCGGGCCGCAGGTCGAGTTCCGGTTCGGGTCGGTGACTCGGTTATTCAGACTGAGTCATCGGGTTAAGTTTCAGGTTTGTTGGGATTGTTTTGGGCTTATTGGGCCTAATCGGGCCCAATAGGGTTAACGGGTTACTAGTTTGGCTAAGTCTTGACAACGTTACGTTTTCCATTACATTTTAAGTTCATAAAATGTTTTAACAGTTTATATCAGTTTGGATAAAATATAAAAATCAATTTTTATATTTAATTTCTTGTTATTAAAGTTCCATATTTAAAATATGAAATCTTTCGTATTTTACGAGTATACAAACGCGGGATTTAAATCAATTATCAGTTTAGTTATCGAAACTAATTTGGTTAATCATCAAATTAAAACATATTGATATTTAAATCGGAAAGTCAACGGAGAGAGGTTTGACCTGTTTTTGACGAGGTGTCACACAAAGTCTATGATAGTAGCTCAGACCGCTCAAGTCTTGTATGTGTTAACTCGTTAATTATTGGTGACACTTGTTAATTTGTAGGAATGTGTTAACACGTTAATTATTGGTGACACCTATTAATTTGTAGGAATATATATTAATTTCAAAATCGAAATATCTTATTATGTTTTGCTCATATATAAGACATATAATTCAAACAAATTTTACCGGTATAATAATATAAGATGACTCACCAACAATAATGTTGGTGAAACATGTAGTTAATAATCAATATCTTTCCATGGATTACACAAAAACTTACTTTACGTGTTTGTATTGTCTAAACATTATTCCCGCAACAATACACATATAGTAAATCTAGCTCATATTTAAGCCTTACTCTCATATTCAACAACCCTTACCATCTAAATAAAATAACCATATATTAAAGATCATCGAAAATGGAAAAACACACGACATCAAGTCGTCATGCAGGGAAGGTGGGCAAAAAGCTGCACCGCCACCCCCTTTTGAATAACAAAACCTATACGTATAAAAACAACGTTCTTCATTCTAAAGGTTGCGATATTCTCGTGCATGACTTTTTGGATCCGCTTCAGTGTGGTCACCGCCTACGATTCAAGATGACCGAAAGTATCAAAAGCGAAGGAAACAAACACATGTTGATTTTCAATACACGCTTTCTCGTGTTTGTTCACGTTTCCAGCAGCCGCTCTAGAGGCCGCTTGACCAGCCTTGAAGGTACTGACCCTTAGCCCCACAAGGGGCGAAACCCCCGTAAGATCGACACAAGCATGCGTCCCATCCTACCACAAAAATACAAGAACGCCAACTAGCCTGAGAGTTGAACGACCATCTGAAGGATATTACCATTTTCAACTCATACCCACTCTTGACGTGTCTATGTGACATTAACACTTGGTAATCATTACACATCGGTGATTCTATATCCACACCCCAAATATCTAATTTAGCACCCTCTTACGGGGTCATAAGACCCTTTACACCCCATAACGCAAACAAACAAAAAAACTAATACAAGACCGGTCAACCACCGTACGTTGTCTAATCCTACATCCCTTTACGGAGGTGTAAGAGACCATATGCCTCATAGTGAGCTTTTTTTTTTTTTTAGTTTTCTATTACTCTTATTATTAATATAGTAACTAATTATTATAAGTATTATTATTTAATAATATTATTATTATTACCTTTTATTATAAGTATTTTTTATAAGTATTCTTATTTAATAATAACATTATTATTAACTTTTATTATAAGTGTTTTTTTTAGTTTACATTTTTTAAGTATTAATATACCCTTTATTATTACTAAATAATTACTATAATTTTATTATAAGTCCTAAACACAATATTAAAATCACACAACAACACCTTCGATAAGTCCTAAAGACAATATTAAAATCACACGACGCTTCTACACTCAGGCAGAAAGCACACCACGCGGATAGCAATCCGAAATCACTCATCTACCGTTCACTTAAATCAAGATCGGACGGCCACTATCTCTTTGAATCTCCGCCTCAACAACTCAAACACTTTGAAATCCCGCCTTCCTTCAATCCCACATCTTTAAAACCCCCAAATCAATCATCAATTCAACACACATCATCTCTTCTTCATTTCAAACCCTAATTAAAATCTCCAGTTCGATTCAACAATGTCTGGCCGTGGAAAGGGAGGGAAGGGATTAGGAAAGGGAGGAGCAAAGCGACATAGGAAGGTTCTTCGCGATAACATCCAGGGAATCACCAAGCCTGCCATTCGGAGGTTGGCTCGAAGAGGAGGTGTGAAGCGTATCAGCGGCTTGATCTACGAGGAAACTCGCGGAGTTTTGAAGATCTTTCTAGAGAATGTCATCAGAGACGCCGTGACCTACACGGAGCATGCTCGCCGGAAGACTGTGACCGCCATGGATGTGGTTTATGCGCTCAAGAGACAAGGCCGTACTCTCTATGGGTTCGGTGGCTAGATCTAGGGTTTCTATGGTGTTCTTTATCGAAATTGTTATCGTGTTTATTGTAGATCGTATCAGATTTGTCTTCTGCTGTACTCTATCTTAACTTTGTTGTTATCATTCCCCATCTCGGGTCGTGGTTTTATGCTAAGAACTGTTCTATTCAAATCAAGGTGTTAATTGTGATTTCTTTAAGTTGCCTTTATCCAACCTTCTCGTATCTGTTTAGCTACCTTTTCAATCGGATCATGATCAACTGCACTGATGATATGAAACTGGCATTGATTCGATTTTTGTTGTATCATTCATGAGTTTTGTAATGGAAGGTTAGTTTTTTCTGTTTCATCAATTTACCATATCCTTGGAAATCATTTTCGTTTTGTTAAAATTTTACCTAAATTGTTCAAGGCTAGGGTTTTCTTCGAGTTAATAATATGACACATTAAGAATTTGAGTATAAATGACTAGATGTTGTTTTGGATGGTTATGTGTTTGTAGCCTGTGATCTATGCTATCTTAACTATTATTTTTGAGTTTATGGTTAATGATTTATGGATCTAGCCAGCATTTTCTGTATCAGAGTATCAGCTTCACTTGCTCGCTATTTTTTATGTACGCAGTGCTTGCTTTTTACGCATTAGCTTCACTTGAGCTTATGATCCAGAAAGTGAAAGTAACAACTCCTGTCTCCCGAGGGTCTTGTGATGGAGTAAGTATTAGAAATCTTTTCAGTTTTATTAAAATGTTATGTAAATCGTTCAGAGTTAGTGCTTTCTTTGATTTAATAGTATGTTAAATTATGGTTTTGACTTATATTTAGATGATGAACTATTCTTGAGTTTATGGTTAATGATTGCCTAAGGGTTGGAAACACCCCTTTGCTTTCTAGGTGATTCAAAGATGTGTTCAGTGTAGCTGGTGTGTTAACTTGATGTATGAAATTTGTGTCTTTGGTTTAGATTTTTTGACAGATGGCCGGATATGTAGTGTTAGTGAGCTTGAGCTTATGATCGAAGAAGTGAATCCTAGCAGTATGGCCAGCGTTTTCTGTATCAACTTCACATGAAAAATGATCCAGAAAGTAGTGTTTTCTTGGATACCCAGAAAGTGTTGAACTTGTTTTCTGTAAATTTTTTTGATGATTTTACAAGGACACAAGAACCTCAATTTATAGGAGGGATTCTAAACATGAAAAAGGAAACTAACAGCCTGGCACAACCTGTTCCTAGACAGCCAATTACTAGAATTAAGGACCACTAAATCAGGGACATGATTGAGGAGAAAATAATCCTTGAAAGGCTCCATTTTTTGACCTTCCTTTTCTTTTAACACTCCCCCTCAAGTTGAGTAGTGGGGTCACCAATTCTCAACTTGCCAAGACAGTCGTTGAACGATTTTCTAGATACAGCTTTTGTCAAGATATCTGCCAGTTGGTCTTTCGAGTGGACAAACGGGAGCTCTATTATGCCTGCTTCTATCTTCTCTTTGATAAAATGCCTGTCCACCTCCACGTGTTTTGTTCTATCATGTTGAACCGGGTTTTCAGAGATTTGGATAGCGGCTTCATTGTCACACATGATCCTGCTTGTCTCGGTTGGAGGGAATCCAAATTCTGTTAATAGTTTTCGGATCCATAAAATTTCGGTTATCCCTCGAGCAATCCCCCGGAATTCGGCTTCAGCACTTGAAAGGGCCACCACCTTTTGCTTCTTGCTTTTCCATGTTACTAAGTTTCCACCAACCATCGTGAAATATCCTGATGTTGACCTTCTGTCTCCTTTATCCCCTGCCCAATCAGCATCAGTGTATCCTTGAATTTCTAGATTCCCATTTGCTTCGAATAAGACTCCATAGCCAGGAGTCCCTTTGAGATATCGGATGATTCTCCTCACAGCTTCCATGTGTGTTACTTGGGGTTGATGCATAAACTTGCTTACCACCCCCACCGCATAAGCTATATCGGGACGGGTATGAGCGAGGTATATTAGTTTTCCCACTAGCCTTTGATAACTTTCTTTATCGGCTAACTTTGCACCTTCTTCCATGTGAAGCCCGTGATTGACCATCATGGGGGTATCTATAGGTTTGCAATCAAGCATTCCGGTTTCTGTTAACAGGTCAAGAATATACTTCTTCTGGCAAATGAAGATCCCTTTTTTAGATCTGAGGACTTCAATTCCGAGAAAGTATTTGAGACGACCTAGGTCTTTCATTTCGAATTCTTGAAACAGATTCTTCTTTAGACATAATATTTCTCCTTCATCGTCCCCTGTGATAATCATATCATCTACATAGATGATTAGGCAGGTAACATGGTTACCTCTTCGCTTGAAGAACAAAGTGTGGTCGGAGTTGCTTTGCTTGTACCCATATTTTGTCATCACTGTAGTGAACCTTCCAAACCAGGCACGTGGAGATTGTTTTAACCCATATAGAGCCCGCCTTAGACGACACACTTCTCCAATTTTAAATTCCTCTTGGAACCCTGGGGGAGCATCCATGTAGACTTCTTCTTTTAGTTCACCATGGAGGAATGCATTTTTTACGTCAAACTGATGAAGAGGCCATCCTTTGTTAGCTGCTACAGAGAATAGAACTCTTATAGTGTCAAACTTGGCAACTGGGGAGAATGTCTCTGAGTAGTCGATCCCATATGTTTGAGTATACCCTTTAGCAACAAGTCGGGCTTTGTATCTCTCTACCGTGCCATCAGGTTTGTGTTTTATTGTAAATAACCATCGACATCCAACAGGCTTTTTGTCTGTAGGAAGGATGCATTTCTCCCATGTGTTATTTTTTATCAATGCATTCATTTCAGTCTCCATGGCTTCTCTCCATTTTTGTGATCTCATTGCTTGTTCCACGGTGCTTGGAGTTTCTTCCATGTACAAGGCAGTTGTGAAAGCTTTGGCTTCTTTTGAAAAGTTTCCACTGGCTATATTTGCCATAGGATACTTTGAGCCTTTGGTTTGTCTCTCTGGTGTGAAGCGCTTTGGAGGTACTCCTCTGTTTGCTCTTGGAGGAAGGGTATATTTCCCAACAGTCTCTTGATTATCCTGTTCAACTTCACCAACATTTTTATTAGGAGTTTCAAAGATTTCCGAAGGGTCATCATTAGGATTGTGTTCCATATTTTGGGAGTTACTTACCTCGGACACAGTAGTCGGGTGATCTTGATTCGTGGTACTGGCCATCGAACTGTGTAACGTGGAGTTTTGTGACTCATCGGAGGGACGGTGAACAACTTCTTCAGGAGATGCTATCACTCTTAACCAACTTAGTGGGTCAATTGGCTTCTCCCCCTGGCCAGTAAGTTGGGTGTGGTAGAAAAACTCAGTTTCAAGGAAGTCACAGTTCATTGTGGTAAACATGTGACGTTTAGTTGGACTATAACACCGGTACCCCTTTTGATTTACCCCATATCCCAAAAATACACACTTTTCTGCACACGGGTCGAGTTTACTTCTATTGATTTTGGGTATATGGACAAAGACAGAACATCCAAAGACTTTTGGTTGAAGGGTGAGAGGTGGAGGTAGTTTGGTGAATTCACTTAGGGTTTGGATAGGAGTTTTGAGTTTGAGGGCTTTTGTAGGGAGGCGGTTAATAAGGTAGGTGGCTGTGGCAATAGCTTCAGGCCAAAAAGATTTTGGAACATGAGATTCTATAAGAAGGGCTCGGGTTATTTCTAACAAGATTCGATTCTTTCGTTCGGCCACCCCATTTTGTTCTGGGGTGTGAGGACAAGACGTTTGGTGGATGATTCCTTTTGTTTGGCAAAATTGTTTAACAGAATCATTGATGAATTCTCCCCCATTGTCTGACCGAAGGGTTTGGATAGGTTTTTGAAATTGGTTTTGGATCATATTGTAAAATTGTGTAAATTTCTCAAAGACTTCAGATTTGTGTTTCAAGAAATAAACCCATGTCATTCGAGTGCAATCATCAATGAAGGTGACAAAATACCGATAATGTTGCCCCCCATTTATTTCGGCAGGACCCCAAACATCAGAGTGAATTAATGAAAAAGGAATCTCTACCCTAGTGTTATTAGGTTTGAACGAATAAATGTATAAAGTAGCGACCATGTGAAAATGTAAGGATGCTTGTATGGTTGAAGAGAAAATGAGTTTGTGAGTGTTTTATGAGTTCTTGGGTTTGAGATGGTCTTAAGAAATCAAGCACATGGTAATCAATTATTTTTCCTCCTTTTGTGGTTCTCGCTATTTGATTACATGATTATGAAGCCATTAATATGTACATTATGATATGTTACGAGTACAAGGGAAATTGTCTGTCCTTATTTTCCAAAACATATATAATTCTTGGTGGAAAGATGCATTAGAGTTGCAAACACAAGGTTTCATTATGCTCTTATCCCCCTCATTTTGTCACTGAACCTGGTGAGCAAGGAAATCCAATTCTTGATTTCAGTGTTCAACTATGGAGCAAACCAGTATTGTTCCATAAATGGGGGGTACGCGTCATTGTTAAAGCACTGCCATTGCTATAACTGAATACTATTCTTTCTATAAATGTACATGTATACCTTCACCACATCTAGCTTGTAGTTGTTTGAAGCCCTACTTGATAGTTTGAGCTCTTGTCTAAGGTGCTAAAAATGTCTTAGGGTATGTCTTTGTGTGAACTTAACCCTTACAACTTGTAAATTACAGAGTAGAACTCTAATCTAGGATTCTACAGAAACTGTTGTTATGATCATGTGAGAGCTTATGAACAGTTCTGTCTAATAGGTTATTCTTTTTATCCAACATACATATTATTTTACATTGTTCTGTATCGGATGACAGCTTAAAAAACTACTAAAATTGAAACCTTTGCTTTTACATCATCTATCCGACATTAAAAGTGTTTTACAGGGTATCATTGATATGGTTTCATGTATGGAGCTGAAGATGACAACTTCTCCCTAGTCGGCCTAACGTGAGCTTTAAGTTTGTCATTGCAGCTTGGGATGCTCTTGATGGACTTTTCACAGTCGGTAAAAAAATAAATATCAAGTAACTTTAGTTAATGTTTTGTTTAATTAATGATTTCAGGTGGCTGACATCATTTGTTATCGCTCAACATTTCTTCTTTTACTTGTTTACGCATTTATTTTTGTAACTATTATACTCGTGTCCTTCAACTAACATATTTTACAGACAGACCAATTTTTATCACTAGGCATAACACGTTTAAGCGACAAATAGCTCGTCTGTCTCTCACCTCCAACACAATTAAAACAAAATAATAAAATGACACATCATATTAACAATTTATTGTTCTTTTTGCATGATCTTTTTATAAGTTACGATACTGATAGTCTAATATATTTTTTAGAAAAGAAAAAAAAAAGCAAACTATATATGCTTAATGATACGAAACCGGTTCTGATATAACTTCTAATATGTTTTCAGAAGAAAAAAAAGCAGACTCTATACATGCTTAATGATACGAAACCGGTTCCGATATAACAACTTGGGTTTCATACCTAGACCACAGGTTTAGACCAGTTGGAACCTTAGACGTTAAACCCAGTTAGCACGTGGTTTGACAGTAATCGGTTCAAGAAACACTATAAAAAACTAGCTGTTTAATTTATCTGTTTCTCTGAACAGTCAAATAACCGTATTTAGCTGTTTGTTTTTTGTGTAACAATAATTGTTAAGGTTGAAAATCTACTTTAAAAGGTATCTTGCAATCTGAGTTCTATATTAGACAAAGACATGCTTTTACTACAAAATAAAATATCTAAATTTAAAAAAAAATTAAACATACACGCCTTGATTAGAAACACAAGTTGTAATTCGGGTCTGATAGTCACGAAGCTAAAGAACCAAACCAACCTTTTCAAAAATAATAAACATGAAATATGATCAGATGCAGGTTATCTCTATTCAAATCAGGATTATACCAACTAGATTTTTATAAAAAACCAATTAAAAAAGGTTGGCGTCCAATGAGCTCATCATATAAAGTTCATTCATATGGCTCTCTATTGCAAATCTGCAACTTATCTCAAAATTCTATCACAACTTCTCTCTCCACAGCTAAACAGATTCCTCTATTATTTTCTCTACCTACAACAGATTCCTCTCTTATTTTCTCTATCTACAGCTAGCTAAACAGGCTCCTCCCTTAACTTTGATTTTTTGTCTCCTAGATCTTCAGTTCATTTGGCGATTTGACAAGACCAGACCAGAAGATCACAATGCCAGCGCCTCACCACACTTTATCAAGATGGCTACCATGCGTATCATGGAGTCACCTAGGCCTTGACTCATCCAAGCACCTAGGCACGGACCTTTTGTGCCAAGCAAGGCCTGATCCCTAGTTAAGCCAGTCTGACCGTTCTTTACGATCCCTAAACTTCACCTTGCCTGGGTTCTAGAAGAAAAATTAAACCCTTTAAAGTAGAATAAAATCTTTACATAATTCATCATGTTAGTTTTCTACCTTCAACTCTTCAAGGGTTAAATGTTCCAAAATGTTTTGTATCTTCTTGTACATCCAGTCACTAAATTAAAATTCAAGACGATTAAACCCGACTACACCGTGTAGTTGACCTGGATAAATAATCTGATTACCTTAATGAAACCACCACTCAAATGAAGCATCATATATGTCTATCCGGGAGTAGCCTCGTTCCCTAGGAATAGATGTAACGTAGACTCAACTCATCTCCCCCTCCTTAGACCCTGCTGTTTGAGTGATATTTTACTAGGTGTATTTGTTTGTTTTGATTGCAGCTACAGCCCTAGGTTACCTGTACAATTCTCAACAGGTTAACTCAAGACATGGAATATTCAATTAATTATCATAAGATGGTAAATATCAGTGAAAAGCTACCTCAGATTGATGCTATGAGAAGGAGTCGGAAGAATTGAATGACAATACTTTCTTTCATCGTCTTACACATGTTTCGCTGAAGATACATAGGAGAATGTTCTGATGCCTAAGAAAAAAGCAGCTGAAACGGGCATGGACCACAAACCGAATCACAGAGTAGGAATACAATTATCCATCAACTAAAGTAATGTTCTAGGAATATTTAATTTAAAACAATAAAGCCACAAAAACTAAGGTTCTAATTCCTCCCCCTAGTACTTTTGTCCTAAGCCAAGAGAGTTGAATGTTCATAGAAATAGAATACAGACAATACTTGTTGCAACACATGTGTGCATTTAAAGAAGATCAACAAGCCTGTGAGACGATTCAATTAGTTTGCATTGATTCTAAATGATACTTTTCCAGGTCAGCATCAAGATCATCTGCAGATATCTTCTCTCCAGGTCCCCCTCTTCCACGTCCTCGTCCACGGCCTGCCCCAGCAAATCCACGCCCTGCAACACCAGCACCACGGGGCCTTCCAAATCCACCATTCCTACCCTGTCCACTGTTTCATGAATGCAAAAACAAGTAAAAATCATGTTCATGACTTCATGTTATGTAAATATCACCTTAAAGCATACTATAAATACATGTGTTTGATAACAATCTACAAATATGACAAAAAAAGTAAAAAAAGCATAATACAGGAATTGGAAGGCACCCGATCAAGATTGCAGTATATATCAGCTACCTACTATAGAAGGAACCTTAGATGGAGGCAAAACATAAATAGTCAAAGATAACCATTAATGAAATACACACCGCACTAGATAATGTGTCAACACATACAAAAACATGCACGACTAACGTGTAATGGAATGTTAGTAATCAATTATCATCTAACTAGAGTTGAAACAAAAGGGTTGCACATTACATGTTGAGGTACCGTATAATAGATAAGGTTGCCAACAATTCTGTTATTTTCAATTGAAATGCATCATTTACCATTCAATTAAAAGAGTGATTTTTTTCTACTTATTACTTGACAATAACATGACGGAACAGACAAGTCACAAGCACTTCTACAAATGGAGGTACTATAATGTTATTTGATACGCAAGCTTCAGAATTATGAAATCAAAGATTCAAATAACAATTTATGACATACCCTCTAGGATAACCGTTCATGTATCCAATAGAGTTGTTTGCCAATGGAGGTCCACCAACAGGAGCTACAAGGTTTATTCCCACAATCTCTACTTTCATTGGCTTCCCATCAAGCTGCACATTGTTATACCTCTTGACAGCTGCTAAGGCGTCTTGCTGTCTTGAAAACATGATCTCAGCCGTTCCCTTGACAGGAAAAAAGAAATTTAAGAACATAAGAATATGGTAAAATCTTCTCCAACACAAATACCCAACCTTTATAGAATACCTTTGATCTCCCGCTCCTATCATAATTTATAGAATACTTTTTCAGATCACCTACTTCTGAGAAAAGCTCCTGCACAAATTGAATCAAGTTCATCCAGATAAGATTAACCAATAACTTCTATAATCTTCAGAACATAAGCTGATAAGCACTACACTGCACATAATTGACTATAAATAAGATCCACCAATAAACATGCAAATCAAGTTATCCAAACAGAAATATGCATCTAATAAATGATACAATCTAGCACATGGTTAGTTATTACAGGTGAATAGAGTAAAAGTTACCTTAATATCCTCATTTGAGACTCCATAATCAAGGTTTGATACGTAGAGCCTCGTCCCGGTTTCAATTGATGACGGCCGGCCGGCAGGTCCACCGCTTCCAATTCTCTGATCCGCAAAAGCAGCATCCGGTGCCTAAATCAGACGCAGAGAACCTTTATAAACATACTCTACTAACGACCATTTAGATCTACATCAGCAAGCCAGGCAATTAAACTTAATAAGCATCAGATCTATCCGATCTAAGCTAATCAACCTTAGGCCCGCCATAAGGAGTAGTTCTGAAAGCGCCACGGTTATTAAAGCGACGTGAAGGTGCAGGTCCAGGTCCTGATGCTCGACCACGGCCACGGCCGCGGCCGCCGACGTCCCCGCCGCCGGATTTCTTATTGTTCTTGATTAGATCATCAAGTGACATATCTAAAGCAGCACCGGCCATTATTCCCAAAGCACCGTAGATTACGAAAAGGAAAAGAATGTTCTTGGCGAATTTGTTGTTGCAGATGAGATGAATAAATTAGGGTTTTAAATCGACAAGGAGGGCTTTCAGTATTCGGGCTGAATCATGCGTATGATTGGGGCGGATATTTGCACGTCTCAATGGTTTTTACTTTTTTAGTACCTATTAATACCGAGAGTGAGAAATAAATACTTATACATAATTTCCCGAGTTCATTTAAGGAGGGAAATGAAAAGAAAGCGAAGGAATTTTAAAAATATTTGTGTTTCTGAGTTTCACTTAAGGAGAGAAAATGAAGAAAACATAAAAAAAATTATTCCCGAGTTTCATTAAAAGAGAGAAAGGGAGAGAAAGTTAGTTCATTTTCTATTGATTTTTTTTTCTAAATCGGAAGGATTTGGAAGGAAAAAATCACTTTCCTTCTCTTTTTTTTCTTCTTTTCCTTCCTCTTCCTTTCCTTTTTTTTTCTTCTCTTACCTCTTTAAGTAAACCCGGGAACACAGCGTTAAGGTATGTTTGGTTGTGTTTATTTGGGTGCAAAAGCACTTTTGATAAAATGACTTATTGATTTTTAGTTTTTAGAAAATGAGTTTTTAAAAATGTTTGGATTAGCTTTTGTGGTGGAAAAAGTCAATAAGTTGTTTCTAAAAAATATTTGGATTAGCTTATTTAGGTAAATTGACCAAAATGAACATCCTTTATATATTTAAGTCATTTTACTACTTTTACATATACTATTAAGGGTATTAGTAATGGTCTTCCCACTTTTCCACTCTCCCACTCTATTTTTGGTGTCATCTCATCATTCCCTACTCCTTCCCACTTTGTGGATTATGGTCTTCCCATTCTTCCAAACACTTTTTTATTAATTTTTAATTATACAAATTTAAATAATAACTTAAATAAAACATACTTCATAAAAATAAATAAAAGAGATTACAATGCATGACATAAATTAAAATACATTATTAAAAACATCAGAAATTTTCGGGATCACTATCTTCATCGTCGGATGAATCATATTGGTGCGGTGGAATGGTTTCCCAAATACGATCGATGTGTTCGATCAAATCGGACCGTAAACTTTGATGCGTATCAACGTTACGAATCTTCAAAACGTTGGCGTCGATAATATGTTGTGGTGTTGGCGCGTTAGATGGTTGAATATCATCCGGCTCGTACGGGCAAATTGCAAATCCTTCATCCTCCCTTATCATATTATGCAAGATCATACAAGCATATATGATGTTAGTAATCTTTCGGATGTGTCTCGACCTCGCCGGGTTTTCGATGATCTTCCATTTTTTCTTCAAACATGCGAACGCTCTTTCAACATCTTTTCGTGCCCCTTCTTGTGCTTTAGCATATCTTCTACGTTTTTCTGTTGTTGGTGTTGGGTTACGACAGTGGCATTTGGGTCTCGGTAATAGCAATATTTTTTTTTTTGTGAAAATAATTATTTACAATAAATAATTATTTAATCAATTACCGAACATATTAAATATGATAATTAAATTAACAATTAATTTAAATGGCAGCGGAAAACGTTTTAATATGTTAACGCGAAAAACCAGACAATTAACGTAAACCATAAGCAACAGGATTCGACAATCACCATACGCGCAAACACCAAAACGCATTTATATAAAACGCGACATATCATAAAATAAATAAACGATTAAATCTAAACAATAACAAGTTTAGATATACCTGAGTGGTGATTCAAACAGACGTTCGAGACACCGGAAGTCAACGGGTGACGCTAGGGTTTCGCAGGGTGATTTGACGGGCAAATCGAAACGACCTCGCAGATACGGAATTCCCTCGGTGACACGGCACCGAAATCCCGTACGTCGGATAGGTGCGAAATTAGGGTTTCGCGGACGACGGCGGAACACGCGGGTGACGCGGTTCGCGGCTAGGGTTTGTCGGCGGAAGAACCGGCGACGGCAAGGAGGGGCGGCGGCCGGCTCGGGCGGCGGCGGCGAGCGACGGAGATGTGGCGACGGTGCGACGGTGCGATCCGGGGTCGCGGTGGTTGCAGCTCGGATGCTGCAGGCTACGGTGGTGCGCACGGCGGCGGCGGACAGGAGCGGTGGCGGTGGCGGTTTTCGGACGGCACGGCAGAGGCTCCGACTTCGGCTTGGCGTGGAACTACCCGGAAGGAAGAACCACGGTTGAAGGTGATGAGGATTGTCTCGCGAATGAAAGGATGAAACCACCGGAGAAAGGCGGCGGCGACGGCTCCTTGGTGGAAGCCGAAAATCGCAGAGAGGAGGGAGAGGGAGGAGGTCTACGATTTCCTTAGTCTGACGACTAGGGTTTCGCCCCTTTTAATCAGTTATAAATAATTGATTAATTTCCCATTTAGTCCCTCGATTTAAAATCCTTTTAAATCAAACCCTTTAACTTTACTTGACTAAACTTTTAATCTTATTAAACCTTTTGTCGTAAGCCGATAATTAACGAAGATTAAAATAATAATCCATTCGTTAAAGTCGTCCAAGACGTAGATCCAATTTATCGTCTTTGTCGCTAAATTAATCATAACGATTAATCAGGAATAATTAATTGATCATTTATTAAACCAGTTAACAAATGAATAATTAATTCTTCTGCGAATATGCCGGTTATTTAGTAAGCGGACTTAAATACCCGTTGCCTCCGGTGTAACTCTTACGGGTCTTAACCGGGTCGGGTACTTGATTTAGTCGGGTCTGGACACCTAAATCCAACAGTTGGAGCCGTTAGAGTTTTTACAAACACGGAATATTCTGGATATATGCCATCCGCAAGATAATATCCGTGTTCGTAGTGGGTGCCATTGACTTCAAATGAACACTCGGGTTCCTTGCCATTAATTTGGTTATTCAACAAGTTGATTGTTGAAGGACATTTAAATAGTTGTTGGAGCCGGCGACTCCAAAATAAGCATGCCAAAACCACAAGTCTTGAGATGCAACCGCCTCAAGCATAATGGCTGACCTTGCATGATCACCACGGTGGAATTGGCCACGCATGCGTTAGGACAAGCCGTCCATTCCCAATGCATGCAATCGATACTACCGAGCATGCCGGGAAAACCGTGTTTCGTGTCATGAAAATCATAGAGGTGCGAAACATCACTCCAAGATGGTCGACGCATATACCTACGAAAATACATCGCACAAACATATTTGCAATATTTATAAAGACATACTCGTGCGGTTTTTTCTCAGATGTGCAAATACTCGTCAAACGCATCGGAAGTGGTGTCGTATGCAAGTTGTCTAATAGCGGCAACACCTTTTTGCAAAGGGCTTAACCCCATCCTACCCCTTGCATCCCACCTTAGTTGAAAATATTCATAATTTGTTTCCAAATCGTTAACAATACGTAAAAAAAGACTTTTATCATACGGAAACGACGTTTGAACTTATCTTCGAATAAAGCCCCTTCCGCAAAATAGTTGTTAAAGAGCCGATCGTGAGCCTCTTGACGTTCTCTTTTAAACGTCTTGGGTGATCGAACATCGTATTTGCGAAAAAAGTGGCATCTTCATCGGATGATTCATCGGAGGGGAAAGACATTTTTTAGGTGAAATGGTAAAAAAAAAAAAAAAGAATAGTTGAGAAATGGAAGTTAAAAAGTGTGAGAAATGGTTGGAAAATAGTGGTTTTTTATAGTGGTTAAAAATGATGATTTTTGAAAAATTAATTAAAAAAAAAAGAATATAGTCGTTTGGGGGGGGGGCATAGCCCAACGGCTCTCTCCCCTTTCTTCTTCTTCTCGGTGCCAGCCTCCCATTACCCTCTCCCTCTCCCGAGCCCCGAAACGCGGATTCTGGTGTTCCCGACCCACCGAAGCCACCGATTCCCTCTCCCGAACACTTCGGGAAGGGTATAACAAATACCCTAAGTACTTAACTAAAAAATTGGACAAAACTTGTAACTTTATAAAAAAAATTCAAAAAAATTACAAAAGGACGGAGATGGTGAAATCTTACCTTGATGTCGCGATAGAGGAAGGATGGCGCTGGTCAGGGGGTCGCCGGAAGGAAGAATGGCGCTCGTGGGCAGTGGCAGCGAGTCGCCGGAGCCGGATTGTTGATGGTGGCAGTGCGCCGGAAGGAGCACAGCAGGGGGAGAGGCGAGAGGTGTCGTGTGGGAGGGAACTGGGGAACGAGTGTTTATTTTGTGTAGATATTAGGGTGTTTTTGGGGCATAAAAGTAATTTGCTAATCCAAAGCCAAATGGTGTTTTAAAAGCCAGGATTTCTTGGCTTTTGGCTTATTAAAGAAATCTCCTTCTCCAAAAGTTGTTTTAAAAAGTGCTTCTCAACTATCCAAACATTTTTTTTAACTTATTGGCTTTTGAAAAGCCAATAAGTCAATAAGTTAGTTTGTAATGGTTACCCAAACATGCACTTAAGATTGGAGATGGGTTTTTTTTAATAATCAAATTTTCTCTTAAATCGGAGATAGGTATATGGAAAAACGATATTGCTAACACCAAACATGATGTTTAAAAAAATTTTGCGAAAGTTTTGTATATAGAAAGGAGATTTCTTCAATCTAAGTTAAATCTTAAATAACAAGATTTCCTATCACGCACCTCGTTACAAGTGATGTATATGAAATTCTTTTTGTATCTAGCCCACGTCGTATATGAAGTTTTGTATATAGAAAGGAGATTTCTTCGATCTAAGTTAAATCTTAAATAACAAGATTTCCTATCACGCACTTCGTTACAAGTGATGTATATGAAATTCTTTATGTATCTAGCCCACGTCGTATATGAAGTTCTATTATACCTAACGGGTCATATAAAGTTGAAATTTTAGTGCTAATTGAAATTTTTATTAATCATGTGTATGATTGAGGCACATACCCTATCTACACTAAAAGTTTTTGAGCAAGAAAGCGAGTTCACTTTTCATATGCATCACAAAATAGGTGGCTTCACACCCACTAAAAGTGCATACTAATGGTTGTGTCATCAAGACCCGTTACCACGACAAAAGGTTGGATGTAATTTTCGGAAATGGCCCCTCGTTACACGCTACCTGCTGCACTACTCCTTAGTCTGGTCAGTGTTGCAGGCCCCATCTGCATCAACCACAGAATCTGGATAATGTATATATCTGGATAAGCCTTGCATTGCCATCTTATGTATGTTAATGTTTTTAAAGTTACCTTTGTCTTTAAACAGTTGTTTCATTGTTCCGGGCCGTGCAACAGAGTCGACTGCAGCCTTAGATGTGGCAACTGTGGCGCCAAACGGTTCACTGCAGACTTGTCTGTCATGGCTACTACAGTGTGCTGCGGCGTTGGCTCAGCGTGCACAACCATTACCTTCTTCTCTGCCGCGTGCGAACTGCTTGAGGACTGTTCCAGTGGTCTTTTAGCGCCAACCTCTCCTTTGTGTATACGATTGACTGCAAGCCTTAGGTTACCATTGGAGTCCTTTGCTGACATTTTTCAGCTAGTAGATCTTTTGTTCATTCTTCAACGCCTCTATCGGTTCAGGTATTGTAACTCTATTGTGGTTTCCTTAGAACCTGACTATGTCATTACATGACACTCCCAGAAGTTGTGCCATGGGCTGGTCAAAAATAGTAACGGAGACCGTCCCTGAACCATCGGAGATATCACATTTGACACAGTACGTGCAACAAGTATTCATATTTTGTGTAACTACTTTATGAAGATCATGTTGTACAACAACACCCTCAACTGTGTACTCTATATATGCTATTTCCAAATGGCCTGTTGTAATTTTTTTAAATGTAAAATTATTGCTCTTATACTTTTAGCACACTTTTTACATGTTGTGATCAAACATAATTTTAATGGATGTAGTTTCTGTAAATGTTAATAATAAATGAATTGGTGATCATGGTAAAAGCATACATACTTGTAGTTTGGTTCTTGCTCTCGGTGTTTGGTGCACACGTAGGCACTTTCCTCGGGATCCATAGTGACATTGCTTATCGGGCACGTCCCATAGCGCCATGATTAACCCGATGTGAATGCAGTTATTGCAGTTGTTTTGATCAAAAACTGCCTAAGCAATTAGTTAATCAAACTTTGTAAGTGAGGTAGTGTGTTTGATGGAAATAGAGATGAAAATGTAAATTTGGAGATTGACACGAGGATATAACGAGAGAAAAATCTAGGAATCCTTGAGTATCCTTAAGGAGCCTAGCAAAAAACCTCGGGAGCCGGCTTAAAGTGCCTGCTGCCTGAAACTTTTATATAAACAGAAAGTGTTCCAGTACAAATAAAGTGAGCTCGATTTCTATGTGTTACAGAGAATTCTGATAGCAAGTATCGCGTGTAGTGTGTAAGCCTAGAGCTCAATATATAAAGATTACATCGCAACTAATCTTCCTAAAAACTAGCAATTAACTCCACGTCTTCCCACTAGTCCTTAAGGTCCATCTGGGCCACGTTTATTGTTAGTTGACCGGGTCTTTAGGACACGTAAATTATATCGGAGATAATCTGCAAAAATAAACAAAGAGGATATAATTGTTAGTTAGAAATAAATTTCAGGATCCTTACAGTCTAGTGCTTGCGAGCTGCTCGGCTTATCCCGAAATCTGGTACCAACAATTGCCCCCAAATTTTTTACGGATGGCGCATGCAATCCAGCTGTCAATAATTTGAATTTTGATCTTATCGCTAAGTAATCACAATCCGAGAGAAGTTAGTTCGGCCCAACTTCCGAGGCGAAGTTCTCGTCAGCATATTCAGCCTTAAAACCTCCTCTCTTCTTCATATTTTCACACAACTCTTTTTTGGAAACCCTAGAGCTCCTCCGATCTTCCACAGGTCAGTTTCTCCTCCCTACTTTTTGAGTTTTCCTTTAACGATGAGCAAGAAAAACCTTCGCTCCAGTGCCACTTTCTCTGACAATGTGGCGCAGGGTTTCACTGATCAGGGCCTTCTTCCGGCAAAGGAGGAGGAGATCTGCAACTTCGATGATCTTTGTATTGATATGTTGCAGTGATCCTCGTGCTTCCCTGACGGAACTGAATTCCATCCTTACGATGCTCGTCTGAAAGCTGATCATATATCTTCCAACTGGGTTTGTTTCCTTTACTACTCTTTCCTCATCGGCATGACATTCCCTTTTCCTCCTTTGGTGAATGAGTTCTCTTCAGTCACTCACTTAGCTTATTCTCAAGTCATACCAATGATTTGGCGAATTCTTTTCTCTCTTCACCACTTGAACCAAACCCGTGATTTGAACATCGGGGTCGCTGAAATCTGCAAGGTGTATCGGCTTGGCACCCATGGCAAGAGTCGGTTTGTTCTGAAAACCAGAACAGGAGAAGCCCAGATGACTCTAGGGGTGTTCATTATTCAAATCTGGTTCGAATAATTCGAAATTCGACTCGATTCGAATTCGAATAAGAAATTCGAATTCCTTATTCGATTTATTCGAATCGAATCCTAATTCGATTCGATTAATTAAGTCGAATTCGAATCGAATTCGAATTTGATTTTCCAAATTCGATTCGATTCGATTCGAATAATTCGAATAAGATATAAATATATTTTTTTATATATTTTAAGATATATGTATATATGTATATATATATAAATAAATATTTAGTAATCTTGGAATCACCATTTAACATAAGCTCATCAAAATCAAAATACAAAGTATATACTGACTTTGCTAGTCAATAGTCGGCAGTTGTTATTCTTGGGTATTTGGCTGTTCCCTTAGCTTATTTTTGGCTTATTTGAAGCTGTCGTTTGCTTGACTTTGGCTTGTTGTTTTGGTTTTTTATCTAGTACATTGATACTTGTTTTGTCGTTAATTCTAGTATCGCCTTAGACTTGTTTGGGACCTACCGTTTTAGGTATGTTTGGAACTATTTTAAAGTTATTATTAGATTGTTATGAAAAAGTTATTGAAAAATTAATTTATGAAACTAAAGATTTCTCTTATTCGAATAAATTCGAATTCGATTCGAATTCGACTATGATTATTTGATTCGCATTCGACTGGTTTTAATTGAATTCGAATTTGGTTTTAGAAGTTCAAAATTCGAATAATTCGATTCGAACAATTCGAATAAATCGAATTCGATTCGATGAACACCCCTAGATGATTCCCAGGGCTTTTCACAATGATCATGATTGGAGACGCCAGTTCTTCTTTGTCAAAAGGGAAAGTCTATCCGGTTGCAAGAACCTTCCTACCCAATGGGTTGTCAGGGGTAGGAAGAGTTTTCTGAACTATTTCAACTTTGTAATTTCTTTTACTTGTTTCACTAATTTTTGTATTTCATTTATCTGCAGCTCCCAAGTTTGAAGCATTGATCAAACCTTCCCAGGATTCCACCAAGAAGCTAAAAGATCTATACAGCATCCCAGACTCTGAAAGAAGCTACCTTCCTGAAGGCGTGGCAAGTGCTCGGACCACTTCTCAGCAATCCCTAAGCCCATCCAGGACCATGTCTGCAGGTACTTATAGGAACTTGTTTCTATTTTGTTTCATGCTATATCTTGTTGTCTCTGATCTCTTATTATCTCTGATGAAGCTCCAGGTTCAGCCTCCAACTTCTCTTTCCAGGACCTCAAGCTCCTAATTGCCAAGAAGGAAAAGACTGAGGAAACCAGTAGCAAAGCCCCTCAAGACGTTTCAGCTCCCAAATTCCGGCCTCCCAGTACTCGATCCAAGACTTCTTCTGCCAAGAAGCGCAAGGCTTCGGACACCACCATCAATGTGGACAGTTTCGACGGCCTTCCTCCTGTTGCATCGGCCAACAAGCTGCTCTCACTACAAGTTGTGGTGAACATTGTAAGTGCATACAAATAACAGAGAAGTATGTTAGAAAATATAAATTACTCCCCTGATTGGTTCTGATCCACTTTGACTTGATGCAGGGTATTGACAAACTAAGCTATGAAGTCATCGAACTCGAAGGCAAACTGGAAGCAGCTGAGCAGAAGCTTGAGTCCTCTGAGCTTAAACTTGATGAAGCCTTGCTCCGTATCGAGCAGATGGGTAAGAAAAACTGCCAACAAGAATCGCTACCATGAGAAGCAGCTCAAGGAACAAGAGGTTGCTGCTGCCGAAGCCCTGATCCTGGCCGATCAAAATGCCAAGTCCTCATTTGCCATCAGCATGCTTGAGTGCATGATCGAGATGGCCAAAAGTGCGCAGGATGAAGGTTTCACCCCAGAGAGCTGGCTAGTCAAAGATTGGAGGAGAGCCTTAAAAGGCTGGTGGCTGAGAGGGATGCAGCTGCTGGGAAGGTGGCTAAGGAGATTGATCCGATCATGGTGGCGGATAGGGAAGCTGGTGGCGAGAAGGACAAGGGCAAAGGCAAGGAGGTGGTAGCTGGTGAGAAGGAAGTGGCCGATGAAGGCAATATTGACTAGGTCGGAGCCCACATTTTATGGTTGTTCTGTTTGGTGGTTGATGTTTTTAAGACAATGGTCGTGGTGAAACAATGATACTTTAACTTTTAGGAGATTGGATTGAGGGACTTTGAGTTTCAAGGCGAAGTCCAAGCTCCTTAGACAATATGGTTGGCCTCAGGTGGAGGGATCTTGGGTTCCAAGACGAAGCCTGGGGTCAACTTCTTTAATTACCTGCATATATATAATCTAGCAGTATTTTGATCATCATGGTGTGTTGTGCGTATTTTGGTCTTGTAGTAAATTCTGAAAAATATATTAATGAGGATCCTGTAGGATGCTTAATAGCATAACTTAGTTTAAAAACTTAAAAGTTTATAAAATTTGCCAAAATTATCAAACCATGATGCTAGCTAATACTCATTTAGTAATAAAAACATATAATACACGCATTACCAATGTCACCTGTTTTAGAATATTCCAATCGTTGAGATAGTCAAGATCCTTGAGGATCCTTTAAGAATCCTTAAGATAGACTTGGCGAAATCCTGATAAAAGTGAGAATAAATCTCTTGTACTTAGGAACGAATTAAACAGGGATCGAGCCCGTCTTAGTCCTTTGAGGTATAAAATGCCTGATAAGTCTTGGGTCTAAGCCAATTGGGGTCAAACCCTTAAAACTTGAGAGACACAAAAGTGCCTAAACCTTAGTTAATGTGGAAACATTAAAATCCTTTGTTAAACTGAGGTCAAGCTCAAAAAATACTTGGGACTAAGCCAACTGGGGTCAAGACCATAAAACTTGAGAGACACGAAAGTGCCTAAACCTTTGTTGACATGAAAATGCCAAAAACCTTTGGATCTTTTTGGGATGACACGTCTGCCACCCATTTTTTAGATGCACTATATGGCCAACAGTGATGAAATTATCAGCCACCGGTGGATGTATTGGTCGCACCACCTTGAACCATAGGCGACCACCGTGCGCTCCTGGCGAGGGTCTTGCGCTCCAGGCGATTCCCATTAGTGAACGAGAAGCTGAAAACCTCCTAAACCTTTGATCGCATTCATAATGCTTTAGACTTAGAAGAGGTGATCAACCTCTAGCTTATGACATGATGCTTGGAACTTCTGCAAAACACTCAAGGCTTGGTGAGGGGTGGGCGTTAGCTTGGCTAACACCCCTCCGATTCCTAAGTCAGTAATCATTCCACAAAAATAATAATATGAAATCGAAATAAGAACCAAAGTCATACCTGAGGTTTTCGAAGCTTAAACAAGGACTCTTGGAGATGCTTAGAGGGTCCAGATGGTACTTACATTAAATATGCTTTTAGATGAATTGCATTCCAGGCTCTTGGGAGCAGCTCACCTTCCATAGTAGCCAATCTATATGCCCCATTTCCAGCTTCTAAATCAATCAAGTAAGGACCCTCCCACTTGGGTGCAAGTTTCCCATCAGCCGGATTGGTAGTATTCTGAAAAGCTTTTCTTAGTACCAAGTCTCCTACTTGAAACCTTTTGATTCTGAGATTCTTATTGTAATACTTAGCTCTCCTTTGTTGGTATGCCGCCATTCTGAACTTAGCAATATCTCTGATCTCGTCGATCGTTTCAAGATCTTCGAGGAGCTTCTGATTATTAATCTCAGGATCTTGGCAGCTTGTTCTAGCAGTTGGCATCACCAATTTCAGTAGGGATCACAACTTCTGAACCAAATACCAAGGAGAATTGTCTCCGCCTAGTGGCACTTTTGGAAGTTGTTCTATCAGCCCATAATACGAATGGTAGCTCTTCAGCCCATTTCCCCTTTTTGGCTCCTAGCTTCTTCTTACGATTATTGATGATGATGATCTTATTACTTGATTCTGCTTGACCATTAGCTTGTGGATGTACATGAGTTGAAGTTACCATCTTGATGCCCCATGCTTCACAAAAACCAGTTGTTCTCATGCCGATAAACTAAGACCCATTGTCGCATACTATTTCTGATGGGATTCCAAATCTTGTTAGGATATTCCTTTTAATGAAGGAGATCACCTCCTTTTTCTCTAACTTGAACAAATGCTTCAGCTTCGATCCACTTAGAGAAATAGTCCGTCATAGCCAACATGAAGACCTTTCCTCCAGGTTCTACAGGAAGCTTACCAACTATGTCCATCCCCCATTTCAAGAACGGCCATGGAGATGATATTGAATGGAGCGACTCAGCGGGCTGATGGAGGATATTGTCGTGCCGCTGACATGCATCACACTTCTGAACAAAAGTCATTGCATCCTTCTTCATAGTAGGCCAGTAGTATCCTGTCCTTAATACTTTGGAAAATAATGACTTGCCCCCAGTGTGATTGCCACAATCTCCTTCATGAATATCCTGAAGTACTGCTTCTGCTTCGGGTTGCTCCAAGCATCTCAAGTACGGACCTGCAAGAGATTTCTTGTATAAGATGCCATTTATTATTGAATACGGGATTACCTTTGTTTGGAAAATTCTAGGGTTCTCGTTTTTGGGAATTTCTCCTTCTAGGATGAACTTCTTGATAGGATATGTCCAGGATCCTTGAGGATCCTGTGAATCCACCATTTCTTGATCTGTATCTGCTGTGATGTCATTAACCTCCTGTTCTTCAATTGTTGGGGTCAGGATGTGAGTTATGGGAATCTTGACACCTTCTGGGATCCTCAGAGACGATACTAAGTTTGCCAAAGCATCAGCTTCTGCGTTCTCCTCTCTAGGTACCTGTGATATGCTGCAATTTTCAAAAGATAATGCTAATTGTTTTACAAGGTCTAGATATTTGGTTAGCCTTTCGTCTTTCGCTGCATAGGATCCATTGAACTGGTTAGTTAATAACAAGGAATCAATAAAAACTTGAATGCATTGGATACCCATATCTTTAGCGAGTTGTAATCCTGCATTTAAAGCCTCATATTCGGCTTCATTATTAGTAGCCTTGAATTCACAATGAATAGATAGAGGAATAATGTCCCCCTGTGGCGATTTCAGTAGCACACCCAATCCTGTTCCTCTAAAGTTAGATGCTCCATCTGTGTACAATATCCAGCTACCTGAAGCTTCTTCGAGCTGCTTGACCTCTAGTTCAACTTCCGGCAGTATGTCGCTGCTGAAATCAGCCACAAAGTCTGCAAGGGCTTGTGACTTGATCGCTGTTCTTGGCTCATATATGATGTCATAGGCACTTAATTTAACTGCCCATTTCGCCATTCTTCCTGACATTTATGATTTTCTTAAGACACACTTAATAGGTTAGTTAGTTTTTACATAAATAACATGAGCTTCAAGTAATGCCTTAGAAGCCATGACGAGAGCTAAAATCATTTTTTCTAAATAAGAATACCTGGTTTCAGCATCTAATAATGTTTTGCTTACGTAGTATACCGGATGCTGTTGTCCTTCATGATCTTTCACAAACACGACACTTACCGAGCTGCCTGAAACTGCTAGGTAGAAAGATAGTGGTTCGCCTTTAACTGGTTGCATTAGAAGTGGAGCAGATGATAAATATTCTTTCAGGGAGGTCAGAGCTGCTTAATGCTTCTCATCCCATTCGAACTTTTTGTTCCTCTTCAATATGTCATAGAACTCTTTGCTCTTCTCGGATGATCTTGATATGAATTTGTTAAGTGCTGCTACTCTTCAGGTTAATCTTTGAACTTCCTTAACATTTGTTGGAGACTTCAAGTTTATGATTGCTTGAGTCTGTTCGGGGCTGGCCTCTATCCCTCTTTCAGTAACCATGAAGCCCAAGAACTTGTCGGCTCTTACTCCAAAATGGCACTTAGAAGGATTCAATTTCATGTTGAACTGATCCAAGATATCGAAAGCAACTTCAAGATCTCTAGGATGGTCCTTTGCTTTCTTCGACTTTACTACCATATCATCTATATAAACCTCCATGGTGTCCCCCAGTTTGTCTTTAAACATCATGTTGACTAGCCTTGGTATGTGGCACCTGCATTTCGTAAACCAAAAGGCATTGCAATATAACAATAAATACCTATGGGCGTCATGAAGGCCGTATCTTCCTGATCTGATGGTTCCATTTGAATTTGTTGAAAGCCCGAAGATGTGTCCATGAAAGTTAGCATTTCATGTCCAACAGTTGCGTCCACCATAGAATCGATGTGTGGTTGAGGAAATGGATCTTTTGAGCAGGCCTTGTTTAGGTCTGTGTAATCCACACATACTCTCCACTTACCATTTTTCTTCTGGACTACCACCACATTAGCTAGCCATCGAGGATATTTAACTTCTCTAATCATTTTTTACTTGAGCAGCCTGTCAACTTCTTCTTGGATTATGATGTTTCTCTCAGGAGCGAACTTCCTTCTTTTCTGATGTATGGGCCTGAAAGATTCATCTATACCAAGTTTATGAGTAATAATATCTTTAGATATACCTGTCATGTCTTCATGTTTCCATGCAAACGTTGCGATTCTGGATTTCAAGAGGCTCACGAGCTGCTCCTCAATATCTTCAGGGATATTGGTTCCTACCAGCACTTTGATTTCAGGATCTTCAGGATTTAGTTGAACTTCTTTGATTTCCGATTCCTTTGTCATCTGAATCCTTCGTGTCGGTTTCTTTAATTGCTATGCTGGCTTGGGTTTGATGGTGTTCTTCATAGCCGAAGTGTAGCAGTCTTTGGCTTCTTCTTGATCACCCAGTATTCTTACAACTCTCCAGGGTGTGGGAAGCTTCACACATTGATGATAGGTAGATGGAACCAATTTCATATCATGGATCCATGGCCTTCCCAATATCACATTGCAACAAGGAAGGGAGTCAATTACGCAGAATTTATGTCACACCCCGGTCAACGGTATCGGGTGTGAACGAGAATAAAATCATAGTCGAGGATACATAGAACAACTTCTAATCAATTAAAACTTCATAAAACATTACTTCATTTCATTGCAGCAGAAAAGATAGTGGAAACGATAATGTTTTACAATTTGAAAACATAAAGTCTTAAACAATTATTAAAAGCATGAAACGGTTTATTTGGATAGTCAGGACTATGACTCCGAAAGCAGGTCCGATAGCATATATAAGCCCTATTTGCATGTCTTCAGGAGGTTGCATCAATTACCTAAGAAATCATGAGTTTAAAAGGGTCAACATAAAGTTGGTGAGGTTCACAGGTTTAGGATTTATCAGTTAAACATTTGTAAATCAGTTTTCGGTATACTTAAATATTACAAGGGTTTATCGTTGTGGATGTATGAGCTCACCTGAACCTTGATTTCAAATACTAACGGTTTACCCACCCAGCATCTCTTGCCCAGAGATGTTAAACAGAGCAGAATAACTGACGTGTACCCCCAGACAATTCGGAGTCAGAACTGGAGCTACCAGTTAGGGTAGGGTTGTCAACCCAAATAGATCTATTCACTAGCTATCGTTTCGTACAGAACTAATTGAAATCAATTAATGGTGGGATACGGTTGTACAAACGTTTATAACGATAATGTACCAAGTTGGGCAATCAGTAAGAGAACAAGTAGTCATACGGCTAACAGATAAACCATAATATTAAGTAAAAAGCATTTATCAGATTTCATGATTTCTCCCCTAAAGTATAAAACAGTTAAAAGGATACGGTTGTACAAACGTTTATAACGATAATGTACCAAGTCTTGACGTTTTAATCCGTTTGTATCTTTGAAAAACCCGTTAACTTGTACTTATTAAACAAATACGTTTGGTGATGTTTCATATTTATGTTAAATAAATATAACCAAGGAATAATCATTTTTAATAAGTCAACCAAGTCCTGAACATTGAGTTTAAAACAATAATGTTTATTATTATTTTCATAAGTTTGTATAATTATTTTTAATTAAATAATTACGTGTTTGATTTGTTAATCTTGTAAGTTATAATTATATTTAAATAATTATGATTAACAACATTTTGGTGAATAGAACATAGTTTATATCTTTTGCAAATAATTATTTGTCAAGAATAATTATTAAATGTTCGATTTATTTTTAAAACATGAATCGTTTGAAATATATATTCTAAGCCATAACATTTAATCATTTATTTTTTCGAAATCGTTTAAATATTTCTTTGGCATGAAATATTTATTTCTTCCTTAAACATTTTCAAAACATTGTAACGACGCTTGGATTTATATACCGTTGTCTTTATAAAGATTTGATTTTATTTAAAATCTCTAATGGACGAAATTTCCAATTTTAGGTTACTTTGGTTTTATCAAAGTAGCATTAAAAATCCATATCAACATTTAAAGTCATTGGCTTGTCTTTGATTTATTTTTATAGAATCTTTTATAAAAATATTTATATCCACATGTGACTTTTTATAGAAAAATGTCTATTTATAGCAAAAGTTTTAGAAATGTTAAAAACTTGTAATAAATCCAAGTATTTATGTCAAATTAATCATTTGACATAAATATTATTCTTACTAAATCTAGCAAGAATTTAATATATTCTTTTTGTCCAAAATTTATTACACATTAAATATGTAATTTTTCCCAAATAAGTAACATTCTTTTTGTTCCATTCCATATGTTTTAGTCATTTATGTCATAAGTTACATATGTAACTTTTATTTTAAATCATTTCATCTTGTTTAGGAGATTTATTTAACATATAATATGTAACACAATATGATTTGTAGTTAAATCAACTAACACCTTGTGTTAGAACTTTATTAAATAAACAAACTATCAACTAACATTTTCATGTTAGGACATTAAATAATAAACTATCAACTAACATTTTCATGTTAGGACATTAAATAATAAACTATCAACTAACATTTTCATGTTAGGACATAAAATAAATAATAAACAACTAACACATTGGTGTTAGGACTTTAAATAATAAACAATCAACTAACACATTTGTGTTAGGACTTAAATAATAAACATGTATAGATTGTTAGTTAACATTTATGATTTAATTTATATGAAGAGGCTTGGAGGTTTGTTTGAAATCAACTAACTTATGAAACCAAGGTTTCATAAACAAGATTCATGGTGCACACTTGTTACTTTCCTTAGATTCCACAAATGTGTTTCACCACACTCCTTGGCTAACTTTAAGTCTCTAAGACACCAAGATGAGTGCTTGATCTTGGAAGAAAGGAGGTTAGAGAAAAGAGTTTTTTTTGTTAGTTGATTAAACAAACACAAGCATTCAAGAAAAAAAAATAAAGACTTGGTTGTTAGTTGTCAAGACTTGAGGTTATCATGGGGTGGAGATTATGTGGAGAATGAGTTAGAAAACTCACAAAAAGAAGAAGAGGAGGGAATTCGGTGAAGGTGGCGGTGGTTCCGGCGGTCCGGTGGTGGTCCGGCGCAGTGGTGTGGCGGCGGCGGAGGACGGCTGGCCGGCGGCGGTCAGCGACTGTGGTGGCGGTTCTTGGCCGGCCCAAAGGGAGAGGGAGAGAGTGAGTGTTGGTTTGTAGTGGTGCAAGGGAACAAGGTGAGGTCTAACCTCCTTTTTATAAGCTAGATTAACATCATTAACCATTGGTTAATGATGTGTTGTCAAGCTCTCAAATCTCCTAACTCAAACCATGAGTAGGTGATAAGTTTTATAGATTTTATAAAAGATTAGGAGTTTATATAAAATAAGTGGTGGTTAGGAGTTTAATAAAATCCTAACTTTTTAAAATATAACCCAAATATAATTAATCAAATAAGATGATGGTTTTTATTTTTATAAAAGTTGTTGGCCCAAATTTTATAAAAATATTAGTGGGTTAAAAGGTTGGGTTAATCTTTATAAAACTAGTGGGCTAAACAAATTTATTTATTTTGTTTTAGAGTGGGCCGAAGCCCAAATGGAATTTGATTAAGGAGAATGGGCCGAAGCCCATTCAGGTCTAAGAAACGAACCGGGTCGAAGCCCATTTGGTTCAGTTAGTGGGTACGGGCCGAAGCCCAATCGAATTTTGCAAGAGAATGGGCCGCAAGTGGAATAAGAAAAGGATTGGGCCGGGTTCGGCCCAATGTGTTTTGGGCTGCGGGTCGGGTATCCGGGTTGGGAAATTAACTCGGTGAGTCGAGGTGATCCTTCGGTTAAGTTTTCGGGTTGATCCGGACACGTTTGGGCTTATTGGGCTTACCGGGCCCAATAGGCTAAACGGTTTGGACAATTGGCTAAGTCTTGACAACGTAACATTTTTCATAACATTCTAAGTTCGTAAAACGTTTTAACAGTCTATATCGGTTTGATAAAATATAAAATGTCAAATTTTATATTTAAATTTCTTATTATTAAAATTCCATTTATAATAATATGAGACTTTCATATTTCACAGTTGTTTAACGCGAAATTTAAATTAGTTAATCATTTAACTAATACAGTTAATCATGCGGTTTAAGACAGTAATTCACATAATTATCACGTAATGAAAGTCAATAAAAGTCAACGGAGAGAGGGTTTGACCTGATTTTTGGACCGGGTGTCACAATTTCTACATAGAGTTGACTCCTTCAATGTAAATAGGAAGTCTGATGTCTCCAACCGTATGCTTGGTTTCTCCGCTGAATCCTACTAACACCGAGGATCTTGGAATGATTTCTTCTTCTGGAATGCTCATCTTTTTAAGCACGTCTAATTGGATGATGTTAACCGAACTGCCATTGTCTATCAGGATCATGCGAACATAATGGTTAGCAATACATAATGTTATTACCAGGTTGTCGTGATGAGGATCCCGGATGTCCAGCTTATCAGTTTCATCAAAAGAAATGACTTTGTCTTCAGTCAATATCGCGTTCTTCTTTGGTCAACTGCCTTAGTCCATCTTGGACTCTCTAGCATGTCTCTTTGCTGATGAGAAAGATGCCCCACATATGTCAGATCCTCCCGATATGAAGTTTATCACTTTGGCATCTGCTGGTGGTGATGGCGCTCTTTTGGGCAGCTCAGCAGCATCTTGAGTCTTGCTTTTCTTTCTGCCAAATAGCTCTTTGAGGTGCCCCTTGCTGAGCAGGTAACTGATTTCTTTGCGAAGAGCTATGCAGTCATCCGTTAAGTGCCCAAAGTCTTCGTGGTAAGCACACCATTTGGACTTATCTTTCCAGGATCCTTGCTTCTCGGACTTCCTTGGCCATCTGGCTTTATCACCTAGATCCTGCAAGGCACATAACAAGCCACTTACGTCAACCGAAAAACAATAATCAGATACCTTTAGGAAATCTTCTTCGTCTTCTTCATCTTCAATAGCATTGATTATTTGGTTATCATTTCGATAATATGGTTTAGACCGATGTTGTTTTCCAGGAGATTCCGTTCTTTTGCTCGAGGATTCAGATCTTGGCACTTCATTTCTTTTTTGAATTTTCTTGTCATCTTATAGTCTGATGAATCTCAATGCTCTTGTTCTGACTTCGTCTACATTCCTGCATGGGGTCATAACAGGGTCATCATAAAAGCGAGAGTCTCTTGTAAGTCCCATCTTGAAAGCCTCTACGGAAGCTGCCATATCTAAGTTGGGGATATCTAGAGCTTCTCGACCAAATCTGGCCACATAATCCCTCAGGGATTCGTCAGGCTTCTGGACTATTCTGTATAAGTCACCTGTGAGCTTCTCAAAGCTTCTGCTACAAGAAAACTGATTATTAAACATGTTAACTAAATGTGGAAATGAAGTGAGAGTATTAAGGGGAATACTGAGCAGCCATTTTAAGGCTGGTCCTGTTAGGGTTGAGCCGAATCCTTTGCAAAGGCAAGCTTCCTTGATGTTGACTGGAATAGGGTTGATTTCCATCTGCTCCCTGTACTGTGCCACGTGCTCCTCAGGATCTGTGGTTCCATCGCAGAGTTTCATGTTGGGAGTCTGGAATCTTTTTGGGATTTCCACGTCACAAATGGGCCATGCAAATCTGGAAACTCTGTGGCTGCCTGCAGGCACTTCAGGAATTGGACGGATAACACCAGGGACATTTTAGATCATGTCTTTTAGTTTTTGGAGTTCCCTGGCTATAGTCGGGTCGATACATGCATGATGCATAGCTTCATGGTTAGGGTTAACATATGAACTGTCAAAGTTGTTACCAGCATGGAGGTTTTGAGGATGGATCCGGGGTCCATATCCAACGTTTCTAAGGATAGTCGGCTCAGTTGTGGTATCCACTTGCATAGGGATGAAGTCTCCTTCGTGCATCTCCTGAGATAGTTTTGGAAATACACCTACAGAGCTAGAGGGATTAGAAAATAAGGATCCTTGGGGATCCCGAGCGGCTCGGTAGCGGCTTGAAAAATCTGAAACATCTGGGTCGAATATCCTTGGCCTGCGTGAGTAATGTGTGCTCCTGGCTTTTGACCCCAAGGATCTTGAGAGTTATGCATTGCGAACTGCTGAGACTGAGATCTGGGTGGCTGCTGGCTTTCGAAGTCTCTGAAGTAGGATTTTGGGGGCTCCTTGGAGTAGAATCCGGAATATTCCACATCTATCACTCCGGAAGTGTGTTGATGCTGAGAGCCTGAAAAACCTGAAGCAACAGCCGTCATAAGACCAGACTTTGAGGCAGCAGAGGACCTTGGATTCTGTTTTGGCTGCTCCGATATTTCAGGAGAGTCAAAGACGAATGCTTTGGGCATTAAGGGACTGATTTCCTCCACTGGTCTCTTTGATTTCTTTAATTCCGTGATCTCCTTCATCATTCTCTCGTTGGGTTTGGCTTGCTCATCCACGTGAGTCTTCATTTTCCTGATCAAAACATACAAATCGTTATTAGAAATAGCAGGGTCAGTAGACTTACCTTGTGACCCAGTAAAAGTGGGATATTCCATTTTCTTAGCATCGGCGTTAACCGTTTTCTTCGGCATTGAGGGAAGACCGGTGCTAACAAGTGGTTTAGTGGATGAAATAGAAGTCGAAGTACTCTTCGGTTGGCTAGACATTTTCAAGAATCGGTTATAGGAAGAAGATAAAGGCTCTTAAATGAACTCAAACACTGTTTGCCCCACGGTGGGCGCCAAATTGTTTTGGTCAAAAACTGCCTAAGCAATTAGTTGATCAAACTTTGTAAGTGAGGTAGAGTGTTTGATAGAAATAGAGATGAAAATGTAAATTTGGAGATTGACACGAGGATGTAACGAGGGAAAAATCCAGGAATCCTTGAGTATCCTCAAGGAGCCTAGCAAAAAACCTTGGGAGCCAGCTTAAAGTGCATGCTGCCTGAAACTTTTATATAAACAGAAAGTGTTCCAGTACAAATAAAGTGAGCTCGAGTTCTATGTGTTACAGAGAATTCTGATAGCAAGTATCGCGTGTAGTGTGTAAGCCTGAAGCTCAATATATAAAGATTACATCGCAACTAATCTTCCTAAAAACTAGCAATTAACTCCACGTCTTCCCACTATCCGTTAAGGTCCATCTGGTCCACGTTTATTGTTAGTTGACCGGGTCTTTAGGACACGTGAATTTTAACAGAGATAATCTGTAAAAATAAACAAAGAGGATACAATTGTTAGTTAGAAATAAGTTTAAGGATCCTTACAGTGAAGTGCTTGCGAGCTGCTTGGCCTATCCTGAAATCCGATACCAACAGCAACGCCACATGTGTATGCCATCCCCTACACATTTATATTGTTTTCTGGTGAGTTTAACTAAAGGGTCGTGTTGTTTGTTGTCCACCAAATATACACACTGACCTTATGCTCGTTGACAAGGCGCTTTAGCATATCGGATATCGGTACCATGTTTTTCTCAGACGGCCCAACTGCGATCTGTATTTTATGAGAATTGACATTAGTTATGACTTCCACTGTGTGCCTTGAGTCATACCTGCAAGTGTTAGATGTTTAATATATGCTATGTTTTTTCATATAAGTGTGAGGATCTGGCTTACATAACGCATAAGGCCCTTGCAGCGTCGAGTTCTGGCTTAATCTTAATCCGTGTAGCCAAAGTAGATTCAAGTTGTGTCCCTCCTGTAATATTTTGAACGCGTGCCTTGTTAGCATCCCTGAAAGTACATTCCATCATAACAGTTTTTGTGTGTGCACTTACCGTAGTATCTTGTTACCCTCACTGATGAGAACGCTACAATCAACTTGAAATTGCTATCAAGCAACATGTCCATGTTTAGCATCTCGGCAATCACTGGCCACAGAGTCACTTGTATTGGCTTGCCACTTTTTCCCCAGATATATATAGGTCAGCAACAGTCCATGTCAATATACGCTAACGTAAGCGATGCATATATATATATATATATATATATATATATATATATATATATATATATATATAGAGAGAGAGAGAGAGAGAGAGAGAGAGAGGAAGGATAAAATGAAAACCTTTTTGAGTTTAGAAAACCGTAAAAACCAAGCTAAAAATTTCATTTTTTGTTCTGATTTTTTTATGGTGACTCTTTAAGTTAAAAAAAAAACCCTTTATACAAAAAAGTAAAAAAAAACGCCTAGTAATTTAAAAAAAAAAATTATACCGATGTTACATATGTAACAGGGTAATGTTACATATGTAACATCAGTTATAAAATATTTTTTTTTTAAACAAATTTCCTAGGTGTTTTTTTTTTACTTTTTTGCATAAAGGTTTTTTAACTTAGAGAGTCACCATAAAAAAATTCAGTACAAAAAACGATTTTTTAGCTTGGTTTTCACGATTTTCCAAACTCGGAGAGGTTTTCATTATATCCTTCCCCTATATATATATACATATATATATATATATATGTATCTTTAATCCTAATAAAGCACTAAAATTGGTGCCACATGTCTTATTTATAGGAGGTCCACATCATCATTGCCACATGTCAAAACCACATTTAAGTATCAATATATTAAATTATCAATTAAGTATAATTACCAATTTTATCAAAACTAAATTTCATTTTATAAAAATTGACAAACTTAATATGAATTTGATAAATTTACTCAATAATTTGATTATTCTAAGAAAACTAATCAATAATTTGTCAAAAATAATAAATTTGATTATTTTAACCGCTTTTATATGTATCTAAAATGAGCTAATCCCGTGTAATACACGGGTTACTAACCTAGTATATTATATTGCACTTGGCTTCCTCCATGTTAAGTTTGAGCCTGGGTGTTTTCCTCTCTGACTCGCCAAACTCAATGCTATACACCATTCCTATGAAATATGTTCATATTAAATTTCACTTTTATGATCTTATAGATCTCTTACATGCATAAACTAAAGGCTGAGCAAATAATTACCTGTTAACACTTTGTTCAAATTCGCCCTCAGCGTCATGGACTCAAAAGAGATGAAGTTGTAATAGGCAGAAGGTATTCCTCCATCATCAGTTATCAGGATGAAAGGCGTCGTGGCATCAATCCTGATTGCAGCGCTATGAAGCACAACCTTGTATATACCTGGGGCCGGTATGCAATTGTATTAATCCACCCTGTAGCAGCTCATCAACTTAATCTTGTTTGGTGCCTTTGCGTCCTATATTTGCTCAATGATTGCTTGTATAGCATCGCCCTGCATTGCTATTGTTGTCAGATAAACACACATGTAATTACATTAATAAAGCAAAGTTCTGTGTAAGGGAACCTACATGCTTGTCCAGAAGCATGTAGGACAATTTTGTTCCATTTGCATACGATTTCCACTTGCGGACGACGCGTACCTGTATAAACCAAAAAGCGGCACCACAGAACTCGTAGGTCTGGTTGCAGTCTCCTAAATCCCTATAATCATCTTGGTGTTCAGTTGCACGGAGAACCTGGTGTTCCTGTGGAGCATATAGGTTAGCCCGACGTGGACGGCCACGACGTCGCTTAGGTGGCTGAGCGTACCCAGTCAGGACAAACGCATATGTAGTGCCACTGGTTGAAGGAAAGTCTGCTCCAGTAGATGCACGGCGGGCAGCGGACGAAGCATGAGAATCAGCAGATGATGTAGCAGCGACTGCAACAGTTGAACCGCGTTTCCGTGTACCCTTCCCAGGAACGACAGCAGCAGTATAGCTCGTTGAAACAAAGCCGCTGGAAGAATATGCTGAAACAGCAGGTGCGCGCGCTCTGGGGCCAATAGCAAAACTGATGATGTTTTCAGGAACGATCACACGCTTAGATACGCGACGTGAGGACTTATGCAGCATTACGCAGATGACAATCAATATAAAGCACGTAACAAAACACAAAACAAATAGAGCACAATACCATATGAAGTGTACTATAACTATAAAAGACTATGGGCTTGTTTGGGATTGCTTATTTAAGTTGATAAGTGCTTTTTGTTAAAAGTGCTTATTAGCTTATGGCTTTTCAAAAATGAGTTTTTTAAAAAAAAAGTGTTTGGATTAGCTTATGTGTGGAAAAAGTTAATAAGTCAATGGGTTTTTTTTATAAATCTAGTTAGCTTAGCTTATTAGTGTAAAAGTGAGGGCATATTAGTAATTTACCTAGGTAAAAGTCATAAGGAGAATGGAAAAGCCAAGTTGTAGTGGCTTTTGCAAATTGACTTATAAGCCTTATAAGTGCTTTTGGAAAAGTCACTTTTACAATCTATCCAAACAACTCAAATAACTTATTAGCTTTTTAAAAAGCTAATAAGCCAATAAGCTAAAAAAACAAGCAATCCCAAACAAGCACTATATATGCCCTAACCAAAGAACAAAAGACAATGAGCAGATACAACCCAAACAAAAGGCTAAACAATAAAAAAATATCAAATATCAATTGCATGATTTTTAAGGCATCACCAGACACTTAACTTCGAAACCAACTGAAATTGTAAACACGTAACACCATGCTAATTGAGAGCGTAGCCGAACATACATGAGCGGCAGACCGAGTACAATAAGGGCTCGAGCAAAATGCAACAACCTGTAAAAGAAGTAAATAATTATAACATGGGTTTTCTTTTTGGTATAATTTTGTAAGTTTAGGCAGTGTAAAAATTGGTAAAGAGAACATTTAAACTTTTTGTATATTGCATCCCCCTAACGTTTTTAATAACCATTAGAGTAATATACTATCACCTAGTGAATATCAACAATATAAGATAACCAACCTGACCAAACCACACAAAAACTATGAGCACACCCATTAAAAATTGACCAGGAAGTGCATAGAAATAGCCTATGAATGTCATTTAAACCCAGAGCATCTTTTTTATAACCAAACCCACCAAATGACACAAAAACATCAATACTATAAGACAACCAACCTCACCAAATTACACAAAAAGGTATGAACACATTCTTTGGGAAAAGTGACGAGCAACTGCATGCAACGAACCTATCAATGTCACCAAAACTTAAAGAATTTTTTTATAACTAAAACCACGACATGACCCAAAAAACATCAACACTATAAGCCTATGAATGTCATCTAAACATAGGATAATTTTTTTTATAACTAAACCCACCAAATGACCCAAAAAAACATCACCACTATAAGATAACCGACCACATAATACCATAAACCAACCAATGTAAACAATAATTACAGAACCGCCTAAAAGAACACCCACACCAAAAGAAACAACCCCAAACTCTCCTAAAAAGAAACAAACAAAAGGAAACATAGTTTTGCAAAAATATATCACCTTCATCAGTATCATCTTGTAGGACAAAACTTATAAACTCATACAACACTGTTTATCAACTTAAAACCAAAGAAACATATAACAGGCTCACCCTGAGAAACAACAACAACTGAAAGTATAGCAACACCTGCAATTAGAAAAAAATGAGAGAATTAGATGCCTATACAGAACAGGAGACATGCACCTAAAATACCCGTAGTTCATAAACCTAGATGGTAGACATATCGAAATAAGCAAACCAAAAGAAAAACAACAACCCAAATGAGTCATAAGAATAGAGAGCATCTTGGTAAATAGTTGGTGTGCAAGAAATGAGACACGCTTATACGAAGATACACAACACCAATTTGCACCATCTCGGTCCGAAACACGACCGATAACAACGAAATTATAAATCATAGAACATAGCAACATAAAATTTTTAAGAGCAAGACGCCTATTTTAACAAAGAAGATGCAAATTTAGGAAGAAAAAAAACAGGTAAGCAGAGAGGAGCATCTCTTACCGGGTTTGAAGAGAGACGAACACGATACTACACAGCTGCAGAAGGATGTATATAACATAAATCAAATCCGGTGGAAGCACGACTCGCACAGTAATACGCACGAAGAATAGCAAAAGAGGATTGGCGAGCACAGTGTAAAGCAAAAGAGGAGTGGCGAGCACAGTGTTATCTCGGGTTGTTTCTTTCGTCGCGGCAACTCACGCAACCGAAGCCAACAACCCGTGCTATGGAGCGCGCACGTGGCTTTGAAAGTACTCAGCAGGTGAGGAGGAAGGATAATGCATCAGTGGGTTGTACATTGAGCTTCAATAAGAGAATAAAAAATACTCGGCAGGTGAGGAGAAAGGATAACGCATGGGTTGTACATTAAGCTTCAATAATAGAATAATATGTTTTATTCGAATTAGCAGTTGTATTTTGTTATGGTTTTTGAATTTGTGATTTTAATACTCGATATTTGATTTATGTTTCGACTCGTGTTATTGGACTCGTGTATTTTGGATCATGTTGTTCGATTCATGTCGTCAGACTCATGTATTTCAAATCATGAGGTTCGATTCATGTTATCGGATTCATATATTTCGGATCATATTGCTCGATTCATGTTATCGGATTCATATATCTCGAAATATACGATTCATTTCATGCCACCAGATTCACGTTATTCAAAGCGTGTTGTTTGGTTCATGTTAGTCGTGGCGCTCGATCTGTGCTATTCGACTCATGATATCCAATGCATGGTGTTCCACTCAGTTTATGGTATTTGATTTTGTTCGGTGTCGAACGTTTTCGGGTTGAAATATATTCATTCGCGCTTTAATCGCTTTAAATTTTGGTTGTATATCGTTAATTCGAGCATTAATCATCTTTTTACTATTGCTAAACCAGGACTCATGTGTGCTACTACCAGCGATTGTGTGTGAAGCTAGCTTAGCATACGATCGATTTTGATCGTAGGTATAGGTATTGGGTTTCAGCAGATTTTGATTCAGATTCTGTCTATACCTCGTGTCTCGTAGGTGGACCGGATTTGGGTCGCTACCTATCTAGGTCACTAGAACTGGATGCGTTGTCTTAGTAAGAAGTCCGAAATTCCAAACTGTTTATCGTTTGGGATGATGTCATTGATTATAAGTTATGCTATCATTTTCAATACTCTAAAGGTATATATGTTACACTGCCGCACTTTTCGTGGTTTTTTTTCCTCCCTAGTCTCGTTGCTAAAGTGAGGGAGAATGTGGTCCTTGTTTTTTGGTCACCAATAAGTGTGATCCTCATATTTAATTAGTCATCATATGTTGGAGATCTCTCAGTCTATCTATGTTAAGTTATCTGGTGTCTAGGTCACGTCTTCACAATCTCATAATTTATTATCGAAAAACTTAGTTGTCTACTATGAGAAGTAGGTTATTATCCGTAGACAAGTAGTACTGTCACAAGGTACCAAAGGTGTGGTGGTTAGATGCGGTACACCCTATATAGAAACATTGACGTTACCCGAAGGGTGGACTGTGAGTCGGACCTATGACTGTGTCTTTGTGTCGTGCCTCTGGTTGTTTGTGTCTCTAGCCATCTTGGTGTCTTTGGTCGATGGTATCAAAAGCATCTATGGTAAATTCATAGTTGGGTGAAAATCGATGCCAAGCAATTGATTCAGTAATCGAAAGTGTAACCTCGTTTTTTAGTAAGATCCTTTTGAATCACCCTGTGCTTTTGTATCTGGAAACCAAAATATATATTATTCTGGTAAAATCCTTCATACCATTTTATCAATACTTTTTGTCTCTACTAGTTCGGGACGAAATTCTTTAAAGTTGGGGAAACTGTAACATTTGCATTTTACTCGATTGTGAAACCCGACACGTTTTGAAATTTTCGCATTTTCCCAATTTTTAATAAGTACCAAGATAATTGCAGCTCACACTCGAGTGCTTACCTTTCATTAATTGCAGCTCAAGAAAAACCACTACTATTCAATTCCAAAAGCACGAGTTATAGTATAGTTAAAAGAAACCATTCATGTAATATATACTCAACAACATTTTCATATTCTTTTGATAGATTGGTCAAGTATTGAATATATATGTTATACATTGCATCCATTATCACTTCGTTTATATAACCTTTACATTATCCTCTTGTACCCTAGCTTTTTACTTTTTTTTTACTAGTTCATTTTATTGATAATTAATAAGAAGAAACCTGCTTTTTAGTAAAAAAAAAAAAGTAAAAAATCCATTCGTAGTAGGGGTGTTTCAAAACCGGATATCCGGAATTCGGATATCCGAATTTCGGGTATCCGAAAATTTCGGATATTGGTTTTCTCTATCCAAGTCCAAGTCCGAAATTTCGGATACCCGAAATTTCGGATATCTGAAATTTCGGACTTGGACTCGGATAGTTATAACGGATATCCGAAAATCTTGTTTTGTTAAAAAAACAACAATTTCAAATTTAAATCGACATGTTCCAAAATATCACATGTAGTCAAGTTAGTACCAACTTGTTTGTTACCTAAGTTCGACCTAAAAAACGACAAAAAATATGAGTGAGATAACACTAATTCCCTAAAAGTTCATTTTTTAATATAAAAATATGTTAATTTATTTAAATTTTTCGGATAGCGGGTATCCGAAACTTCCGAAAATTTTATAAATCATTGTCCAAGTCCAAGTCCGAAATTTCGGATATCCGAAATTTTCGGATAATTCGGATACAGAATTTTAGATAATTCGAATACGGATTCAGACTCGGATATTTTTGAACACCCTTAATTCATAGGGCTAAGTTGAAGAAAGTCGAGTGGCCGGAGTGAATTTCTTTTAATATATTTATTTTTTAATTTTTTTGGAACAGCATTCTTTCAATGTATCATGCTTCTTGTTTTAAAGAATAAAAAAAACATTAAAGTGAAAGAACAAACCCATAATCCCAGAACAGGTAAACTTCAAATCAGGACCATCCATTAACTTCCCTCGTTTACAAGCATCATCCAACAATACATAATAACGCCACGTCACCGATCCGCGTAGTAACCAAACTAACCAATAAGAAGCCATTCGCTCCTCCTATATAACCACTCCCCGATATTTTATTCACTACATCATCTCATCGATCAGCTTTCCCCCAATTATCAAACCCTAAGAAACTCGATCCCCCAAATCCCCTCTGAAATCAATGGCACCCAAGGCAGAGAAGAAGCCCGCCGAGAAGAAACCCGCAGAGGAGAAGAAAACTCCCGCCGCCGAGAAAGCCCCGGCGGAGAAGAAGCCAAAGGCTGGGAAGAAGCTCCCGAAGGAGGCCGGCGCCGCCGCCGGAGACAAGAAGAAGAAGAGAACGAAGAAGAGCGTTGAAACCTACAAGATCTACATCTTCAAGGTTCTGAAGCAGGTGCATCCGGACATCGGGATCTCGAGCAAGGCGATGGGAATCATGAACAGTTTCATCAACGATATCTTCGAGAAACTCGCGCAGGAGAGCTCGAGGCTCGCGAGGTACAACAAGAAGCCTACCATCACGTCGAGGGAGATTCAGACCGCCGTGAGACTCGTTCTTCCCGGTGAGTTGGCTAAGCACGCCGTGTCGGAAGGCACCAAGGCCGTGACCAAGTTTACAAGCTCTTGATTATGTTGGATGTAAGCTAGGGTTTGATCTTCATGTCTCGTGACGACTTCGTTCTAGCTATTTTTATGTCGTTTTTATTCTGCTTTCTTAGGGCTTGTAATGTAATTGATGTTATGTTAATGAATCTGGATTGTGGACTAGATGTTTTCAAAGACTGATGATAATCAATCAACTATCGATTCACCGAAAAGATACTTTATTTTTCGAAAGCGTAGATTTTGATGCTCAAAATGGGGCAGCAACCAAACCATTCTTTTGATAGGTCAAATCATAATTGGCGCCTAATGTCGTAGAGAAGCTTGGTATTGGTGTATGAGATTAATGAGCAGCAGCGACTGATGCACTTGCTGTCCTTGGTTCAATTAACTAATGTGGATGGCGTTGGATATCATGTGGAGCTGCATTTTTCAGCCAAGGGTTTTAAAACTGCTTATAGTGGCACTCGTACCCGATCCCCAGATGGATTCCTATGAAAGTAAATGTTTTGTGTTCACGTGCGGAGACGAATAGGTTGCCAACCATGGACGCCTTATCAAAACAAAATGTTTCTTGTGAAAAATCTTTGTGAGGAGTCTGTTGATCATTTTTTTTTAATGAGAAATAGTGGCTAATTTTTGGGAGTTGTTATTAAGGTGGTGCAAAATTTAAAATATTATCGCATTCACGGTTCATGATTTGTTGGGGATGCTGGTCAAGAGTTGTGGAAGTCGATTCAAAGATAAACTAGTTGGTGCGAGCATTCGGATTGCGTTGTGGTGTTTGTGGAAGATCTGTAATGTTGCGGTCTTTAGAAACGACAAATCTACGACGAATGGGGTGCTTGTGATGACCAAAGCAATTGGGGTTTTTGGTTGTCTAATAGAATGCTTGACATGACCAAAGCAATTGGGTTTTTTTGGGTGTCTAATAGAATGAGAAAGTATAGAGTTGATCGGGTATAATGGTGTTCTTTTGATATGAGTTAGTTGTTTCGGGGAAATTTTGAGGTGTCATGTTTGTATTTGGGTTAATAATTTTTGTCTCAATAATTTTTTCGTTTCGAAACAAGGGTTAATTGTAATTATTTTTTTTGAAAGGGAATTTTATTCACCAAACATCAAAAACACCGTATGTAAACGAGACACATTATATACGCACACCAAAATTCAAACGCACACTGGACAAACAAAAGGACCAAGAAAAAACTACAGCGCCAAAGATGCAAACACCCCACCCTGTCACCTTAGAAACTTGTTGATTGCCCTATTCCGAACCCATAATTCAACCCATTCTTTGATATTGATCACTATCTGCCTACCCGAACACCTCCGACTTTGAACACCCGATCACTACGAGCCTTTCAAATGCACCATAAAGCTACAAGCACCATCGTTTTGACCCACTTTTTCCTGTATTTGTTGCCATCGATAGTCTTATGGAGCTCCAACAAATCCTGAGCACCAAACCCATAAATAGGCGGAGTATGAAGCCAGAAGCCCACTGCCATCCAAATGTAGTTTGCCACCTTACAACTAAGAAATAAGTGATCAACACCTTCGGTACAATCCTCGCATAAAGGACACAAATCGGAACTAATACCAATGCTCCGCTTCACTAAACCTTCTCTTGTAGGCAATCTATTCAACCCGATATGACAAGCCACAACATTACCTTTAATCGGAACCCAATTGCTCCACTCAAAAACAAATGCACATCACTGCAGTTGGCCATCGCTATCATGTTCCTGACCTTGGCGGTAGGCGTTCACCCCTCCACAGCAACCTCCATGACCGCATCTTCAATGGAAACATTGCACTTAAGGAGATCCTGCTTCACCTTATATATTGCCTTCCAACAGCCTCCTCGTTTACTATTTAAAAGGAATTGCCTACTGAACTTGAGGATGATGATGTAAGGAAATAATAACATGTCCCCATAATGACTCTCCTTCCATGTGAAACCTACATCTCCAACGGGATATAAGACTAGAGTTGGCGGATTTGAAAGATGAAATCCCCAGCCCCATTTCTCGTTAGGCGACGTGACCACTGACCACGCAACCCAATTTACCATTTGCTTATCCGGGTCTCCACTCCAAATAAAATTACGCCTCAATTTATCAAGCCTATCAATGACATTTTGAGGAGCACGGTAAAGGGAAAAAAGTAAGTCGGTAAGCTATTAAGACCGCCTTTATAAGGGTTATTCTACCACCCCACGACAACGCTTTGGCTTTCCACGTCGATAACCTCTTGTTATACACATTGAGCACCGGATCCCCATGATTAGCCAAATTCATGTTAGTTGATTTTGTACCTACTATATGCATCAGTAAACAATTATTCTCATCATTTTGAAGGAGTCAAATATATATAAATATTGTATCTTTTCTTTATCTACCCCTTTGAGTTTGAGAATGTTACTATGATTTTTTTAATGGGCTGGTCGCATTATTACAAAACGGGTCTAATACATCGAAGTAAAATAAAAAGGGTCAAATGGGTTAAACTACGTTAGGTAAAAGTAGAACGAGCCAGCAAGTATCAAATTTGCATTGTTACATACTCAAAGACCTATTTCGATCAGAAATTTCACACAGATTGAGATACACAAAGATTGAATTGGAAGGAAACTGAGAAATCTCTTTTTATTGAACTAACTAAACAAACATTACACGAGCTCAATATATAAGCTAAAGACTAACGGCAATAATCTAACCTAATTACCGGAAATTAACTAACTATTACAAAGTTACACTTTCAGTCCCTGTAAATTTAGCTAGCTGCTAAACATGGAATTAACCTTTCATTATTCTCCCCCTTAATTCCATTGAATCTCAGCTTCAAACAACAGATCATTGTACCAGTTTATCAACTTGATTGAACCCCATCATCACACAATAGCGGTCCAATGGACTTATTTGTGCTAATGTGGTGAACCCCCAATGTTATCAAAACATATTAACACTTGATCTCCTGAATCATACCAAGCAAATCTTTCAATTGATTCAATCTAATCCTGGGTAAAGCCTTGGTTAAAATGTCTGCCTTCTGCAACTCTCCCTTCACAAACTCAACATTAATCTGTCCATTCTCAACACATTCCCGGATGAAATGAAATCTAAGATTAATGTGTTTAGAACGACCATGAAAGACAGGGTTTTTCATTAAAGCAATAGCTGACTTATTATCAACTAATAAAGTCACTTTTCCCTGTTCTTTCCCTGTGAGTTCTTTCAACAATCCAGTGATCCAAATGGCTTGACAAGCTGCCAGTGTAGCAGCTATAAATTCAGCTTCACAGCTACTCAAAGCCACTATCTTCTGTTTCTGAGAAAACCAGGACACTACAGCACCATTATAAAAGAATACATTACCACTAGTGCTCTTACCATCCTCAGAATCCATGCTGTGATTACTATCAGAATATCCCTCAAGTTTACCTTGTATTCCAGCTTTATAGTGCAAACCATAACCTGCAGTCCCCTTAACATACCTAATCAGATTTTTGACTGCACCTAAGTGAGATGATCTTGGTTCTTGCATGAACCTACTCACATAACCCACAGCATAAGCTATGTCAGGTCTTGTTTGAGTTAAGTATCTCAAAGACCCAATCAACCTCCTGTAACTGGTGGGATCTACAACCTCACCACCCTCTTTCTTACTCAGTCTCAGCCCTGGTTCCATGGGAATGCTTGCAGCATTACTTTCTTCAAGACCAGCCATATGAACAATCTTGTTAGAATAAGCAGATTGTCTGATGAAAATGCCACAATCCTTTTGTATGACCTCAATACCCAAGTAGTAGTTCAACAGACCCAAGTCAGTCATTTCAAACTGATTTCTCATTTGCCCTTTAAACAGCTTTACTTCACTTTCATTACTACATGTCACTAAAAGATCATCAACATAAACACAGACAATTAAGTGAGTTTCCCCTTTTACCCTTATGTATACAGCTTGTTCATGGTGGCACCTACTAAACCCAAGTTCCCTCAAAACTTTGTCAAGCTTAGAATACCAGGCTCTTGGGGCCTGCTTTAGGCCATAAATGGCCTTATTTAACCTATAGACCTTATGTTCACTGCCCTTTACTTCAAATCCCTCAGGCTGTCTAACATATACCTCCTCTTTCAATTCCCCATGAAGGAAGGCAGCCTTCACATCTAGATGATAAACCCTCCATCTATTCCTTGCAGCATAAGCAAGAACAATCCTAATTGTATCAATCCTGGCCACAGGGGCAAAAACTTCCTCATAATCTATTCCAAATTTTTGCACATAGCCCTTTGCTACAAGTCTTGCCTTGTGCCTTACAATCTGCCCAGATGCATCCTTTTTAATTTTATACAACCATTTCAGTCCTATAGGATTACATTTACTAGGAGGATCAACCAATACCCATGTCTTATTTCTTTCTATAGCATTTAACTCTTCTCTCATGGCATTTCTCCATTGTTTTCCCTTACTAGCCTCTACAAAGGTTACTGGCTCATCTTGTTGGGCAAGCATTAGCTCTACAGCATTTAGCTCTTCTTGCCTATTTTGACTTTGCCTAAGCCTATTGTCCAATACATATTCCTGAAGTCTCTCTGGGATAGTAACATGCCTACTAGTTCTTCTAGGAACAAAATGGCTAGATTGACTATGATTATTTTGATCACTAGAGCCCCTAATTTCACCCTCATCAGTGGGTTCCGGGTCACTATCACTATGGTCATGTTGTTCATGATGTATCTCATCATGATCAACTTCAGCATCTATGTGTTCAACAAAATTCCAGCTTTGGTTCTCTTCACTCACATGAGCATCTGAACCTACAACAGGACCCTTTCCCTTCCAGTCCCATTTTCTGCCTTCATCAAACACCACATTCCTACTTATAACGATTTTATTGTTGCTTACATCTAGCATTCTATTCCCTTTTGTTCCCTCTTGAACACCTAGGTAGAGCATTGGCCTACTCCTATCTTCAAGTTTAGGCTGACCTGGCTTGGTATTCTTAACAAACCCAACACAACCAAAGACTCTAACATGTCCTAAGTTAGGCTTCCTACCCTTCATGAGTTCATAAGGGGTTTTGTCATTAAGAGACTTAGTAGGTAACCTATTAAGCAAGTAAACTGAGTGCCTGACCCCTTCAGCCCACAAGTTCTCTCTTATATTCATGGCTTTCATGACAGACCTAGTCATATTCATAATGGTCCTGTTCCTCCTCTCCACAGCCCCATTCTGCTGTGGTGAGTAGGGTGTGGTTAGCCACCTAGTAATACCAGACTCTTCACAATACTTGTTAAATTCCAAGGATGTGAACTCTCCACCTCTGTCACTTCTAAGAGTCTTAATGTTTTTCTTAATCTTTCCTTGTACATCAAGTCTAAATCTTTTAATGATTTCAAAAGCCTGATCTTTGCTATGCAGGAAATATACCCACATAAACCTTGTGTAGTCATCAACCATTAGCATGAAGTACCTAATCCCAGTTACTGTTTCAGGACTTATTGGACCACATAGGTCCATTGACACCATCTCTAAAACATCTTTGGATCTATAGCTAGACTCTTTTGGGAAGCTAGTTCTAGTCTGCTTCCCTGCTAAGCAGGCATCACAAACAGAGTTTATTTTCCCTATAGGAGGCACACCTAGGACACTCTCCTTCTTTACCATTTGCTCCATAGTTTGAAAACTTAGGTGACCAAGTCTCCCATGCCATAACCATGTTTCATTGTCAATCTTTGAAAGGTAGCACTCAGGAGTTCCTATGTCTAGACAAACCTTATACAATCTATTTGTAGACCTCTTGACTCTCAACATTTCAGTACCGGTTTTGTCTAACAGCCATAGATACTCCCCCCTCATACTAACCTCACAGCCTGATTCTGTGGCCTGGCCAAGACTTAATATGCTAGTCCTAAGATGTGGTATGTAATATACATTGGTTAGAATTTTCTGCAAGTTAGGCTTATTTTCAAGAATTATTGACCCTTTTCCTGCTATGGCAACAGATGACCCATCCCCAAAACTCACTTTGTCACACCCCCAAAATACCACTAACGGAGTTTATACCGTTAAGGGGCGCGACTAGACCAGGATCCACAACCATGGTTACAAATACTAAACGAATCAGGGTTAGTTCAAGCACAAGTTATAAATCAAAGTCTTAAATTACATACGCAGCGGAAAAACAATTGTCCTTAGCACTAACCACGTGCTTTACATAAATGTTGTTTTAAAATTCCCAAGTTTAGTTCAAACAAAAATAAATATCTCCTCGTGCCATGCCAACCTCCAGCGGATACTCCTTAACGATCTGCAAAAGTTTAAACCACGCAAGTGTCAACCTAACGGTTGGTGAGTTCACAGTGGGCTTGTCATGCATTGGCCCGGTCTCATAATCATAATTCGTGTCAAGATATACTTACAAGTTATTTATTTGTGAAAAGCAATGCTCGTAACTAAATCTCAGTTTATAAATGGTTTGTCCGTGACCTACGTCATCGGGTATGTACTAGTTCCGTAAAGTTAAAGGACTCAACCGATATCGCGGGTAGCTAATCCGTTGTTCCATGCTCTAAGGAAGTTTGTACCAAAGCTGACTTATTTTTGTGGGGGCCGAGCCATCCCGTACGGTGCGGACCTAGTCATCGCGGTTTTTGCCTCCCCCGTGTCCTCCCCGGGACCACGGTCGAATAGGCTGATATTGTTCCTCCGTGCACTTCCCGTGCCACGGGGCGGAGTTTGTCAAACTCCAGTAGATCTACCCAACATCCCCTCGCTTTACAATTAATGGCACAATTTTAGTTGAGGACTTTTAAGTTATAAGGCATCCTTAGAAAACATGTGATATCATATGGTTTAGACTTTAACCTACACTAGTCATATTAAAACGTTTTCAGTTTTGTTTCCAAAAATAGTTTGTTCAGAGTTCACAAGTGTTTCCCATAAAACACTTCAGTTCATCAAGTGGGTGCCAAGCATCCCGTGTTCTCATGTTCATCAGTAGGTGCCTAGCACTCTAGAGTTTGTCAGCATTGCTTTCGTTAAGTTATTCGGTGTGGCCCAAACGGACTCACGGTAAGCGGGTTAGTGACACTCACATTTGGTTGCACTGCTACACTTCAAGTAATCCAATTTATGTTTGCTTAACGAAGACCTAGAACACGTTTAGGTCTTAAGTATTAGTTTCGTGTCTAATCTTTACTTAACGTCACTATGGTCCATAACATAGCACGTTGCAACTATGACTCGACATACCGACGCACGACACCAATGGTTGATCAAGGGTTCATATAAATCAGATATTAAACATGTTTCATCATGGCATAATCATGTAAGTCATGGCATAACACTTAGGCAAATTTCACAAGTTTGGTTTTTAGGTCAGGTCTTAGTTTCGCTAGCATAGTTTCGCTAGGCAGTTTCGCTAGGTGCACGGGCAACACTTTCGCTAGGCAATGCCCGGTGACACAGTTTCGCTAGGCTAGTTTCGCCCGAAACTGCTGACGCAGTTTCGCTAGCCTAGTTTCGCAGGGAAACTGGTTTGAACTTTCGTTCAGGTATTTCGCTCGATAGTTTCGCTCGAGCTGGTCTGGTCAGGTTACCTGGCGACACTATAGTTTCGCTGGTCAGTGTCGCTGGAAGGAGATATAATTTCGCTACTTAGTTTCGCCCAGAGAACACACAGTTTCGCTGGTCGCGAAAAACACACGGATTTGCCTAAAAATCAACCTAACAGCTTCTGATCATACATGCAATTCATTATCTAGCATCCATAGGCATTTACCAACATAAATCAAGCAGCTTTAACACGTTTAACATGCATTTTAATCATCAAATCTCTAAAAACACTTCTAAACCCTAAAATGGCCAAAATTGCATAAATCATCATCATGGTTTGTTTTTAAACGTAAAGTTGCTGACTTTATGGTAGATCTAGCATCCCTAAGCATTATCTCAGAAGCATACAAGTTTTCATGAAGGTTTGAGCATACTTTATAAAGAAACACATAGGAAACACATAAGTAAAGGTTTTTGGGACTCACGTTTGGTTCAAGAATCGATAGACGAGATGAGATGGTGGTCTAGAGGCTAAGATCTTGGTCTCTTGATGGTATTCTCGGCTGACCAGGTTCCAGAGAAGTGTATGTGTGTGTTGGTTGTGAAATGAGGCAAATGAGGCTACTAGGGTTCATTAAGTTTATTTATATCAGAGGCTAGTTTCGCTGGCAGTTTCGCTGGCCAGGCGAAACTAGCTCCGGTCACAAGTTAACGGGTAGTTTAGCTGGCTACCGGGCGACACTATAGTTTCGCCCGTTAGTTTCGCTGACTACCAAAACGGGTCAATTTTCACATAATCAAGTATTTACAATTAATCATGCTATTCACAATGATAAGTCATGTATTTAAATCACATTGCACATAAGGACAATCAATGATGAACACATAACACATATGGACGGGTTCGGTGATCAACCAAAGGTCGTGGACGTATTCGGCCTAGTTATGCATTAGTTACTAAGTTAACACTTATAACGTAACTAACGGGTTTGTCTAACGGAAGTTAACCTTGAAATTCTCGGGTGTCACACACTTTACCAGTTACATTTTTATTCAGAAAAGCAAAGTGAGTAGCCATACCTGTCATGTGATTTGATGCCCCATTGTCAAGGTACCACATGTTACCTGAACTCTCTGTCTGCATCTTTGATGGATGAACCTTTAATTCACTTAAGTAGACTTCTTCCTTCTTGTCTTCTTCACCGGTAATCATCAATAAAGTGTGGTCATCATCATCAGACAATTGAGTCAAGTGGGCTTCTTCTTCCTTCGGCTTCTTTTGAGGGCATTCACTAGCATAGTGGCCAAGTGTTTCACACCTGAAACACTTTATATGAGATTTATCTTTCTTGAATTTTCCAATCCCTTTCCCTGTACTTTCTTTTCCTTTAGAAGTACCTTTAGAAAATTCACTAGAAGTCTTAGTTCCTTTTCCATTCTTGTCCCCTTTTCTCCCTTTTGATTTATCCTTGATCTTTGCCTGCCATTCTGAGTAAGAGAGAAGTAATTGTTCCTCCTTGACCGGCTGAGTTTTAATCTTCAGGCTGACCCTTTCTTCAAAAGCTTTCAACCTACCCACTATCTCCTGATATACTACTGAGTCTAAGTCCACGAATTGCTCAATTGATGCCACAATATGAACATACTTATCTGTGACACTATCCAGTAACTTCTTATCAATTGGTGATCCAAGATTAGAGGATTTTGTGGCCAAGGTATTCAACTTCCCTGCAAACTCGTCAATGCCCTTATTCTCCTTCATTCTTAGAGCATTGTACTCGGATTTCAGGGTTTGCAATCGGGCCTTCTTTACCCTTTCAACCCCCACATATCTTGTCTTAACAGCATCCCATATTTTCTTTGCACTATCTAAATCAGATACCTGAATAATCAAGTCTTCAGGTAGGCTCTGGTAGAGATATGCGATTGCCGCCATGTCCTTCTTAGCATCAATGGCCGCACCCTCAGTTGGACTCACAACCTCCCATAACCCGTGGACATTCAGAATGGCTTTCATCTTGACTGCCCATATGGAGTAATTTGTGGACGTCAAGAGGGGACACTGCAGGGGAATAGTTGTGTAATTTTCCCTGATTTGAGCACGATTTGCATTAACATCACCCATTCTAGGTCGAATTTCTGGTGATGAGGTACGCCGAGGAGATCTTCTTGGAGACGAATTCAATAATCGATGAATCTTGAAGAACTGAATCGCAGGGAATCAGAGATCCCCTTTTGATCTTGAGTGAATTGATCGAATTTTCGGATCGGTGAGATCACGAGGCTCTGATACCAAATCAAAGACCTATTTCGATCACAAATTTCACACAGATTGAGATACACAAAGATTGAATTGGAAGGAAACTGAGAAATCTCTTTTTATTGAACTAACTAAACAAACATTACACGAGCTCAATATATAAGCTAAAGACTAACGGCAATAATCTAACCTAATTACCGGAAATTAACTAACTATTACAAAGTTACACTTTCAGTCCCTGTAAATTTAGCTAGCTGCTAAACATGGAATTAACCTTTCATTACATACTAGTGTATCTATTACGCCATCAACTTTTTTTTGCTAAACTTGTTAAGCTCGTATTAAATAAAACCAAAAAAATTATAAAATAAAAAGAAAACTAAAAAAAAAACAAACGAAAAATATAATAACGAAGACAAAAAAAACCCACTAAATGAGAATGGTGAAACAAATATATAATAGATATCATGGAAGGCTATCGAAGATCTTTGTAAAACAAAAACAATGATGAAAAGAAATACCCGAAACTGATCGTGGAAGGCTCTGAAATCGACTCGTCAAACTAGCATCTTTTGAGTTTTGATTTCGTGAATGAAAGCTCCAATCCCGAAATTGACAGAGGGTAAACGTCGAGCAAGAGTTCCAGATAAGGGGTGAGGGTCAATTTATAGTGGAGGATGGCTAGGATTTACGAATTGTGGCGGTCAAGATTATAGTAACTTTGAATATTTTCTAATAAGATCAATCAAGATCAATTGGAATTGAATTAGGATTCAGAATAAGGTCATATAGTTGTCTAGGTTCACTAGGGATTAAATAAGGTTAAGAACCGAATTAAAATCGAGCTAAACTCAAGATCAAATTGACCAAAACCAGACTTTTTTATTAAAAAAAATATTCTAATCAGATATGCGGGCTGCGACCTGGTTAAGCCCTCCCCTCACGTCACGTGAGGGGTGTTATTCTAAAATGTTTTTCTTTTCTGTGTTATTATTTATTAAATCCCATAATTAACCAATTACTTATTTGTTGTGGAAAATTGATTATGAAACCACATAATGGATCATTTGAGTTATAAGTAATCGAATTTCTTCGATAAAATTTTAAATCGAAAATAAAAAAATACGCGAAAACTTAAATGGGTTGGATTTCAAAAAAACGACAAGAGGCAAATGTTACAGTCTAAACCTTAGATTCTTGCATGGAGGCATATTTTGTTGTTGCTGGTGATCATCAGAAGGTGAACATTAGTTTGGGTCAGAAGATTTTTGCATTCTAGAGAGGTGAGTACAACTATTAAAGGTATATGGCTGGTGTTGCTATGGACTTGCACCCGAGTTCGGATAGGAGTGAAATTAGCCATTGTACTTTTGTTGTAGTTGAAGCAACTTGTAATACCTTAGGCAAGTCCCACATAAGTTGTGGACATAAGATATCCCTAGTTCATAAGGCATGCTTTGCCTGAGCTATTACCAATGCATTTTTTTTGGCTCTTTGACTATGGATGAGAGCAAAATCTCAGAGTTAAGTGTGCTCCAATGACATCAATATTGGGATGAGTGACCTTGGAAGTTTTCACCCGAGCAACCAAATACGAATCCGTGAGCTCCTCGTAGTTAAAACGAACAATATTGGTGGTGTGCGGGGCCGGATGTTACACAACTGCTCGAAACTTAACCTCAGTTAAAGAGTGGAAAGGCATGGGTTGGCGTTTTGAACTCCAAGATATTAGGTTGGAGGCAATGTACCCGGTTGTGCTACAGTAAGTTTGTTTGTCAGCTGCCCTTATTGGCATTTGTGAAAGTGTGACGGGGTGGTCAGGAACCCCATCGAATGAGGATGGCATGGTGTATGGTTCCATGCAAGTACCCGAGGAGTCTTTTTAAGGCTGTCTAATGTTGGTCGGTAGTTGAGTGCATAAATTGGCAAAATTTTTGACAGTGAAGGCAACATCATGCCTGGTTAACGATAGTTATTGGAGTGCACGTACAGTATTCGGTGGGAGAGGATATGTGGGGGGTTTATTTAGTGTGAAGGAGGATGACGAGAGGGGAATGGAGGAAATAGAGCTCCGTAATTAAAATTTGAGAGATGAGTATTTAAGTTTGACGTAAGAATATGATAAATGTGGTTTGTCTATATATGAGTATTTTTTTATCGCGGCAACCCGAATTAGACGATAATATTAGGAATGACAATAAAACTCGAACCCTATATAAAGTTGGTTTTGAAATTTTGACGGCTATGACTTCTGTTGATATACCTGTTTATCTGTCTCGATTATATTTGTTTTCCTTCATCTTTTATAACGGAGGCTGAAAGAATGTCTCGACAGTATTAAGAAAATCTTAGGCGAGAAACTTAAAAAATAATTTATTAAGAACGAAATTAAAATATACAACGCCTTTATTCCCTTTCATTTATTTATACATTCTTTGTGTTTATAAACATCAAGGCCTTAACTTTTACCACTTCAAGAATTATGTTTTTATTTTCAGGATCTCAAAAATACAACCAAAATTGTTCGGCGGGAAAGTAAGAAAACCCCCAAAACATACGAAAACTTAAAATATTCAGCGCGCTTTCTCATTGGCCAGTTAAGACACACACGGATCCAATGAAAACAAAATACAGCCGTTGATGTATTCTAAAATCCAACAGCCCAAAACCGTCTGGATCAATAGCCCGGATCCTCCCCCTTTTGACCACCTATATATAAACAACTCGCCGGAGCCGTAGAAACCACAACAACAAACAACAAACAACAAACAAATCGTTTACAGAGAGATAAACAGAAACAGAAATCGAAATGGATACCACCGGAAAAGCGAAAAAGGGTGCCGCCGGACGCAAGGCAGGAGGTCCAAGGAAGAAGTCGGTGACTCGCTCCATCAAAGCCGGTCTCCAGTTCCCCGTCGGTAGAATTGGGCGTTACCTTAAGAAAGGACGATATGCGAAGCGTGTCGGAACCGGTGCTCCGGTCTATCTCGCTGCCGTCCTTGAATACCTTGCTGCTGAAGTAAGTTTCTCTTCTTAATCATATAATCATATAATTTCATTTTAGGGCTTTTTTTGTTAAATCGACTCATTTTTAATGATGTCTAATTGAGTTGGTTAAAATAAAATTATTGATCGTGTGTATCTTATTAAAAATGCAATCTTGATTGAATAATTAGGGTTTGTGATATTTTAGATCTAAATTTGGATCTATGTGTTTTAAATACAGGTTTTGGAATTGGCTGGAAATGCAGCAAGAGACAACAAGAAGAACAGGATTATCCCAAGGCATGTTCTGCTGGCGATTAGGAACGATGAGGAACTTGGAAAGCTATTGTCAGGTGTGACAATTGCTCACGGTGGTGTTCTTCCTAACATTAACCCTGTTCTATTGCCCAAGAAGACTGCTGCAAAAGAGCCTAAATCTCCAGCTAAAGCTACCAAATCCCCCAAGAAAGCCTAGATTAGTCTAATTTGGTTGTTCTTTGGTCCTGTCGTTGTAGTTAGTTTGGAAATGGAGCTCTGTTTTCTGACAATGTTGTTATGTTGATGTTAATTAATGGAAGAAACCGCTTGTTTCGATTATATTAAGTTTCTTACTGTTTATTGGAATTTCAATTTTCGTAAACGTTATTAATTTGGGCATGAAGCCCTAAAGATAATTGGTCTTTCTAGTCAGATCTGTTTCAAACTGTTATGTTTCTACTTGAATTTTTAGGCGTGGAGGGGGTTTAAATGTTAACTTGTAGCAAGTTAATCATATTTGAACGTATGTGGTAAAAACTGAACACTATCGATGAATTCGGATAAAAAACTTTTTTTTTTGGGTGGTTTTTTATCTAACACAAATTTGAACGGTTAAGAGGATATGTAATGCGATTTTTTTGGTTTGAGACGAATGGATGTTATTATCCAGAAATAACAACCTATACTATCTATCAAAATTAACACAACTGAAAGTTTAATGAATGTTTTTGCCATTGTTTCATGTGAGACCATTACAAAATTTATCGGTCATACCACCTTCTTTGGAGCTCACCACTGTTAGGGGACTGAGATTGTTTGAATGCATACCCCAATAGGGGTATAGTGCCTAGTGGATACAAAGAATGGAAAAAATGCAAAAATTAGAAACTAACTTAAGTATATGTAATTTTAATACCTCGAGCCGGCAGAGGAACGAGCCATAACTTGTCACGAAAGAACTCGAATTTAGGCTAAGGTATGCTTTTATTAAAGATATCTGCCATTGATCTTTGGTTGGTATAAACTTGGTATGAAGTTTACTGGTTGTAACAAGCTTACTAATAAAATGGTTATCTAAGTCAATGTGTTTTGTCCGTTTATGTGAGACAAGATCTTGTGTGGGAAAGAGTGCACTTTCAGTGGCGGAGCTTGAGAGAGATCTCCGAGGGGGCGGGGATCAAAAGATCGACCGATAGGGTGATAATCAATACATCCGAGGGGGCGATACTCCACAAATACAATTTTTTTAACATAAAATCGAGAAAATAGGTAGTTACGGACGGAAAAACCGAGGGGGCGGTCGCCCCCCCCGGCCCTAATGAAGCTACGCCAGTGTGCACTTTGGTTGTCACACAATAAGGTAGGTCATTCAGGTGGCAATGCATGAAGCTTATGAAGAACATGATTTACCCATATAATATCAACGGTAATGGTGGTCATGGCCCGATACCCGGCTTCGCAACTAGACCAAGATACATTAGGTCGATTTTTAGCACTCGAGGATACGTGACGTCCCCCAAGAGATATGGAGTAGGCATATATGTAGAGCGTCTTGTTTCATGAGGGCCGTCATAATCGGAATTAAAGTAGCAAGGATATCAGTATATTTTGCTTTTCGAAATGTTAACCTATAGACAAGTGTTCCTCTAACGCATGAGGGAATCCGTTTGACGACCTGGAAATGCGTTATCGTTGCCTCGTTGGAGCCTGAAGGAACTTAATGAGTTGGTAACCCACGTATTAAATATCGGACCGGGATATCGTTAAGTATTGTAAAGCTCCTACAAGTGATCGATAGAGAGTTGGATCTTAAATGGTTCACCATTTGTTTGAAGGTTGGTAGTCGCTGCAAGTGGGTTCGAAACTGCCTTGGAATTAAGAAACTGTGCGAGTATTTCTGAAGAATACTTCGATTGATTTAAAAATATCCCAACAGTGGTGTAGGTTGCTTGAAGCCCCCAAAAAATAATTCAACCGGCCAAGATCCTTGATTGCGAACTCGGTATAGAGCCAATGGGTGAACACATTAATGACGTTTTCTTTGTTATCTGTCAAAATAAAATCATCAAAATATACAATAAGTATAGAATGCAAGAATCCTTGCTGAACACAAACAAGGATGGATCCGTCCGACTACATGTGAGGCCATTGCTGATGAGAAAGTGGCTTAACCGATAAAACCACGCTCGAGATACTTGTTTTAATCCATACAACACTTTGTTAAGACGACACACATGGTTTGAAAACTTGGTGTCAACAAAACCCTTTGTGTAGAAACTCTCAAGTTTTTACTTGAACAAGAAAACTTATTTTTGACTACTATTTACAAGAGGATGTGATTCATCCTCGATCTCATATTCTAAAAAAAACTCCATTGAGAATGTTAGACACATCCTAAGGAGAAAAACAAACCTGACCCAAGTTTTGATTAGATTTAAATGTAAATTTATTTATGGGCAGACTAAAACAAAATTTAAAACAATATCTTTAATTTTATGTTTTTTAATCGGCTAAATTTTACACACAAACGTGAGTTAAACTAAAAAACATAACATTTTAACTGGTTTTGTTAACTTTTTTTTTTTTGGAACGGCATCGATCAGGCGACTTTGGTCTCACGTGTAAACCTACCCTTGCGGGGCTATGTCCAAGGTCGATTACTCGGACCTCCGTGAGAACCAAGACACCCCTCCTGAAGCTTTCTCCTGGCAGAAACCCCCTCCTGGGACAACATGGGGTAAAACTGCCTCCCCTTGGATTAGAACTTGGGTCACATAGTAACCAAAGCCCTAAGAGCCAAGGGGGTAACCACTAGGAGGTTAACTGGTTTTGTTAACTACCAATATCGTTTAATCAACCCAATAAAGTGGCCCTGCCCTATATATAAACTAAACCCTAAGGCCCACGTCGCCATTTGCAACTTTTCTATCAGATCGTGCTTCTAACATCAAACGCCGCTGCCATTTTTGCTTTGAGGTAAACCCTAATTTTGTATCCACCGCACGGTAACATGCACGGACAGTCGATGCATTGATTGTGTACCAGGATCTCTTCATTCTTTTGTTGTCATTTTTGGTTTTGATTTGGTTTTATGCCTGCGCGATCTATCAATCCTTTCTTTTGTGATTGTTTTTGCTTGAATTTGATGTTATTTTAGGTTGTTTTTAACCATTTTGCAAGTAAAATTTTCTGGGCTAGTGAAAAAGTGTGAATTTTAATTTTTAAGATCTATTAGAGCAATTTAAGTGATGGGTGAGAGAATTTTAATGAGTATGTGCTTGTGCCTCTATTATTAGATGCCTGTTTTGTTAAACAGGGACATGATTGCTTAAGGTCAAGTTATTACTAATGTATCATCGAAAAGCCATAGAAAGATTTCCTGTATTTGGTGTATCTGGAGTTTGTTCAGTTTCTGTGGTTTGAGCTGAGCGTATATAGTCGTCCCAATTCGAAAACCAACTGAATTGTTACATCAAAAGAATCTAACCAAATTGAACTCATAATTTGGTTTCGGTTTTAAATTTGTAAGCCTAAAATTTAACTATTGACTGATTAGTTTAAAATCCATAATACGGAATTTGCTAAGAATTTTTTGATCTCTCTCTCTATATATATATTTGCTTCTGTTTCTAGACAGTTAATGAATTGCATAACATAACTCAAAAACATAAATATCGAAAAAGACTGTCTTGAGATATCGGGAGGAGAGGGGTAGCTAAGTGCCAGGGATTAGCATTGATCAGGTCGGTTCGATTATGGGACATAGCTAAACTCTTAACTGATGTTTCTGTTTTTAATTTTTCTTGGTTTGTTTCAGTTATGAACTGTTTGGTGTTTTGGTTATAGGGTTAGTTGAATTTTTTAATAATCTATTGGTTTCTGTTTAGTCTATTATGTTAATCTGTATCTGGCCTGTTATGTTAATTTGATTTTAAGGTGGATTGAATATTTTCAATCCAAATTCCAATCAAGACAGAAAAGCCAGATACATATCATATTTTGTTATGAATAGGGATACACTATTTTATATCCAACTCAAATTATAATTAACAGACTTGTTGCATTTTTTTATCTCATGGCCTGATTGGATTTACGACAAGAAATAGGCTTAAAGTGACCCAGTCCATTACCGGCTGTAATAAACCAAGAAACCAATGGCTAAACAGATTAACAAAATCTACTTCCTGTATTACCAAAACAATCAATCTGTTCATAACTGTTAATTTCAGTTTGAGTTGTAACTGAATATGAACAACCATAAAAATAAGCTAGAATTTCACTTTATTTTTGTATCCAACTAGATATTGAACAACCCTATTACGTACTATATTATTCAATTAAAGGTACAACAACATCATTTTGGGCCAAAATAACAGAATTTGATGAAAGTTGTACTGTTTGGATGAAGATATCCTTGGATACTTCTTAAATTAAGGTAGTGATGGCAAAGTCAGATTGAAAAGGAGCCCATGTCTTATTCATTTTCTCAAGATAAGCAAAAAATAGAAAAAAGAGCAGCACAAGTGGGTAACTGAAGTGAAATCTTTATGTTCAAGATTAGCACAAACTCACAAAGTTATTTAGAACCAATGAAAGAAAATAGAGCCAAGAAAATTCAATTTGTTTAAAATTTCTCAAATTCTAAAATGAAAGTAACTTCAAGAAATTGAAGAAGAACACTAAGTTGCGATTGGGTATATTAGTAGATGACCTAAAAATGCGTGTTACATCAAGTCCTACCAAATAGTAGATGTCACTCTTTGAAATACACTTAGCTGGAAAATGTTTTTTTTTTATTTTTTATTTTTTATCAGAAATTTGGTTTGTATGACATATGTGAATTTTATATCCCATCAGAGAAAAATAATGTTTATGTCTTTTGATTAATTATTAAGAATTGCTTGACCTGGGTATGTATAGTCTTCTTTTAGATATTACATTAATATATAAATCATTAAGGTGTAGCTTTTGTGTGTGTGTGGAACTTAGAGTATTTTAAAGTATGAGGTTAAGCAAGTAAAGTTAATGTTTGTGAATGTTTATTTTTTTTCTTGTAGTATCTTGAATTTCTAAGGATGGTGAGGGTTAGTGTCCTAAACGACGCTCTCAAGAGCATGTACAACGCTGAAAAGAGGGGGAAAAGACAGGTCATGATCAGGCCGTCTTCAAAAGTTATTATCAAGTTTCTTATGGTTATGCAAAAGCACGGTATGATCTTTTCTCTATTTAGACACCTCTTAAAAACATACGAGTAAATGATGTGTGTTTCTGTATCCAACTGTAGGCTATATCGGCGAGTTTGAGTATGTTGATGACCACAGATCCGGTAAGATTGTGGTCGAGTTGAATGGACGTCTAAACAAATGTGGGGTCATCAGTCCTCATTTTGATGTTGGTGTCAAAGAAATCGAGCCCTGGACTGCAAGACTTCTTCCTTCAAGACAGGTTAGTATGTTTACAAAAACATTATTTCTATAATAGTAGACTTTGGGCTACTTTCAACCTGTTATTTTCCGGCTACTTTTGTTATATGTTTTTTTTGGTTTGACCTATCTGACCCGTTTTAGTTTAAACACAGACTGATTAATCGACCCATTCATAACTAAAACGGTTTGGTTAAAGTGTTAACTAATTGATATGAACATTTGCAGTTTGGATACATTGTCTTAACTACCTCAGCTGGAATCATGGACCATGAAGAAGCTAGGAGGAAGAACGTTGGTGGTAAAGTGCTTGGTTTCTTCTACTGAGGCCTTTGCGATTTTGGGAATTTTCTCAGCAATGGTTTATTGTTATGTGAGAGGCGTTCATGGTTTTGTATTGAATCGATTCGTCTTGGTTGTCACACCGAGTGTTTAAATTTTGGATTCTGCTTATATTATGTGTTTTACTGCCTCTAAGCGCTCTTAAGCTAAATCTTTTGTTGGTTTTCGTTTGGTGGTTGTCAATACATAAGATTGTATAACGGGGCATGAGACCCTTCTCAATGCTGTCACATTAGGTTACGATTAAATTAACAATGTATCAGCTTAAACCAAAATATTTCTTAACATCTGATGACGTATGTCTGGGTCGGATGACGTCACGAGGAGATAGACACACACATCCAACCCGAAACATTACACAAGTCATGAGTGTTGGTCTCGTAACTTGTCGGCCGACGGACAACACAGGAAAGAGAGTCGGCCTTCGTCAGGGTCGAAACACAATGTATGTCAAGGGTCGACTCCGAAGGAGTCGACCAACCATCCGCTTAGTGTCGGCTAGATGGCACATACGATAGTCGACACTCGAGCACGATAAGTCCGAGACGGACACCACAGACCAACGCTCCCACAACAACAGGTCGACGTGCCGACACCCGACCAAACTACACATTTAATGCGATTACCCAAAATGTATACTGCAGGAACTTGACACAGTCCAAGACGCAGACCTGCAGCCTACCTCCTTTGGACAATTAACATTAATGACGATACAAGACAAATGTTGAGGGTTATAAATACACCTCAACCACCAGGTTAGATTTCATTCAGTGTTCTCAGTCTCGACTTGATTACACTTAATCTTTCGAAACGCATACTTATTCTCACGCCCGAGCTTGGTCGGAGGACACCCTGTCCTGCCCTCCAAGAACAACGGTGTTTCTTTGTTTTGCAGTGCAACCTACCTCCTTTGGGCAATTAGCATTAATGACGATACAAGACAAAGGTTGAGGGTTATAAATACACCCAAGCACCAATTTAGATTTCATTCAATGCGCTCAGTCTCGACTTGATTACACTTAATCTTTCGAAACACATACTTATTCTTACGCCCGAGCTTGGTCGCAGGACACCCTATCCTGCCCTCCAAGAACAACGGTGTTTCTTTGTTTTGCAGATAACAGCCGAGCTGAGACCCTCCAGACCGAAGGCTGACTGTTCTTTGATCTTTGTAGTCGTCCTATCAGAGTGGCTCGTCCTAGACTTCGGCCTATCTAGCCATTCTCGGTAGCCCGATTCTACATTGGCGCCATCCGCACGGTCCTCAACACAATTTCCATGATGGAAGATGTTGGGTTACGACAGTGGCATTCGGGTCTCGGTAATAACAATTTTTTTTTTGTTTGGAAATAATTATTTACAATAAATAATTATTAAACAATTACCGAGTGTATTAAATCAGATAATTAAATTAACTATTAATTTAATAGGCAGCGGAAACGTTTTAAATTACAAACGCGAAAACCAGGTAATTAGCGTAAACCAAAACAACAGGATTCGACAATCACCAAACGCGCAAACACCGTAATCGCGTTTAAACAAACGCGAAGTATTTATAAAATAAATAAATAATTTAATCTAAACTAACTACGAGTTTAGATATACCTGAGCGGTGATTCAAACAGACGTTCGAGACACCGGAAGTCAACGGGTGACGCTAGGGTTTCGCAGAAGTGATTCGTCTGCCGAATCTGACTTTCCTCGCGAACACGGATTTACTACGCGGTGAATCAAGCACCGAGAAAATCTCGTACGTCGGATTGGGCGCGAACTAGGGTTTGCGGACGACGAGCCGAACACACCAAAAGGTGGTTCACGGCTAGGGTTTGTCGGCGGTGAACCGACGACGGCGAGGTAGCGCGGCGGCCGGCAAGGTGGCGGCGGCGGCTTAGCGACGGTGATGGCGACGGCGGCAGCGGAGCGCACGGCGGTGGGGGGTGCGGCGACAGCTGCAGAGCGGCGACGGCTGTGCGTGCGGCGGCGGCGGCTGAGATCGGCGGCGGCTGAGAGCGGCGGCGGCGTGGAGTGTCGTCGGCGGAGTGGACGGCAGCAGCGGCTAGCCAGGCGGCGGAGGGCGGCGGTGGCTAGTGAGGCGACGGACGGTGGCGAGCGACGGCCGAGGGGTCGACGAAAAGCAAGAGGGCGGCGGCGGCGGTGGGATGCCGTCGGCGTCGGTAGCGAGAGAGAGGGGAGAGCGACGGCCGAAATTCTCACTAAGTTGATTAGGGTTTCGCCTCCTTAATCAGTTATATTTATAACTGACTTTGTTTTCGTTTAACCCTTCGATTTAATTCAATTCCCAATTGAACCATTTAATTTCCAAAGTTAACCCTTAACCTTTTAAATGTTCGTCGCTAACCAAATATTAGTTATACTAATAATCCATCGATTTTGTCCATCACGTTAATAATATTTAACGTTTTTGTCGCTTAATTAATCTTAATGATTAATATTGATTTAAGTAATTAATTATGTATTAATTAAACTATTTAATAAACACATAATTAATCTTTCTGCGAATTCGCCGGTTATATAGGTAAGCGGTTTTTAATACCCGTTGCCTCCGGTGTAACTCTTACGGGTCTTGACCGGGTCGGGTACTTGATTTAGTCGGGTCTGGACACCTAAATCCAACAGTCTCCCACTTGGACTGATCGCGACTATTAATCAAGATACAGTCAGAGGTGCTCTAGCTACACGTGGCTGTCCCAACCAGTCATGACACTTCAAGTCTGAACAACCAAGGCATATCAATAAACTTGTGATATAGTTTAGACTTAAGTTATTTGTAAAGTCATCAGATCCTTTCTGTATGTGACATCAATCGAAACAGAGACATGGATCTATACATTCTCTTTGTGTTCGATCATTATATTTCTCGTTTTACTGTTCGAAGTGGTCCATTCAAACACACAGTAAGTTTGGGTAAGGCCTTACACTTCACACTTGGAACTAACGAGAGGGCCCATGATGTCAAACTGTTGCATTGAAAAATGCAAGAGTACAGAATCCCATATTGACTACATACAGCTCCCACTAAGCTTCAGATCCATTCCCAAAAGTAACCGTTATGGCTGGCAGTTACGCGACAGCGTTAAGCTACAATGAAAGTATGCTCTTTGGCAAACGGGAGGTCGCTCATGTGTCTCAGGTCTAAGGATACCGTTGAGTATACCATCAATCAGATTTGTCTTATGCTAAGATCTATGAAGACATTCTGATACGAGTTACGTCCCGGCGTCATTCTCCAATGAGGCCTTGTGAGTCTAGAGGTCAACACCTTGAGTCCAGAGTCAGAATAGTCTTGCCTCAGCCGTTGCTCCCGCAATGTCTGATCGACTACGGACCTTTTAGAATATTAAACGAAATATTCATGGATAATAAAACGTATAAAATTCGAACGCGTTACGCAGAATTCAGACTCTCGTCTAACAACTTAGAGGAGGTCGAATGATATGGTGCAAACGACAGTGTTCGACATCCAACACTAGAATCGAATATCGAAGTGATGCAGAATTCGTGTACTAAGTAGTAGACTAATTTCGCTGATCTAGCCCGATCGCAGAAATTATGGATTTGCTATCAAATGCTCGTATTTCGATTTAGAATTGCCAATATCTGTTGTTTCTTGAGACTCAGTGTTTATCTTGAACAGTGAATCTTCTTAAGTGAATCGAACTTGTGATAATGGAGCGCCCTTGGTAAGCACACGTATGACTGTGTTATCACTTGAGCATGTTAACCGACTATTTATGGAGTCGAATTAACCCTTGAATGTTTTATAGCATTCTTAGTTCAAATTCAATTAAGGTGGCTATTAATGTTCAACGGACACAATTCGTACTCGGTCGATGAACATATATTTTCTCTCATCAGTGTTTAGCAGTGATGATGTGATTTTCCATCTATGGTCATGGCGTAACATCTTACGGCAACATTCTATGCAATATTCAAGTATTGGATTCATGTCTACATCATATTTAGTATGATTTGAACTGTTTCAAGAGATTGATCGCGTGTGGTTGCTCAGTCATATCACGATCAATACTTAATATAATCTTGAAACTTACAATTATTTGAGGTGTCATTTAACGTTTCATCTCAGAAAATTTAAATGATCTTTAGATCGGAACTTGATCGTTATTCCAGTAAGGATCTATGGCGATGCTCCCACTTGCTTGAGGCAGATTGACATTCCTATCTTCATCTTTCTTTCAAACCGCTTGGATATTGATTTACACGAAGAAAACGTTGTAATCAATTATCGTTTACAAGAACGAAATTGTTTGACTTCGTAGTATGTTGTACGAGAGTCTAAACTTAATATCCAGGTGTTATGACTTGCTCATAAGTTCATAGACGATTGTCAAAGTCATTTCAGAGTTTGATAGCATGAAGATGCGCTCGTCTATGATTGTTTGAAGTGTCTCGTGATGATCGAGAAGATGATTTATCCTATCGGACCCTGGGGTCCGACACTAGAGGATGTTTCCTTATTCAGGTAAGGTTAAACATGCCAACTCTAACTGGAATGTCAATATGTTCCGCTTAACAACAATCCATTGTTGGCGAATCATTATTTATCTGGCTCGTCTCGTTTAGATGCGAGAGTTGTTTTACATATTCCAGTGATTTATCTGAGTCACTTTTCTTTAGATATTTAAAGATCTAGCTTTGGACATGTAATTGCTAAATTCCATCTTCGCAAGATACCGGTCTTGGGATTGGAAGTTAGTTATGCAAGTGATGTATGAAAAGGGTGTCATGGTTACATGAAGTCAAGGGTTTTGTTGTGGCAAGTCATTAGTCTTGTGTGTTACTAGTTTTATACTGAAAACGTTGGACCGACGTATATGACACTTAGTGTTCGTCGGATTAAAACACACGTGAGTACAACTATTGTAGTCTAAGACTTCCAAGATGTGTCTAGGTGTATACATTTTATGGTTATGTGCACTAGTAGTGGTGAGACCATACTACAATACTGTAACCAGCAGGTGATTACTCCTGTAGTTGTTCAGCTGGTGATTCGAACTCATATGATCAGACGTCTACTTGAAGCAGAGGATTGATATGTTCATACGATTGTAGATCGAAGCGGCGATCTTCAATCGGTTCGACTTGATTTAATATTATCGACGCTGGATGGTTTAAAATCAAAGGACTTTATGAACCATAATTGCGTCGTGCGTTGTCACGTAACTGTTACGATATACGCTTAAGACATTATAGCTTTAATGGGATGTGATAACCAAAAGTTATCATGTTGCATTTGAGCTAGTCTTAATCAAATCAAGTGCACCAGGTTGGAAGATATGTTGTTATGGGATTTTGAATTTAATCTAACAAAAGGTTGAATCAAATTCAAAGTAGATTAAGACCAAACTTGAATGTTTCGAAAATCAACCATTGTCAAAACATGTCATAATCAAAATCCAAAGAAAGCAATTTGTTCATCCTGGAAAACAGCCAGGGAAAACCAAACAAAATCAGTTGTTTTAAAATCGCCAAGAATTGTTTTAAATCAAAACTCAGGACACGAACTTTATTTGTGCGACAATCGCAAGGTAGTTCAGCATCATCTTGGCTTGCTTTCTTTCAGCTTCATGCACCTACAAAATGTAAAGTATGTCAAACATATATTTTGTAGGAATAAGTGAAGCATCATACAACATAAACTTATGTGTATACCTGAGGAATTGCCCGGCTGGGCTTTTCCACTTTTCACCTTGGCAAGATATTCTGGGCAGTTTCTCTTCCAGTGCCCCATCTTGTGGCATTCAAAGCACTCGCGCTGTTCGGGCGGTGGTGCTTTGGTTGCCTTAGGCTTGCTTTTCTGGGAGCTTCCAGACGCTCTGGTTACAGCTGCCTTGCCCCTCTTCTTGTTCCCACGTCTGCCCTTCTTTACCTCAGGCTTCTTGACGCCTCCTGATCGGATTGCGAGTACATCGGGTGCCTTACCGTTAACAAAATTAACTTCAGCGGTCTTAAGCATTCCGTGAAGTTCAGTCACTGACTTTACCATGCTATGCATGTTAAAGTTCACCCGGAAAGGAGTGAAGGCACTGGACAGTGAGTGCAGAATTAGGTCAGTCTCCATTTCGGCGGGTATGACGTAATTCAGCTTTGCTAAACGGTCGATGTAACTCTTCATCTTCAGGACATGAGGGCTGACAGGAGCACCTTCGGCCATGCGACAACTAATAAGTGTCACAACGGTGTCATAGCGTTCCTGTCGGGCCTGAGTTTCAAACATGCCCCTCAGATCACCGATCATCTGAAAGGCCGTCCTGTCAACCATGTTTTTCTGAATCTCAGATTCCATGGTGGCTAACATAAGACATGCGACATTTTTGGCATTGGTACGCAATGTGTTATGGGCGTTTCGCGCCGCTTGCGTGTTAGCTTCAGGTTCCTCAGGAACCTCAGCATCTAACACGGTTTCCATGTTAGCCATTTTCAGGACGATTCTCAGATTCCTTTCCCAATCAAGGAAGTTGGCGCCATTAAGTTTCTCCTTCTCAAGGAGAGACTTGAGATGGAAAATCTCTTGGTTTGCGCGGTTAGCTATCTGAAACAACAGGCAAATGTTTTAGTGTTTCGATGTTTGATTCGTATTCAAGGATGGCAAGCTAATCTTGAATAGGAATTGGGAATTCAGTCAGTTAGACAATTTCTCCAGACAACGTAAAGTGCTTTCAAAATTTCTAAGTACCCGAACGGACAACGATTGTCACTTGTGAGTCTACTATCACAACTCCCGTTATGGGGCTTTCGCGAACGGATCAACGAAATACGTTTAGCCCCATCTATGCCCATTTTGTCTACAAGCCGACCAGAGGTACGGTGTTGAAATACTCCAATACCAAAGGTGCATGTAAAGAAAACAGTAGTTGTCCTAAGCAGTCAGTGTGAGCGTACGGTGTTGAAATACTCCAATACGCTCACCTTGGAAGATACCCTAAACACCACGTGCGGTGTTGAAATACTCCAACACGGATGTATCGGTAAATATGTTCCGAGTTAGACTTGACTTAGGATGGCATAGACTACCGGTTTTAGGCTTATCAGATAGGATTAATTTGTCAAATTTTAATATTTAATGTGACGGCAAATATTATGAATCCTATCTTACTCGGGACGATCAATTAGATAACCTAAGTATTAATGATCTATGTGTCGCGAGACGATAACCAATTTTAATAACGTTCGATTGCATTATCGAAAAATTCGAATTTGATGTCGAATTAAATTGGTTATTTAATTTTGTGAAGTCGTAACAAAATTAGGACTTTCATTTAATCGATTGAAAAATTAGTTTCATTTTTGATAAAACCAAGTTTGGGTTTTAAGTTGGCGTGTTAATCTAATTAAGACAAGCAACCAAAAACAAGCAAACACACATGTACATATCCGGCCTAGCAGGGGCTTCGATATTGTCAGAGCCTATGACAATAATGAATAAGGGCAAGGGACATAAAAGTAAATCAACCACGAGAACAGAAAACTCCCTGATCGACTTAGTTGCTCCCACTGGCTTCAACAAGCTCCTGCGAGTCATAGGAAACGTCGGTCTTGTCTTCTAGCCATTTTCAAAAATCCCATACAGGGATGATCTCAAATGGGTCTTTGTATCAAGCTCGTCTTGTTCGTCCAGGCGAAAATGAGTGATAACAATTAAAATAAAACTATTCTATTTTAAATAATTACAACTTTGAACCCAGTAAAATTTGGGCCAATCCAAAACAAAACACATGGGCCTAATGGGCCATACCATAACGAAACCATGACAACATAATACAGGGTTGGGCCGAATATGCACGAAAGATAATTCAATCAATTACGTTGAATCGGATTATGTTTAGTGGATCCAAATCGACTAAACATATTTAAAAGGCGATTCATTCGATTTCGCGACTTTCGGGTTCAGAACCCCAGTTCGCGAAAGTGTGCCAGTTTAAAAGAGACCGGCCTGGGTTTGCGTGTGGTGATCAAGGCTCTGATACCACTGTTGGGTTACGACAGTGGCATTCGGGTCTCGGTAATAGCAATTTTTTTTTTGTTTGGAAATAATTATTTACAATAAATAATTATTAAACAATTACCGAGTGTATTAAATCAGATAATTAAATTAACTATTAATTTAATAGGCAGCGGAAACATTTTAAATTACAAACGCGAAAACCAGGTAATTAGCGTAAACCAAAACAACAGGATTCGACAATCACCAAACGCGCAAACACCGTAATCGCGTTTAAACAAACGCGAAGTATTTATAAAATGAATAAATAATTTAATCTAAACTAACTACGAGTTTAGATATACCTGAGCGGTGATTCAAACAGACGTTCGAGACACCGGAAGTCAACGGGTGACGCTAGGGTTTCGCAGAAGTGATTCGTCTGACGAATCTGACTTTCCTCGCGAACACGGATTTACTACGCGGTGAATCAAGCACCGAGAAAATCTCGTACGTCGGATTGGGCGCGAACTAGGGTTTGCGGACGACGAGCCGAACACACCAAAAGGTGGTTCACGGCTAGGGTTTGTCGGCGGTGAACCGGCGACGGCGAGGTAGCGCGGCGGCCGGCAAGGTGGCGGCGGCGGCTTAGCGACGGTGATGGCGACGGCGGCAGCGGAGCGCACGGCGGTGGGGGGTGCGGCGACAGCTGCAGAGCGGCGGCGGCTGTGCGTGCGGCGGCGGCTGAGAGCGGCGGCGGCTGAGAGCGGCGGCGGCGTGGAGTGTCGTCGGCGGAGTGGACGGCAGCAGCGGCTAGCCAGGCGGCGGAAGGCGGCAGTGGCTAGTGAGGCGGCGGACGGTGGCAAGCGACGGGCGAGGGGTCGGCGAAAAGCAAGAGGGCGGCGGCTGCGGTGGGGTGCCGTCGGCGTCGGTAGCGAGAGAGAGGGGAGAGCGACGGCCGAAATTCTCACTAAGTTGATTAGGGTTTCGCCTCCATAATCAGTTATATTTATAACTGACTTTGTTTCCGTTTAACCCCTCGATTTAATTCAATTCCCAATTGAACCATTTAATTTCCAAAGTTAACCCTTAACCTTTTAAATGTTCGTCGCTAACCAAATATTAGTCATACTAATAATCCGTCGATTTTGTCCATCACGTTAATAATATTTAACGTTTTTGTCGCTTAATTAATCTTAATGATTAATATTGATTTAAGTAATTAATTATGTATTAATTAAACTATTTAATAAACACATAATTAATCTTTCTGCGAATTCGCCGGTTATATAGGTAAGCGGTTTTTAATACCCGTTGCCTCCGGTGTAACTCTTACGGGTCTTGACCGGGTCGGGTACTTGATTTAGTCGGGTCTGGACACCTAAATCCAACAGAAGAAACACTGCCGGATCATCTGGCGTAACTGATCCCCAAACTCTGATGCTCACACCAGAACTGGTGAGCCGAAACTTCCTACAGCTCCAACAGATGATGAATGAACACGTAGCAGCCGAGAGAGCAAAGGGCATACGTGTACAGTTATCCTTCGACGACGAAAACCCCATCATCAGCGACGAAATGCCGCCACCACCGGGGGGTGACGTTAGCCAACCAAGGCCGACAGTACATCAGTGTCAGCTCAGACATTGGGACCTACAGTGTCAGCACCGACCCCAATCATCAGAGCAGGTCCCATACCGACACACATCACCTCGGATCCAGTACATTTCCCATTCAACCAGCAACACTCGATGCCGTTCCCGGGCCACCAGTTCTACCCCTACCCGCCGTTCATGAACCCATACGGAGCACCAGCTTATCAGATGCCCTTATACCCACCGTATGGCATGCCACCACACCCATCGGGTCCAACACACATGGCAAACCCAGCACAGGCCCTCAGCCACAGCCGAACGCCAGAGTCGAAACCCCAGCGGCAAGGGTAGATGAGCCAAAGGACGCCAGTACCGACGATTTCTCCTTACCTTACGTCCCAGAGGAAGAAATCAAGTTCACCGAACGAATAGAGAGCTTCGAGTGCCCACCAAAAACAAAGCTGCCAAGCATAATAAAGACATACGATGGCAGCACACCGACCCCGAAGATCACTTACACGCCTTCAAATCGGCTGCAAGTATTGAAAAGTGGTCTATTCCTGTGTAGATGTTTGTGTAGACCCTCTTAGGCCCAGCCAGACTCTAGTTCAATTCCCTCCCTGATGGTTCGATCGACAGCTATGTCCAGTTGAAACAGTTATTTTCCAAACATTTCGGCCAGCAGAAGAAGTGCACCAAAGACCCCATCGAGTTACACAACATCCAACAGGGGGACCAAGAGTCTCTCCGAACCTTCCTTGAAAGGTACAAAACCGAGTCCCTGACCATCGGCCATGCCGATGAGAGACAGAAAATCTCAGCCTTTATCCACGGTTTAAGAACAAGGCAATTGATTAAGGAGATGAGTGCCAGAGTTCCTGTGACAATCCAGGAAGCTTTCGACCGAACCGAAGCCTTCATCCGAGGTGAGGAGGCGACACAGCTCCGAGAAAAATCGTCTGGCGGACAACAAAGGTCACAGGGTCGACCACAACACAGCAGGGACTCCCGCCGACCTTGGCAGTCAGGGGGAGATAGAGGAAACAGAGACGATTGCCGACACTCCGGCTTTACACCTTACGAACGACCGTCTCCCTCTAACCAGAGGCACGATAAAAGGGAATCCCCCAACCTAACAAAAACTCCCAGGAAAATTTTGCAGACAGAAGATGCCAGCCGACAATATGGCAAACCACGAACAATGGGTTCCAATACGACCAACCAAAATATGGCCAAATATTGTGATTTCTACCTCGACAGAGGTCACGATACAGACGAGTGTCATCAGTTGAAGAAGGAGATCAGCCATGCAGTAAAAACAGGGCAGCTGGCACACCTGTTGAAAGAAATCAAGGAGCAAAAGAACAAGAAAGAGAAGAAAAATGACAATGCCCCAATCCTAATGACACACGCTTCTCGCAGCAAAAGGCCGAAGCTCAGAAGAGAAAGTTGGGCCAACAAGCCAATCTCCTTCCCAGCACTAGACACGGCTGTGCCGACACTCAACCCCATGGTCATCATCGCCAATGTGGCAGACCACGACATTTATAGAACATACATTGATGGGGGAGTGCCTCGGACATCATGTACAAGGCATGTTTCTCCAGACTGCCGACTCACATACAACAACACCTTTAGCCATCGAAAACATCATTGGTCGGCTTCAGCGGAGACATGGTCTTCCCCGAATGAGAAATTACACTGCCGGTAACCCTATCTGATGGATCATACACAAGAACTGAGGAAGTAACCTTTCTCGTGGTCGTCTGACCCTCACGATACAATATCCTTTTCGGTCGACCAGCGATCTACCAGTTCGGTTGCGTTGTCTCTACAACGCATAGGTTAATGAAGTTTCCAACCAGAGATGGCATAGCAACTGTCCGATCCACCCGATCCGAATCCAACCTCACAGCCGATGTCACAGAAGAAGCAGCCCAGAACAAATGGAAAGTCCATGAGGAATACCCGGACCAACTGGTCACCATCGGTCCCAAGCTATCTAATCCGACACGCGAAAAGTTATACAACTTGATATGCAACAGCACAGATGTGTTCGCTTGGATACCGGCCGACATGACAGGGGTACCAAGAGAGATCACCGAACACCTTCTGAAAGTCGATCCAAAGCAGCGACCAATGGCCCAAGCACAAAGAAGCATGGCTCGAGACCGAAGCAGGGCCGTATGTGAAGAAGTAACAAAGCTGGTGTAACACCCCAATTTTCACAGATACATTATATGTATAGTAAATACGTGTTTATATTATAAATATGTGAGCTTAATTGATGAATAGGGTAAGACTATGCTTTAGATAAGTTGCATGTGTTAGAAATATGTGTTTAATGGCCTATGTGATGAAATATGCATGAACGGATGTCTTAAAGGTTAACGAAAGTAAAGTATGAGATGAATATGTGTTTATGTGAATAACATAATGATACATGTGTAAATAGATGGATATATACGTGTAAATACGTGCCTTAATAGTTGGCGGGAAAGTAGAAGGACTAAAAGTGTAATTTATGCAAAAATATAAACGTATACGGATATTATACGTATCTATAATCAATATAAGTATCCCGAGGCTTAGAATATAGTAAAATTATATCCCAATATGATTCATAACATGAAATGATAAGTATCGTAAAGTTTGAGGGGCTAAAACATAAATTAGCTAATAATAAAGAAAATATATATAAATGTATATATATGTTATCGTACGAATCCCGAGCCTTAGAAACCTTATAAAATTGTTATAAATATGTCCCATAACATTTTGGTACATAAAATGATAAAAGGTTAGAAGTTTAGGGGCTAGAAATGCACTAAACAGAAGTACAAGGGCTAAAATTGCCAAAACCCAAATTCTGGCCGGAAACAGGTGGCTCGCGTATCGCGAGCCACACCCCTTCTTTCTGAGCGATACGCGAGAGCAGCAGATCAGCAGATTTGGATCAGGTCGCGATTTTGACAACGACAGCAGCCTTGGAGCTCAAGTTTGGCCATCCCACGCGTCGATTCTTGGCCATTAGTCACCCATGGACGTGTAAGGACCTCAATACGCATCAAATAGTATAAATAGGGGCCTTGGATCCTCAGAAAAACTCGCCAATTCACTGAATCATAACCCGAAAACCCCATTTCCGAACCAGAAACTTCGCCGGATCAATACGCACAAACGGTGAGGCCTCCGGAGCCGAATTTCTGCAGTCACCCCTTATTTGGTATGCTTAACAATAACCTATCTCAGTTTTTGCTAATATTATGTCTAAGTATGGTTTCTAAAAATGATGTAAAATTAGGGTTCTTAATGTTATTCTGCTCAAATCGGGTGATCGGGTGGGAATTAGGGTCTGAATTTTTGTAGGTAATCATAAATAAATGTGTTTTAAGAAAGCCCTAAGTTTATTTCATAATTGGAAAAGGTTTGGTAAAGGTTTTGTTAACGGGTCAAAATTAGGGTTTTCATAACGTTACTCTGCCCAAATTGAGCAAACGGTTTTGAATTAAGCTTTGCTATTTTAAAGTATATTATAAAATGTTATAATGGATGATACCCTAAGTTGGTTTGAAAATAAAATGAGTTTTGATAAAGAAACGAGAAATATATGAAATTAGGGTTTTGAATTATGATTATTTAATATAAAATAATCCGGAGGGTATGGGTACTTGAATTTTGGTATGGAACTATGTTTATATATATAATAAGTATATATGGGGTTAAAATGGATAAATGATAAAGTATATAAAAGATACCGAGTTAATCGGATATTTAGAAGTTCGTGCGGACCGGAAGGGTAGACACCTGTACACTGGGGTTTCTGGCAATAGCGGGGGTGTCGCCATCCCATCTGGGCAATGGCATCCCAACACTGGGCGATCCCGGGGTGAGTGTCTACTTATAGGAATGCGCGTCTTCATAAATTATCAATAAAGAGAAGATAATATACCTATAGGGGTATTTTGGTCATTTTGACCTTAAAAGAAGTAAACCTTAATAATCAGATATTATTAAGATAATATAAGAGATAAATAAACATAGGATATGTTTATAATGTTAAACCTTGCGTTAATGCCATACGATACGCGAATTAGGTTAACCGAAGGATTCTGTCGGAGGTTCTGTCCGAGTTTAACGAGTAAAGAGATAAGGTGAGTTCTACGAGCCCACTTTTAAATGTTTTAAACGCTTTAATGTTTTCGGGCTGATATACATATAATGTTCAACTGTTTAATTGGAAAGTATTTAAAATGCTTTTATATGAAAGTTTGATTATCTTAAACTGATAAATTGATGAAATGATGAACTGTTGAAATGATATGTGAAGGTACTTATGAATGTATATACGTGTTAGTAATACATATGAAATGGTTATGTTAGAATAATGCATATGAAATGCTTATTAGGGTTATGTGCTATATTTGCTTTGAAACTAGGTATCCAAATGATAAGGGTTTGTTAATAAACGTACAAGTGAGAATGTATGATTATATGAGAACAGGGGGTGCATTTGCTATATTATTATGTGGTGGATACGCCGCTGGTACATCCTGTATACAAGCATGGTAGTATAGTTACCCGGTATATTGAAAGTGTGGAGGATACGCCGCTGGTACATCCTGTATACATACACCTAGGTAAATTGGGGGATGTTCACTTGTTGCAGTATATGAGTACATTATCATGTTTATTAGCACACCTGAGTCAGTCGGATATCTAACTAGGGGCGGGTAGTAGTACTGTGGTGGTTAAGGAGATGTTCGATAGAATGGAACGTCTAAAGAGGGTCAAGGTTACGTGAACGGTTGTCGTTGCTGAATGGTTGGGGGCTTCCAGATGAAGTTACCTGAGCAGTCTTCGAGACCGGGAAGGTATAGAAAAAGTAGGACGGTTGTCGTTGCTGAATGGTTGGGGGCTTCCAGATGAAGTCACCTGAGCAGTCTTCGAGACCGGGAAGGTATAGAATAAATGAAACGGTTGTCGGTACTGAGGTTGGGGGCTTCCGATAAAGTCACCTGAGCAGTATTCGAGACCAGAAGGTATAGAGGTGTATGGAATTCAGGTCATAGGGGTTAAAGGTTACGGAGGTAGATGTTTTCTGGAGAAACGTGTATGGTTATGATGTTATGTTATGTATGACTTGTTATGTGTTATACTTGATAAATGTTGTAAAAAGGGATTTTGCAGGTTCAAAGGTTTTAACCTCACGAACGAGATAATGTTTTTAAATGTAGAACTCACCAGCGTAAGCTGACCTTTTCCCAAAACCATATGTATGTCAGGTTTAGGAGAGACGTCTGGGAGCAAGGGCGGAGCCCTCGTGATAAGAGACTGATCGGGCAAGCTATTAGAGGAGTGGTTGGAGGTGCTGGCTAGTTGTAGATAAATAAAGACGGATATAGTTAGTCACTATATAGATAGATTGTAAATTATCTCAGTTACTTTACGTACTTGGCTTATATATAAATAAAAGTTTTAAATTTTCCGCTGCTTATCTCTGTTGTGCCACGTGTTCATGAGTAAATCCGATGAGTGACCCCTCCTAGTGCCAAGTCTGGGAGCGGGCGTCACAAGTTGGTATCAGAGCCTTGGTTTAAGAGATTTAGGTACAAGCGCGGTATCTAAACTTAAACTAGGACTCCAGGTAGAGTAAGTTGAGATAAGAATGTAGATGCCAGCCAGGATAGCTTGTGCCCGTAAGGACGAATATGCATAAGGAACATAATAAGTGGGACTTGCGGTATGCGTATATGGAAAATACACGATTGCAATTAGCTACTGCAGTTTGGCATTTTCCATGTAAATAGACCATAAGTACTAACCATTGTGTGGCCAAGTGCAAGAAGAAGAAGAACGTTTAGAAATGTAATCTAGGAATCGGTTTGAGTTGCGGATGAAGATAGAGAGGCGAGATGTGGACATTAGGGAATTGTGTGCTAGAAGTAACTGGGTTTTGAACGCATCGTAAATATATAATTGTATCGGATCCTGCACTTATATACTTATCATGAATTCAAAATTTGGAAGCTTTACGTCACACAAGTTCTGAAATGTCATCCATCTTAAATTAGGATCTGGAAATGGCTGCAAGAGGCGATCGTGCGAGTGCGGAACCCGAGAACAATAACGCCGGAGCTAATGCATTCACTAACGAGCAGAGAGCGGCTATGGTGGCAGAGATGACACGCTTAATGCAGACGACACTACCTGGTTTATTAGTTCAACTTCAAGGAGCTGCGAGAGTTGGTGCTAGTGGAGCCCGTGGAGCTGGTGGAGCTGCAGGAAGAGGTGCCGGAGCTACACAACCTAGAATAGGATGTTCGTTTAAATCGTTTAGCGGTTGTAGACCTCCTTTGTTCGACGGCAATCAAGATGCGTTAGCTACGTTCCAGTGGATTCATGAGATGGAAGCAGTCATAGAGATTAGTGAGTGTAGCGAGAACCAAGCCGTGAAGTATGCTGCCCACTCGTTTGTCTCAGAAGCACTACACTGGTGGGGGATGATCAAACAGACGGAAGAAGAAGGAGCTATTGCTGCAATGAAGTGGAACGATCTGAAGAGGTTAGTTTTAGAAGATTTCTGCCCTAAAGGTGAACTGGAGCAACTGGAAAGGAGTTTTCTGACATTAGGAGCTGGGAACATGACGCACCGGGAATACACTTCAAAGTTCAACGCGATGGCGAGACTGCTACCTACCTTAGTTACTCCCGAAGCTGAAAGGGTGAAACGTTACGTGCAGGGATTTCCGAGTAGAGTTAGGGTGTTGATCAAAGCGACTGAACCAAAGACATTCAAGGCGACAGTGAATTTGAGTTCCAATCTCTACAGCGAGATGTTCGGTGCAAACGGTAGACCAGAAGGAGCAAAGAGGAAGGAATCGGAGTCAGAAGCAATTTCAAGGAAGGACAACAGGAATCATCACAAGAAGGCGAAGGATCATTCGAAAGACGACAAGCCGAGGTGCCACAAATGCAAGAAGAATCATTTTGGAGAATGCAGGTCGGGAACATCTACGTGTTATACGTGCGGTAAGGAAGGTCACTTCTCGGGAAATTGCCCGGAGCGTAAAAAGTGTTATGAATGCGGAGAAGCAGGACACCTTAGGATGAACTGTCCTAAGTTAGTATTGAATCCTACCCCACTTCGATCCGTCCCGGGGAATACTACGGGTCCGAGAACGGCTCCTGCGAGGGCATATGGTATGTTGGAGATGATAGAAGGAGATCCTCAGACCTCGTCAGGTAATTCGAGTAGTTAGAAATCATAGATAATCGTTATTCGTTGCTTTAATACGTTATGTGTGCCATTGCTTGCTGCAGTATGCTTAGACATTAGAACCATTAGAACTTATGTTCTAGGAAGTTAGATCCTTTAACAGACAGTAAGCCGAAAATGTGAAAGCATTATCAAGGATCCCATAAACAAGCTACCATAGACAGCTTAGGGTTACGTTTTCCTTAGGATAGATGCAGAAACGCGAAAGAAATGTTACCGAGTTATGAAATGAGTTATGAATGGTTATGTTATGCGGATGAATGGCAAAGTTGGAAATGAATGTTTAAGATGGGAATGGAACAGGTTTCGAGGACGAATTAAACCCTGTTTAAGGGGGGTAGAGTTGTAACACCCCAATTTTCACAGATACATTATATGTATAGTAAATACGTGTTTATATTATAAATATGTGAGCTTAATTGATGAATAGGGTAAGACTATGCTTTAGATAAGTTGCATGTGTTAGAAATATGTGTTTAATGGCCTATGTGATGAAATATGCATGAACGGATGTCTTAAAGGTTAACGAAAGTAAAGTATGAGATGAATATGTGTTTATGTGAATAACATAATGATACATGTGTAAATAGATGGATATATACGTGTAAATACGTGCCTTAATAGTTGGCGGGAAAGTAGAAGGACTAAAAGTGTAATTTATGCAAAAATATAAACGTATACGGATATTATACGTATCTATAATCAATATAAGTATCCCGAGGCTTAGAATATAGTAAAATTATATCCCAATATGATTCATAACATGAAATGATAAGTATCGTAAAGTTTGAGGGGCTAAAACATAAATTAGCTAATAATAAAGAAAATATATATAAATGTATATATATGTTATCGTACGAATCCCGAGCCTTAGAAACCTTATAAAATTGTTATAAATATGTCCCATAACATTTTGGTACATAAAATGATAAAAGGTTAGAAGTTTAGGGGCTAGAAATGCACTAAACAGAAGTACAAGGGCTAAAATTGCCAAAACCCAAATTCTGGCCGGAAACAGGTGGCTCGCGTATCGCGAGCCACACCCCTTCTTTCTGAGCGATACGCGAGAGCAGCAGATCAGCAGATTTGGATCAGGTCGCGATTTTGACAACGACAGCAGCCTTGGAGCTCAAGTTTGGCCATCCCACGCGTCGATTCTTGGCCATTAGTCACCCATGGACGTGTAAGGACCTCAATACGCATCAAATAGTATAAATAGGGGCCTTGGATCCTCAGAAAAACTCGCCAATTCACTGAATCATAACCCGAAAACCCCATTTCCGAACCAGAAACTTCGCCGGATCAATACGCACAAACGGTGAGGCCTCCGGAGCCGAATTTCTGCAGTCACCCCTTATTTGGTATGCTTAACAATAACCTATCTCAGTTTTTGCTAATATTATGTCTAAGTATGGTTTCTAAAAATGATGTAAAATTAGGGTTCTTAATGTTATTCTGCTCAAATCGGGTGATCGGGTGGGAATTAGGGTCTGAATTTTTGTAGGTAATCATAAATAAATGTGTTTTAAGAAAGCCCTAAGTTTATTTCATAATTGGAAAAGGTTTGGTAAAGGTTTTGTTAACGGGTCAAAATTAGGGTTTT
>JBCNJP010000007.1:95046139-95094267 GCA_039602395.1 Deinandra increscens subsp. villosa | reverse complement strand
ATTCAAGTTTAACTTCATATTCAGCAAAAACACCGGATGAGCACTTGGCATTAATCTCAGCTTTGTTATCTTCATATTATGGATTGTTGAATGGTGGGTTAACAACATCTAATTTGATTGAAGAAGATTTTGATCAGATTGATCCTGATAATCTTGAGCAAATGGATATCAATTGGCAACTGGCAATGTTAGCTCAACGAGTTAAAAAATTCAAAAAGAAGACAGGTTTTCAAAGTTTAAATCCAGATGGCAAGGTTGGAATATATAAATCCAAAGCAAAATGCTTCAAATGTTCTAATTTTGGACATTTTGCTCGCGAGTGTTCAAAATCAAATGCTTCTTCATCAAAGTCTTCAACGGCCTTGGTGTCTCAAGTTGATAAACAATATGATTGGGGGCAAACTTCTAATTCTCCAATTGCCTTAACTGCCATTGCTTCTGAGTCCAATGAAGGTTTTGGTTGGGATGCTGATGTACTTGAAGCATTTGAAAAATCACGAACATCGAATCAAGGCTATGATTGGGCTACTGATGAAATTAATGATGAGTCTCCATGGACTGGTTCATCTGCAATGATTGCTCAAATTGCTCATAGTGATAATGAAGAAGAAGTAACTGATTCTGAATCTGAAACAAGTGAATCTGGAAATAGTGGTTATGAATCCGTTTGTAAATTCTGTTCTCAGAAAGATAAGAAGATTCAAAGTTTGATTAAGGAAAATGAAAATTTGGTTGCTGATTGTGAGAAGAAAATTAATGATTTGGTTGCTGATAGAGAAAAATTGGAAGGTATGATCCAAGAGTTAGAATCTCAAAAAGAAAAGTTTTCAGATTTTCAAGCAGAGATTATTGAAAAAGAATCAAAATTTCAAAATGTTACACAAGAATTTGAATAGAAAATTACAAAGTTGTCTGAAGAAAAGGCTGAATTAGTCAAAGAAGTAAAGAAATGGAGAGATGAAGCTGAGGATACAGCAAACGATTTTCAAAATCTTTTCGACAAATCCAAGTCCATACTTGATACACTTACTCAACTTTCTGGTGATCAAGCTACTAAGATTCAATCTTATCAGACTGATATGGAAAAATTACTTGATGAGAAGAGGGAGTTGGTTAGAGTGAACAAGTTGCAAAATGCAAATTTGGATATTCAGAAAAGAAATGAAGATAAACTCGAGAAGGAATTGTTGGCTGGACTAGATGAGTTAAGATTGCAAAAGTATGAAACTAATAAAGTGGCAAAGAAGCTCATTGCAACAGAAAAGGAATTGGCTGATGCTCATCAAAGAATTTCTGAATTAAAGATTGAAGTCATTGATTCAAAACGTGTTTTGAACAATGTTACTAATTCACAATCTTTTACAAGTTTCTTGGCAAAGGATGAGAATTTTGAAAGAATGTTCAACAAAACTGTGTCACCACCAGGAAGTCTCAAAGAAGGCGTTCATGATTTGAAAGACAAGGTTGAGACTGGTGACTATTCTGAATTTGTTAGTTCTAAATCGGTTGAAGGAAAGAAAGAGGAAAAAGGTAAGAGTACTGAGAATTCTGAATCTCAAAAGGGTGTGTCTGGTTCTTCGTCTACAGACAAAGAGAAATCAGCAAGTTCAAACACTGACATTGATGAAACAATTGTCAATGCTCCAAAAGATCTCAAGAAAGTTAAGGCTGAATTTTTTAGGTTAGCAAAGAATGGGCATAAATCTACTGGAATGGGAGAGAAAGGTTCAGGAAAGATTGTTGGTTTGGGATTTGAAGGAAAAGCTGCTCACGGTGGTAGTTCAAAAGTTTCAAAACAACAACAACTGAAAAGAGTCAATGTGAAGCAAGTAAAGAAAGATGTTTTCAAAGCTGAGAAGGTTCAACCCGAGAGGTTCTACAAACTCAAGGGTTCGGAACAAATATTTTCTGATAAAGAATTCCCGCTACACTGCGTGGATGCTCAGAAAGTTGCTGAAGTATTTGTGAAGACTACTGATCCGAGGAATAAGAAGAATCAATCTGCAAAATTTTCTTCTGGAGGATCCAATTCTACTCCAAAGAGCCCGACTTCTAAATGGGTTCATGATCATCGTCGTCAGGTATATGATAATTTTTATGATCATTTTCGAGATGAATATGTTTGTGAAGCTATGCAGGTTTTAAAGAAAAGAAACATACACAATCGTTTGTGTTACAATTGCCGACAAAAATGGCATATGGCACAAGATTGTAGTTCAAGAAGAGAAAAGGTTCCATATGTTGGTAAAACTGCCAAACCGCGATTCATTGATGTATATGGCAGTGTTTGAAGAATTTCCACAAACCTACATTTTTCAAAACTCAAGGAAGATTTATTCCTCGTTTTCAAAATGTTTCATCTGTAGGTTGTTCGTCACAATCAACTGTGACTGGTTCATCAGATACTGATTTACCAAAACAACAACACTGGAAACCTAAAGTGGTTTCAAAAGGAAACCAAGATACTGGTCGACCAGAAGCAATTCGCTTCGGGTCATTTATAAACTGATGTGTTTGACCAGTGTGCAGGTACTTCTGGAAGGCCTATCGGTGATTGCAAAGTTGCTGATGGAGGAGTATTCTGCTGATTTAACTTAAATTACACGTGATATCAAATTTCAAAACTGAATTTTTTTTTTGAAAGCTAAACCTGACAGGTATCCATGTCGAAAGGTCAATTTTCTTTCTTTTTACATTCCGTATGTAGTTTAGGGGGAGAAAATTGGAAAAACCAAAAATAGCTTCTTCGTGTTTTTGTTTAGTTTAAAATGAAAATCCAAAACTAGAGTTTTCATTTTAAGGGGGAAAAACAGAAAAATACAAAAACATTGAAAAATAAGAAATTGTATCCGACATGTTTGGGAAATGATGGTACATTGGCTTACGTGTCTGGCTGGTGGATAAATTAGATGAAAAAGCCATAAGATCATTGCTCGATGTGCTTGGTAGGCTCGGCATTAAATTAGAAAGTATTCAGATGTGATAAACACATTAAATACTAATGCTTGACCAAGTGGACAACATCTTGATGCGTATATCATGATATATCAAGAAAAGATATGTGAAAAAGAAAATGAGAAGTCACTGTGTATACATGTGTTCATTTTGCAAAGATTTAAACTTGTTTGATTTTCTTTATTTTGTCAAACGATCGGACTTTCTCTGCGTATCGAAAGATCGACCTGATCGTTGTTCGTTTGACGTTCTGCTTTATTTTCTTTGGTGTTTCGTATAACTCATCGGACTTTCTCTGCGTGTACGGAAGTACCGACCTGATTGTTGTTGGGTTATACAACTTCAACTTATTTTATTTTCTTATTTTGTTAAATCTGAGGCCTTATCTGCGTATCGAAAGATCGACCTTAAGGTAGACGATTTAACGTTCTTATTTCTTTTTACATGGAACACAGTTGACTAAATCATGAATACAATCATTATGTGATTAAATCACAAATGAAATCACAAAGTGTGATATAAAAGCAAAAACATATTTGAGTATGTCTGATAGCGTGGGGTACACTGTTCAAAGCAAATCAAATCAATACAATAACATATCCAGATGTTATGAGTATGATTTTGCCTGAGTTTAAGATGGACAAATTATACCAGTAATCGACATGACTTATGTGCTGAAGTAATTGAAATTGAAGTGTAGTTCAGCATGATATGTCCAATATGATCCAAAGTTGTGATCTTTCTCACAAAAGACAAAAATAGTGTGTGTTTTAGTATTGCATTTATGTTTCATATCTGAAAAATCAAAAAGATTTTAGGTGTGTTTTAGCATAAACTTAGAAAAATCAAAAAGATTTTCGATGTGTTTTGATATAAAATTTCAAAAAGCCAAAAAGATTTTGTTTCTTATTTGTTTTCGACCGATTGACATGTGATACGAAATCGAAATTTTAAAATCTATCTTGGATTCTCGAAGAGAAGTTTTGCGCCAAGATTAGATTAGTTTTCAAAAGAAAAGGAAACCGCGTTTCTGTCTTCTGAAATTGCAGGTTATGGATATCAAAGACTCAAGCATGGTGAGAGGGGGAGTTTGAAGTATTTTTCACTAGTGGATCTTGAAGTTCAAAGTTGATTCAAGAGTGATCCAGCCATGCAAGCTCTATTTCTAACAAGATTTCAAGTCAAAGATCGGATGCAGCAATGTTGAAGATTGAAGACTGAAGTTTAGTTAGAAAATAGATACACTACACGTTAAGGGGGAGTCTGTAGAAGCATATCCCTATGCTATGAGTGTCTCGTGTATTGTATCTATGTGAGCGGGTCTTTGTATGAAGTGTAATGACTATATCATTGGCACGGGACCAGATGGTCCGGCGGACTAAATGGTCCGGGCGTACCATTTGGTACGCAACCTATGTAGTCACTAACTATAAATAGGGTGTGTTAGAATGTGCAAGTTAACTAGTTGAACACTTCTGTCATTCTACACCTTTTTGTGTGTGTTTCTAGAGAGAGAAACTAGAGAGAGTTCATTGTAATCTCAAGTGATTTAATAACAAATCTCTTATTTACATCCGTGTTTACTATCATTGATCAAAGCATGCAGTAGTAAGATCGTATCTCGTTTCTACAAAAGAGTTAAAAAAGAGTTAAATGTTATTACGATTTAAAGCAAGAGATCTCGATTCTCTGAATAAAATTTTCAATTATCAGGTAAAACTATATATATAAAAGCTTAATAAATATATTAATTTGTTATAAATGTAATTTATTACTATGGTTATCAATTCTTAATATAGTTCATCTTCCTCTCCAAGTTTCTCCATCCCTATATATAGTCATTAGTATTACATTATAAGATACACCATTCAATAATAAATTTCTCCCTTCTCCTTGTTTGGTATTAGGCTTGTTTCACAACACGTTATCAGCATGAAATTGTCTCTGTCTTCGTTGAAGATACTTGATGATGAAATAGTATCTTCCCCTGTCCATTAGTTGTTGAAGAATGTAGACGTTTAAAATTTTCTCTTCGGTTGTCGCTCTACTCATTTATTCATGGTTTATTGATTCTGGTAATACTCCTCTCAAACTTTTATTTTTCTTGGAATGAATTATAGTATCTTACAGACTGAACGTATCTTTCCCAAAAATCATTTCGCTTTTCATCACAGGTAGATCTTTATTCTTGATCCTTAACACATTTATTATTTCTGGCGCTGATTATATCCAAAATATTATCGACGTCGAATTTGTTTCGATTCCATATATGCTTAGACATGATATAATTTATCGAGATCTCTTCATCATTTTTCAGGTACCTGAGGTTCTTCTGGAACCATCATGTCTAATGTCTCCTTAAGAGACTCTTCTACCAGTACATCGACTTGACCATCTTCATTAGTTGCTCCAGTTTTCGAGGATATTATATAACGAAGATGGTTAAGTCGAGCTACTGGTAGAAGAGTCTCTTAAGGAGACATTAGACATGATGGTTCCGGAAGAACCTCAGTCCTCAGGTACTTGAAAAATGATGAAGATATCTCGATAAATTATATCATGTCAAGCATATATGGAATCAAAAGAAATTCGACGTCGACAAAATTTTGGATATAATAAGCGTTAGAAATAATAAATATGTTAAGGATCAAGAATAAAGATCTGCCTGTGATGAAAGGCGAAATGATTGGCCAAAATAGAAAGACAACAAACCAGGCAGAATGAAATTCTCTAATATGTTGGATATAAACAAGTCTATTATACAAAAGCATGATTCGAGAAAATAAAATTAAGCAATACTAAGAAAATTGGTGGCACAAGGATTTTCGTAAAGACCTAAGTTTGATTATGAGGAGACATATTATCCGGTGTTGGATAATGAGATTTCAATAGTTCATTAGTCTCGTAGTACAATATAAAATTGATATGCGTCTTATGAATATTATGATATCATAGGTATATGGCTCACTTGATGATGATACATGAAATCTCTGAAGGGTTTAAAGTGCCATCATAATAACGTATAGTAAGTTCTCAAGAACGTTATGATTGTTGTATAAAAATTTGGATTCGAATATGTTACGACTATTTGTATACGTTGAATGCTTAAATATAATCAAAAGTCGATATAAACCCCCAATACAGTTGAATACTTGAAGGTATCTGAAACATATTAAAGATATAATCCTTCTGCACCAGTATCATATGGTAATTATGATATACCAATAACTTTGGATAATAATGTCATAATATAGATTGAAAACAAGTTAAATGTTATCAGTTTTAAATTGATTTGTTAAATGGTATGAAAACTCCTTATGAGTAAATGCATATGTATAATTGGTTAAGAAGGAAATTAGTCCATAATGGATTGTAGATGGATTATAATTGTCATAAGCATTTGTATAAAGCATTGAGAATATATCATGTAATTGGTTTATGTGCCAGAAGAACAGTCTCGGGTTTTATAGTTGTTATAGTATATGTTGATAGTATCTCTTAAAGAGCTCAAACATTTATATACATGTGGAAACATATGCTAAAGACTGTCAAATTACTTGAAACATAAAATCAAAGAATGAGAATTATGATGTGAAAATACTACAACTATGTGCACTCGTTGCCCTATTATTTCTTGTGGGACATATCATTTATTTGCATGATATTTTCTATGTCCGATTGTGATACGTTGGAATGTGTCAAAAAGGTAATTTGAAGGTATAAAGATATAAGTTTATATTTTACTAACTCAACGAAACAAGTTTGTTAGTCATTCAGATGCATGTAATGTAATACAACATGGTTATACAACACCATTATTAGATCTTGTGACATTTATCTATGAGATGAGGCATGGGGAAATGAAAGTTTTGGCGAAGTTGGAACTCCATTCAGAAGAAGGATAACCGGAGCTAACAAATGAGGTCATTTAACATCAGTCAGCTTAAGGAATTGCACATAAAAGGATCAAGGAGAAATCAATCACTATAAAAGTACTAAGCAATTTTTCACAGAAGATCGATGCTACTCACACATTTACATGTCAAAATGAAGGGGAGACTATACGCGCTGCACTCTATTTCCTTAGCTATGGTTTTGTCCCACTGGGTTTTCCTCGCAAAGTTTTTGATGAGACAACATCTTAAAGCGTATGAAGTTGATAACCAAGGGGGAGTGTTATAAATATAATTTATTATTATGGTTATCAATTCCTAATATAGTTCGTATTTCTCTCCAAGTTTCTCCATCCCTGTATATAGTCATTTGTATTACATTATTAGATACACCATTCAATAATAAATTCTCCCTTCTCCTTCTCCTTCTCCTTGTTTGATATTAGGCTTGTTTCACAACATAATTAAAAAAAATACACAAAATTTTTATAATTTTCTAGAAAAATACTTTTTTATATAAATTATCATTGAAAAAACAATTTTATAATTTTTTTTTGAAAAAAAACAATACATAAAGGTTTTTAAAAGATAAAATAATATTTTTGTACTAACCCTTTAGAAAAGATAAAAATAATATTTATAACATTTATAATAATAATAATAATTTATTTATTATCAAAAGCCTATTCTGATGTGTACTCACAAAGATAACTGTTCAGCACAAATGTTTTTTAATGGTTGGTGTAAGTTGACGGTCATTTACAATTGTCGATGGTGGTTGCCACTGCTCATAAAAATTATACACGTATCTCTCTTCTCTCTTGAAATTGTTGTACACATTTAAAAGGCCCTCTCTATTTGTTTATTCACAAAGAGCAAAAGTCCCCTCTCTCTTGAAATTGAACAGAAGGTTATCTCTCTCTCTTCATCTCGCCGGTGCCTATCACGCTTAAAGCTTCGTCGCCAATGCCTCTCAGAAGACTTGACGTTGTAGCGGCTTCCGTGAGGCGTTGCTCCGTATAAACATCGGTGGCTGGCTACCATTGACCTTCGCGTTGAGATCGGCAACGTTGAGCGTTGAATACTGTGGGTTGCGTTGTGACGAGTGGCGTTCCAGTATACATCTGAAACACCGATTGAGTTGTTGGTCCTCTGTTATTTCCTATTGTGGGTTTTCCGGCCACAGGTACTATGAATCTGGGGTTATTCACTGTTGCATGTGATAAAATTTTCATGCCCTAACCTGAGCCTGTTAGGCGGTGATGGTGACGGTTGTTAGGGTTTCAGATTGATCTTCTTTGGTCTCGCTGGAAAAAAAAATCATACCCTAATATGATATGTTTGGAACTGAAGGTGGTTCTTTGATCCGGTTGGTCCCTGTTGGGAATTTCCTAGTCCTTGAGTTTGAGATTTGGTTAGATGAAACTCAACGTACCACTTATTATCAACCGTTTGCACAACACGGTGTAGTTTATGACTCGAAGACTCTCACTAACCGAAGACTTGACATTAGTGACTTTATTATTTATTGTTATATTATTTATGTCACTAGTCTAGGTGTGTTATTTACTAGTCTTCCCTTAGTCTTAGTTGGTTAGTATATATTGTGAGTCTTTCTCATGTGAAAGTTAAGCTAGATGAGTGATAGCTATGAGAGTTTAGTCATGAAGCTTTGAAGTTGTGTGGGTTCATGAACACTTGTTCATGAACCTAGCATGAGTGGTGTCGGTAATTTTGTAATCATTCAACTTCATCTATGATTATCTCTACATTATCTCTTTTATCACATCTTCTATATTTGTCCTCATCATCATCATCACATCTCACAACACCATCGTTGATGTTCATCCGGGTGTTGATTTGTTCTACAAAGACGAGCTCACAAAGCCTACGATCCCGCTTCCGCACGATGCCAACGGGGTTAGCTTGGCTTACCGACCCCGGTTTCTACAATTGGTATCAGAGCCATGGTCGAGAAAACGCAACCGAACGGTTAGTTTTTTCATCTTTGTTTTCATTTGCTTGTTTTTGTAACAAATGAGATGTTTCTATCTTTTGTTGAAAAGGTTTTTGAAATATCCCGAGTTTATTCAAAACCTTCCTTTTTCTACTATATTCTTGAAGTTTAAGTCTCCTGTTTCTGTCAAAACTCACCCAAATCAAATCTGATTAAACTTTTTCTTCTCATATCAATGAATATTTAATTCGTGTTATTTTAAAATTAACATATATGAGGTACATTAACTTGTATTAAATACTCATTAATATTTTTTATGAGAGAAAGTGGGTGAAGACGTGTTATATACATGTTCTATGCCAAAGCATATATTTTGAAGATCTTTAAAAATCTTACCTGCCAAAATTTATGTCTCTTGACTTTTTGATAAGTAACAATCTGCCACACCCCGACCGACGGCGGAATATGTCGAGATGCGAAGATTGTCCAGATGCACACAACACTAATTCGAGTTGCGATATTCTTAATTAAACCCATTTCCATAATCATAGAATAAAGCAAAGTCAAGACATAGTTCACGAATAGAATTCAAACATAATATCCATAATAATAGTCATAAAGTCTAAATTTTATTCATTTAGGTCTACTAAGTCCCATGCAATCCTATGATGGCCGAATCGATATGACCAAACAACAGCACCTGCAACATGTTTAACATAAAAGTCAACTACGAGAGTTGGTGAGTAAACATAGGTTAAATAGACAATTCATAGTTTAAAGATAAGTGATTCATGAGACTAGTGTTTCATTCAGTCGTGTATAACAGGTCATAAGTGATGTGCACCAAACCTAAACAAGTAAGGGAGAAATCACCCGGCGCCCAAGCCAAGGCAGGCCTGGTGGGTTGTCAGCCAATAGATCTATCATTGTTGCCACGGCTCGATGGTTAATGGTACACAAGCGATTAGCGATTAGCGAATATCCAACATAGAATCAAACCAAGTTTCACACAATAGAATTCACACATAGCTTAACATGAAATCGCATAATAGATTGGAAATATAGAGTTTTAGATTTTGTATAATAACACATGTTGCACCCCAAAACTTAAAAGGAAAAGGGGCTATGAATACTCACATTGGATTGATCGAAATGAGCCTCGCAAATAGAACGATTCAAAGGTCACGGATTTGGTCCTATTGTATAAAGGATAAGATGTTAAGTTTTGGAATTTGGTCGGGAGTTAGAGTTTTGTCAAATGGATGTGCGAAAATTGGTTTTTAGTTTAGTGCACTACCTTTAGGATTTCAAGAGCTTGCGGGCTGTAACTTTAAATGCGGTTTTATAATATCAAACGTCTTTCAAAAATTACCAAAATTTACAGGTTGCTAGTTTAATGTATCCCGAACAACTTTTGGAAAGCATCTTATGAAAATGACAGGAACCTGCTCAAAACAGCTTCACAAAACAGAATGTGCTGAAACGCGCACCTGTCTTGTAGGGGCTGTTGTGAAGTCCTCGGGTTGAATTAGAATATGAGAAAACTACCGTTGGAAAGAAAACTTGACGAACATAATCGTGGAGTCTGAGTTTGTTCAGTTTCAATTCGTTATGACCAAGATATGGTCTCCTAAAGTTGGGACGACAATTTTGTCCAGATTCTAAAACCTCATGTAGTGCTTGGTTTTAGGTTAATAAAATTAAACCAACTAGTTTAACCATTTTTATATGATTTAAAACATACTTAACAATTATTTTTAACGTCTAAAACATATGACAACAACATATTACCAAGTTGAACCATTTTTAAAACTTAAGTTGAGTGATCAAAAAAATATGCAATGAGGGAGAGTTTTCTCACGAAACGGGTGACGGGAAGGTAGGCGGAACCAACGGGACTTTAATGGCACATGAGATGCTTGAAAATGACTTGTGTACGTGCCTCAAGTGCTTGTAATCAGACACTAAGAGCTGCTTTCAAGAAAACAAGGTCAAACCCTCCCCTTTACATCAAACGTATTATCATTTCATTTTATTATTATTATTATTATTATTATTATTATTATTATTATTATTATTATTATTATTGATTTAAGGTCTAAGGTAGGAGGGAAAACAAATGGTAGTTTATATAATGTGTTGATGAAAACCGACTATTTTTCGGGTATAGAGGGTATAAACCCAGTTGAAATATAATGATTATTTTATTAAAGCTACTAAAAAAATAGCATTCGATGTTAGATGGTTCATCGGTGATAGTTGGGTATGTTTAGACGTGATAAAATAATTAATTTGCGTGAAACGTTCACGCTAAATAAAAACACCACCTAAATATTCTAAGTGAATGAAATATATTAACATGCATTGAGATATATCACGAGTGGGCATGATCTTAGCATAGATAATAAAACGGGAACCAACATGATTATAAAGAAAATTCCGTCAAAGTCTATTACTTAAATAACAATCGAAATTACATAGACAAAGGAAGCGAGTCGTGATACAAATATGCAAAATAGACGAATCTCACAGTCTCCCTTACTTTAGGAAATTTTGTCTCGAAATTAAGTACGAGAAGACTAAACGAACATATGTAGATACTTGGCTTTCATCTGGTCCTCACTCTCCCAAGTGAACCCTGGTCCACGTTTAGACTCCCAACGAATCTTGACGATCGGGATCCGGCTGCGCTTGAGTTGTTTGATTTCACGATCCATGATTTCAACCGGTTTCTCAACGAAATGCATAGTCTCGTCGATCTGAACATCCTCTAGCGGAAGGAAGATCAAGTCGATTAGCCACACAACCGATTTTCTCAAGGATTTTGAACGGACTGACGTAACGAGGTGCTAGTTTCCCTTTCTTGCCAAATCGGACGACACCTTTCCAAGGAGATACATTTATAAGGACAAGGTCGCCCTCTTTAAAGTCAAGGGGCTTTCGTCGTTTATCAGCATAACTCTTCTGACGACTCCTAGCAGCGAGTAAATGATCGCGAATTTGAGAGATTTTATCGGTTGTCTCCTGAATCAGTTCAGGATCGGTGATTTGTGTTTTACCAACCTCGCTCCAACATATAGGTGACCGATATTTGCGACCATAAAGGGCTTCGAACAACGCCATACCAATGCTCGAATGATAGCTATTGTTATAAGAAAACTCGATGAGTGGTAAAAGAGTATCCCAACTACCGCCGAAATCGATGACACAAGCACGGAGCATATCCTCGAGAGTCTGAATGGTGCGTTCAGAATGACCATCAATCTGAGGGTGATAAGCTGTGCTAAGATCCAAGCGGGTTCCCAAAGCGGTTTGAAGAGATTGCCAAAATTGTGAGGTAAAACGACCGTCACGATCAGAAATGATAGTTAAGGGAGTACCATGACGTTTAACGATCTCGTTCACATATAGTTTACCCAACTTATAAGCCTTATCCTCCTCGTTGATAGCAAGGAAGTGAGCAGATTTGGTCAAATGATCGAGAATGACCCAAATGCTATCGTGACCTTTAGGGGTCTTTGGAAGTGCCGTGATGAAGTCCATCGAGATGTCCTCCCACTTCCAAAGTGGAATTCTTGGTTGCTCAAGTAAACCGGAGGTTCGTTGGTGCTCGGCCTTGACTTTTAAGCAAGTCAGACACTTAGCCACGTAGAGTGCAATGTCTTTCTTCATACCGGGCCACCAATAAAGCTTTCGAAGATCAAGATACATCTTATCCGAACCAGGATGAACCGAATAACGAGATTTGTGAGCCTCGTTCATGATAAACGCTCGAAGATCGTCTCGCTGGCACATATTGAGTTCTTTTTGGTTGAAAATATGCTGAAGGCTTTTGTGATTGGTATAGATCACACACTCGGTGCCATAAAGGTAACGCCTCCAGATTTTTAGAGCAAACACGACTGCTCCAAGCTCAAGATCACGCGTCGTGTAATTTTTCTCGTTCTTCTTAAGCTGCCTCGATCCATATGTGATTACCTTTCCTCGTTACATAAGAACACAACCGAGGCCCTGATGAGAAGCATCACAATAGATCACAAAATCGTCTGTCCCATCAGGAAGAGTTAAGATGGGAGCTTCACATAACATCTGCTTGAGTGTCTGAAACGCGCTTTCTTGAGCAGGACCCCATTCGAACGGTTGATTTTTCTGAGTCAAAGCAGTAAGAGGCACATCAATACGAGAGAAATTAGCAATGAATCGCCGATAATAGCCCGCTAACCCAAGGAAGGAGCGGACTTCGGTAGGTGAAGTAGGGGTACACCAGCTCTTAACGGCTTCAATTTTGGCAGGATCGACATGGATGCCTTTGTTGGATTTAGGTGTCCAGACCCGACTAAATCAAGTACCCGACCCGGTTAAGACCCGTAAGACTTACACCGGAGGCAACGGGTATTTAACGTCCGCTTACTTTTAACCGGCAAATTCGCAGAAGAATTAATTATTTGTTTATTAAATAGTTTAATAGATAAATAATTAATTACTTATTTAAATTACTATTAATCATCAAGATTAATTAAGAGACTAAAGACGTTAAACAATATTTACGTCATGGACGGAAATCAACGAATTATTAGTTTGACTAATATTCGTTATATGAAGGGAAGCGATAAACATTTAAAGTCATGGACGGAAATCAACGAATTATTAGTTTGACTAATATTCGTTATATGAGGGAAGCGATAAACATTTAAAGTGTTTAAATGATAATCTTGAAAATAAAAGGTTCGATTAAGGATTAAGTAAAATCGAGGGGCTAAACGGAAACTAAATCAGTTATAAATATAACTGATTAAAGGAGACGAAACCCTAATCCTCCGAGTGAGAATTTTCGGCCCCCTTCTCCTCCCTCTCGTGAATCCGACGCCGACGACACCCTCGCCACCGTCGTCTCCCTTGTTCTCCGACAATCCGTTCGCAAGAACCCTAAATCCTAAATCGCCGCCACTGCCCCGTCGTTCCGCCGCCGACAGCCGCTCACCAAGCCGCCGTCGCGCGCCCTCCTCCCTCGCCGCCGTCACAGCCGTACCGCCGCTGCCGCCTGCCTCCGAGCCGCTGCCGCAGGCCGCGACCAAGCCACCGCAGCAGCAGCCCGGAGAAGCCGAGCCGCCGCCGCCTGCAGCCCAGCCGTAGCTGACCGCCGCCGTCACCGTTGCTTGCAGCCGCCGCCCGAGCCAGCCGCTGCCACTCCTCGTCATTCGCGTGTTTCGCCGTCGTCCGCGAAACCCTAGCTTCGCGCCTATTCGACGTACGGGATTTCGGTGCCGTGCCACCGAGTGTAACCCGTATCCGCGAGGTTGTCACGATTTGTTGGTCAAATCGTCCTGCGAAACCCTAGCGTTACCTGTTGACTTTCGGTGTCTCGAACGTTTGTTTGAATCACCGCTCAAGTATATCTAAACTCGTTATTAGTTTAGATTTAATTGTTTATTTATTTAAGAATATGTCGCGTTTTGTTTAACGCGTTTTGGTGTTTGCGCGTTTTGGTGATTATCGAATCCTGTTGTTTTGGTTTACGTTAATTAACTGGATTTCGCGTTAGTAAATTAAAACGTTTTCCGCTGCGTATTAAATTAAATGTTAATTTAATTATTTAAATTATATTTACTCGGTAATTGATTAAATAATTATTTATTGTAAATAATTATTTTCATAAAAAAAAATTGCTATTACCGAGACCCGAATGCCACTGTCGTAACCCAACAGCCTTTGTCATTAACAATGTGCCCCAGAAATTGAACCTCTTTTAGCCAAAATTCACATTTGGAGAATTTAGCGTAAAGCTGCTCTTTTTTCAGAAGTTCAAGCACCAGACGCCGGTGAGATTCATGATCGGACTTAGACTTTGAATAAATCAGGATATTGTCAATGAAGACGTTGACAAATTTATCAAGATAGGGTTTACAAACACGATTCATGAGATCCATGAATATAGCAGGGGCGTTTATCAACCCGAAAGGCATGACGATGAACTCAAAATGGCCATAGCGAGTACGAAAAGCAGTCTTGTGAACATCTTCCTCAGCGACATGAAGCTGATGATAACCAGAATGAAGATCAATCTTAGATAAACATGAGGCACCTTGAAGCTGATCGAAGAGGTCATCAATGCGGGGCAATGGATAATGGTTTTTGATTGTGAGTTTATTAAGCTCACGATAGTCGATGCACATACGAAGCGAACCATCTTTCTTTTTGACAAATAGGATAGGTGCTCCCCAAGGTGAGGAACTCGGTCGAATGAAACCCTTGTCAAATAATTCCTGGAGCTGTTTGGACAACTCCTGCATTTCTGAGGGTGCGAGGCGATATGGTGACTTCACAACAGGAGTGGAACCTAGAATTAAGTCAATGCGGAAGTCAACTTGGTGAACGGGAGGAAGACCCGTTATATCATCGGGAAATACTTCAGGGAAGTCTCGCACGATCGGGATGTCTTCGATTCCCCTTTCTTTTTCTCGAACCTCCATGACATGAGCCAGAAATGCCGGGTAATCCTTGCGTAAGTACTTTTGGGCCTTTATATAAGACATAAGCTTGAGCCCACTAGATGGTTTATCGCCATGAATAACAAGAAACTTGCCATCCGAACGAGGAATGCAAACAATTTTCTCAAAGCAAACGAGCTCGGCACGATGACGAGATAACCAATCCATGCCGACAATGATGTCAAAGCTCCCGAGTCGCATCGGAATGAGATCAATAGAGAAAATATGGCCCTCGAAATCCAACTTGCAATCGCGAATCACAGAATCGAGGTCGACTGGTTTACCATCCGCAATTTTAACAGATAAAGGATGATCAAGTGCAATACGAGGAGAGGCAAGTAAGGGCTCAAAGTCTAGTGACACAAAGCTACGATCGGCACCAGAATCAAATAATATAGATGCATAACGGTTATTGATGAGAAACGTATCACTGACAACTTCCTGGTTCGCCTGAGCCTGATTAAAGTCAACCAACAAGGTTTATGAGTATAAGATTGATTAATAGGAACATAATTTAAAACAAAGAGATTCAATTGTAAACCTGATTAGCATTGATGTTGAAGGCACGAGCAGGGGCACCACGGTTAGCGTTACCGGCAGGAGGCTGGGCGGCCTCGAGAGCGGGGCATGCGCTGCGAAGATGAGTAGTGGACCCACAGTTGTAGCAAGCCCGGACCTGAACTTGAACATTTGGAGCCTGGGCAATCAGAGGCTGAGCAGGATACTGAGCCATAGGCTGAGCTCGGATAGATTGACGACAAGCATTCATAAGGTGACCAAAGCGCCCACAATTGACACATCGCCTGCAGGGAAGGTGGGCCAGATGGTGATAGTTGCAAGTGTTGCACAAGGGATATGGGCCAGTATAGGGCTTTTTGGCAGGTGGCCCACCAGGAGCCCATTGGGCCACATGAGCAGTAGGTGCAGTTGGTGCTGCATGAGTAGCGGTAACAACAAAGTTTCGACCCTTCCGTTTCTTTTTGTTGGATTTCCCAGCAGAGGACTCGACGTTGGACTCCTTTTCGGCCGTAGGCTCGGCCTTTTCAATACCCGACTCCTTATTAGAATTTCTCCTTTTCAGAGTACCTGCTTTGACATGATTATCGGTCAGACGAGCAGCAAGGCAAACAACGCTGTCAAGTGTCACAGGATTGCTGGCCCAGATAGAATCCTGTATTTTCTCAGGTAACCTGCCAGCATAAGCTTCAATAGCCCGGATTTCAGGAGCGACTATATCAGGCACCAAGATTTTTAGCTCATGGAAGCGGTCAGTATACTCCTGATTTTCCCCACTGTATTGCTTCTGTGCCCGGAACTCATCCTCAAGTTTCTTCAATTCGTTTCCAGGATAGTACTTATCCCTCATGATTCCTTTGAGTTCGTCCCAAGTCAAAGCTAGGGCTTCATCAGACCCACGGATCCTCTTTTCCCCGTTCCACCAGGTAAGGGCTTTTTTAATCAGGGTGCTGGTGGCACGAGTGACTTTCAGCTCATCGGGATAGTTACTATTAATGAAAGTGTTCTCCATTACCTCAAACCAATGAAGCAACCCGATGGGGCCCTCGGTACCCTTGAATTTTGGAGGGTTACACGAATTGAAGTGCTTGAAGGTACAAGCAGAAGCAATAACAGTAACATTGGCAGGGTTAGCATTCAGACCCTGCTGTATTTAGACAACAATGTTCGGGAGGACCTCGGCCATTTGTTTAGCGATAACCGAGGCCATCTTATGACCACTATCACCCTTACGACACCTATTGAAGTGAATCGACACGCTGAGAAGAAATATAAACATTTATGAGACAAACGAGAATGTGATCGATAATCAAATTATGAGGACATGATGTTATGTGTAAAATGTATGTGTTAGTGAATCGTGATTTAGTGTAACTCGGATCATCATAGTTTATCGAAAATCGTTTTTAAATAAAACCGCGCGAAAAATTGCAAAATCGAGAGATTAATATAAAATCATCGGAGTGGTTCTCACCTCCCGATTGGAAGGATACAACCGCGACTAGTCAGACTAAGATCCTAGTGGTAGAGACATGCTTTGGCCTAATAGGTTTCATCACTCTCATCAGGGCGTCCCAGGTGAGCGTCTGGGCCCAACAGTTGATAGGGTTTATATGCAACGCTTTTCTTGACAGAGACCCCGACTACCGGTGTTTTCACCCTTCCAGTTACTGTCTACCACTAAAACCCTAGTTCCGATGAGATTTGAAAATCAAGAAAATCACATTTTTCCTAAATGGTACGTAAGGCACCATTTTCTAAGGAAGAGGCTATGAAGCCTTTGTAATGCGTGTATGAGTGTGTGTTGACCATCATAGATTGGGACAAGAGTTGGAATGGGCATAATCAAGAAGTATATAAATGGACAATTAAAGCATATAGGCACATCGTGCACGTGGTACTCATGCAGGACACCTAAGGCAATAGTCTAGGTCAAGCTAGTTCTAATAACCTAGATCCCTATAGCCGTGGCTCTGATACCAATCTGTCATACCCCGACCGACCACAGAATATGTCGAGGCGCAAAGATTGTCCAGATGCACACAACACTAATTCGAGTTGCGATATTCTTAGTTAAACCCATTTCCATAATCATAGAATATAGCAAAGTCAAGACATAGTTCACGAATACAATTCAAACATAATATCCATAATAATAGTCATTAAGTCTAAATTTTATTCATTTAGGTCTACTAAGTCCCATGCAATCCTATGATGGCGGAATCCATATGATCAAACAACAGCACCTGCATCATGTTTAACATAAAAGTCAACTACAAGAGTTGGTGAGTAAACATAGCTACATTTAATAATATGTTTTACCTACATTTTTATATATGTTTTACCTACATTTATATATATGTTTTACCTACATTTAATAATATGTTTTACCTACATTTAATAATATGTTTCACCTACATTTATCATTTGTGGGTATATCCTACTATATACCTACACATGATATGTGTAGGTGAAATTGTAGATCCCATGACAGCTGCCACGTCAGCTGCCACGTCACCATGAAAAAACTACACATATTATGTGTAGATAAAATCGTATATGCCATGTCAGCATCCATGTCAGCTGCCACGTCATTATCATATACCTACACATGTATATGTGTAGCTAAATCACACTGCCATGTCAGCATCCTAGTCAGCTACCACGTCATTATCATATACCTACACATTTATATGTGTAGCTAAAACACACTGCCATGTCGGCATCCTAGTATGCTACCGTGTCAATATTATATACCTACACATATATATATATGTAGGTAAAAACACTGCCACGTCAGCCCCTATCACGCGCCCACGCGCTTGTTATTTGAAGAAAATGTAATGCTATTACCCACATATATATTGAAGATTAACTACACATATATGTGTGGGTAAAGAGTACCCTTTACCTACATATAACCAATGTGTGGGTATAGACCTTTATCTTCATGGCTCCGGCCACACATGTTGACACTTAATTTATGTGTCGGTAAAAACAACTACCCACGAAATGTACACATATGCCCACACTTATAAAGTGTGGGTGAAGACCCTAATTTCTTGTAGTGTGATCGAAATGAGCCTCGCAAATAGAATGATTCAAAGGTCACGGATTTGGTCCTATTGTATAAAGGATAAGATGTTAAGTTTTGGAATTTGGTCGGGAGTTAGAGTTTTGTCAAATGGATGTGCGAAAATTGGTTTTTAGTTTAGTGCACTACCTTTAGGATTTCAAGAGCTTGCGGGCTGTAACTTTAAATGCGGTTTTAAAAATATCAAACGTGTTTCAAAAATTACCAAAATTTACAGGTTGCTAGTTTAATGTATCCTAAACAACTTTTGTTTAGAAAGCGTCTTATGAAAATGACAGGAACCTGCTCAAAACAGCTTCACAAAACAGAATATGCTGAAACGCGCACCTGTCTTGTAAGGGCTGTTGTGAAGTCCTCGGGTTGAATTAGAATACGAGAAAACTACCGTTGAAAAGCTAACTCGACGAACATAATCTTGGAGTTTGATGTTTTTCAGTTTCAATTCGTTATGACCAAGATATGGTCTCCTAAAGTTGGGACGACAATTCTGTCCAGATTCTAAAACCTCATGTAGTGCTTGGTTTTAGGTTAATAAAATTAAACCAACTAGTTTAACCATTTTTATATGATTTAAAACATACTTAACAATTATTTTTAACGTCTAAAACATATGACAACAACATATCACCAAGTTGAACCATTTTTTAAAACTTAAGTTGAGTGATCAAAAAAATATGCAATGAGGGAGAGTTTTCTTACGAAACGGGTGACGGGAAGGTAGGCGGAACCAACGGGACTTTATCGCAGTCGAGGGCATTACCTCAACCTTCTCTTTGATGATTCTGATCTTAGTCTTTAAGACAATGATGATCAGTTTAGTATATATCTGAGCCCACTTTGATTCCAGAATGGTGGTCTACATCAGACTCTACCACTGTCGGTTAATGGAAGTGAGATTTGCCGATTTTTAGTTTAATACCCTATGATATGTTATTATTTGATATTATATGGCTAAGGCTTAATCTTCTCCACTGACTTTCCTTCAAAACATATTTGAGGGGCTTGAGATATCAAAGGTTACGAATTAATAAGTAATTAGTTGGGTTCATAGAATAGGTTAAATACGGGTCTACATTTGTTAACAAATTTGTAATTGTATTTCTTATATATATGGGGAACGTTGTAGAGAGAGATGAAGAAGGGTTAGCTCAAAGTTCTTCATTTGTAGACGTTTATATTGACCATTTAAGTTAAGAAGGAATACAATATTTGTTGGTTAAAGATAAGTTTGACCCGTTTGATTTCTCTATTTGTTTTTGTAGCGAGTCTTTTTAACAAATCAAAAAGAGGTATCGGTTCTTCCACATATATTGCAGTTGTCAACTAGCTATCTTTGCTTTGTAACATAATTTTCTGTTTTGGGTTTTAACCTAAAATGGGTAATATGTTGGTAATTGGTTTGGTGCTAAAATTATGTGAGTTCTTATCAAAAGTCCCCTGAAATTATGTGAGAAATTAAAAATCTCAAATCCAAAATTTGATTGTAGGCATGACAGAATTTGAAGAAGGCTGCAGTTATCAAAACCAAAAACTGAAACTAATATTACTTACCCACATCTCTAACCTTTTTTTAATTATTACAACTGAATCCTTAAGACAGAAACTAAAAGGGTTTTTTTTTACCTGCATATGCACACTTCTCATTTCACCTTCTTCATACCCATCATAATGGGAACATGTTACATCTTTAGGAGTCCTCCAAAGTTGCTTGACATTCGTTTTAAATCAACAGTTGCAAGCATCAAATTTGCAGGTTGGGGTCGATCGGTAATGTATAGGAACAAAGATGTACAAATTGTTTTCTCTTAATTCTCTTAATAATAAACGGAGGTGGTGTTGGTTTCTGTATTTTGATGTAACTTTAAACAAAATTTGTATTTAATTATCATTTATTTTATTTTTGTATTTAATTATCATTTATTTTATTAGTGTGACTTAAAATACTTTATTGAAGTTTTCAATAATTTTGTAAAATATATATTTAACTGCAAAATTGAACTTGGTTGATATGGAATAAAGGATGAATATGCATATTTCATGAAATCATGCTTACATGACTTGCTTAAACATATTAAACACATCATTTAAATACAACAAAATTACTTTAAAATACCTTTAAATTATTCAGTATCTACTTTAAATTACTCATTTTATAGGTTTTTAGATTCCAACACTATAGTGCACACTATCATAGAGCTTTAGTATTTTGAAAAAAATATTTCTGGTGACTTGCTTAAAGTTAAACAGGTTAAACACAAACTTCAAATTATTCACTTTGTAGGTGTTTAGAATCCAACACCGTAACTCTTAAGAATCAAGGTAAATGAAGCTTTGGGTAGCTATTGTTGCTTTAGTTGAATTGAGTATTGGTTTGACTATAATCTTGATTTAGTTATAACAATCGGAGATTTTAACTGGACACCCCATATCTCCAATTCAACACCCCAATCCGGTCCGGATCGGCCAAACCGGACCGGTTCGAATCCGGACAAAATTCTGCAGTCCGTGACTGCTGTCCTCTCTGTACGGCGAAAATCAAACCGGGGTTGTTCGGCCAAACCGGCCCGGTTTTTTTTTTATTACCAAACCTGATATTTTATGAGGAGTGATGATATTTATGTGACAATTACACGAAAAAAAGTTACAGCCTTTCACCCTTTGTGTTGATATTATAATTATAATTAGTTTATAAAAAAGGTTGGGTTTGGTTGAGTTGTTTAATTAACCTGATATTTTACTGAGTTCCGTTTAAGTTATAGAATTATTTGACAAAGAAATTTTTTATACTATAAAAATGAGTAAATAAATGTTGTAAAAAAAAGTAAAAATGGTTAATATTTTTAAAAAATGACCCTTTTTTGTATTTAAACTTTGTATTTTTTATGAGGCTATTAAAAAAATACCAATTCTGGAAAAGAAAAAAAAAAGTGAAGAACAAACCGGGCCGGTTTGCCCAAACAGCCCCAGTTTAAACCTCGTATTCTGGGTTCTGACGTGAAATGACTTTTTTGTTTTTTTCGCACTGGGCCTGTTCGCCCAATCAGCCCCCATATGGGGTGTGAAATTTGGAGAGGGGTGTCTGTAAAGCAGGTCCCATAACAATTTCTAGTTTTGTTTAAACATTTTTCAAATTTATTTCTTTGGATGTTATTGTATTGTTCACTCTAACTTTTGTAAATACCCACTAGGGTATATGTTAATAGCGTAGTATGTAATCATAGTGGTAGTTTCTATCCTTTGACATCTTATAACGTCTGATGCTAATTAAAAAATCCGAGATCAACAAATAGTAAGAAAGAATGAACGTAGAAAAAAAAGGACGGTCTTATGCTAATTCAAAATTCCGAGATCAATAAAGAGTAAGAAAGAAAGAACATAGAAAAAAAAAGGACAGATCTCCAATAACCACTCAAGTAAATTTGCGTAAAAATAATATATAACCCGCGGCGAAGCATGGGTCAAATTACTAGTAATAGTAATAATAATAATAATAATAATAATAATAATAATAATAATAATAATAATAATAATAATATTAAAGACCACAAATCCTTTATTTAATTAAGGTTGGAGAAAAGAACACCATAATGCCTATTATGTACGGTGCGTGTAAGTATTTTTGATAGAAAAAATTAATGGTGTTAACTATTAATGATTAGAATGCGATGTTGTGAGGACTAAAAATAAAAATAAAAAGCAAACCACAACTACCAAAACAAACCCTAAAAAAAACTTAAACTTAGAAGCCAGGCAATCTTGATGAATCGTAACTGAGAAGCGTCTTGTTTTAATTTCTATTCCCTCCATCCACGTTTAGATTGTTTCAAATTAAAGCTTCTTTGTAGATGCAGTGATGTAGAAATGTTAGAAATTTGCAAATTGCTTGAATTATCCAGAAAGCGTATGAGATACTTTCGTATTTAATATCTTGATGGTTCACTCGAAAATATCAATATGATACGATTTGGACAATCAATTTGGATCAGAGAAGTTTTGTGAGTGATGAATTCGAACCAGAAGAAAAACGTAACATTGGTCAATCGATATATCAGGGAGGAGCGTCTAGAATCAGATAACTGCCCAAGCAGTTATCTTAATTTTAAAATTCGAATTAAGCTGCAAAAAATTACACTATTGGTGCTTGCGAATTTATTTAGCTAATTATAAGAAAAAATATTTTTCTAGTGTATTTTTAATGACCCCAGCCAGGGGCCGCCACTCCTTAGACCCTGCTCTCTCGGGTGCGCTGCCTCCGAAGGGGCTGTTGTCCCTTAAAACCCCCTTTAATATTCTCGACTTATAACCTTATCAATACGGACATACACTACTTTACACCTTGAAACCCGATTGATATAAGTTAGAAGTTTCAACGTAGTAAATTCAATTACACTAAAATATAATAAGAAAACAAGTTTACGAAAACGTGAGGCGACTTTTGTTGCAGGTGGACCCCTTTGTACACATAGAGAAGATGTATTATTATTATTATTATTATTGTCCAGCTCACAAAATTAAACACCACATGAGCACGCCAAAATCACCAAATTTCGAGAAAAAACAAAAAAGTTCTTGCGCGTCAACGCCGGAGACATTCTCCGTCGCTTACTGTTTTCAACTTGTCTAATCTCCCATTTTCGCAAGGGGAGGAAAAAAGAGGCTCAGTGTACTGTCTGTTATCATACGTACTGCTTGTACAACTTAACATTTATCTCTTGATTCATGATCTTCAGGCAGGCGGATCGCTGATCGATTTCTATTTTAATTTGGTATGCACCCTACCCTAATCCTATCTCCTATGCTTGCTTTTTCATTCATTCAATTGAATTTATGTTCCCAGTTAGTTAGTTTATGAGTTTGTTGGTTTTGATTGATTGTTCAACAGATATAACAGTCGTCTCTTAGGGCCTTTTCTTGGACTCCATTTTGATTATATGATGGCCGCTAGGGCACAAGCAGATTATGATTATCTTATTAAGCTCATTCTGGTCGGTGATAACGGTAAGCTTCTGCTTCTTACGTGAATATATAGCGGTGTATGGTATGGTATGGATTTTGTGTTTCATGCATATATGATGTTGAAATTAGTCTCTATGAGTGATGCATGTGAGATTATTTCTGAGTATGGCATTGGCAAGGACGCTAATATGATATTGATTTTACGATGAAAGTGTAAATAACAAGATCTAAACAGAAACAACTAAAAAAACTAAATATACTGAATATTACTTCTCACTCTTATTCTTCACATTTCTGTAGCTTTGATTATTCTGCCAGCCTCTGTACGTGTGGTAACATAAGCACCTGAGTTTCATTATCATTAGTTGCAGTGTGAGTGATTATCTGCTAACTTTTTTCCATTATTATTGGCAGGTGTGGGGAAGAGTGGCCTTCTTTTGCGTTTTTCTGAAGGTTCTTTCGCTACTAGTTTTAACACTACCATTGGGTGGGTTGATTTCATAACTAAAACATGGACACTTTGATTTGTTTCTCTTAACATTATGAATACTAAGTCTGTGTTACAGTATTGATTTTTTGATACGGACAATTGAACTTGAGGGCAAGCGGATCAAACTCCAAATTTGGGATACAGCTGGTCAGGAACGATTCCGAACAATTACAACCGGTAAATCACTTGAAATCCATTTCACAAATTCTAGATTGTAGTTTTTATAGGTTCAGTCTCTTGTTGTGCCCCTGAAAACTTTTCTATTTAATTTATTTGTAAAGTTTCTAGATAGTCTTGTAATTATTTTGTGTTTCAGATCATAATGCCTTGTAATTTACACTTTTATCCCTCCAAACTCCAGCTTACTACAGGGGAGCTATGGGTATTTTGCTGGTCTATGATGTTACAGACGAATCGTCTTTCAACAGTAAGTAAGGTTTTCTACTTTTCTCCTCTCAACAATTGACACTCTAATATTATGAGAATGCCACTTATGTCCCTCATTGTGCAAGATTCTAATTATTCACCATTTTGGTTTCTGGTGTGGGTAGACATAAGAAGCTGGATTCGCAACATCGAGCAACATGCTTCTGATAATGTTAACAAGATCTTGGTCGGGAACAAGGCTGATATGGATGAAAGCAAAAGGGTATTTCATACTTGTGCTTGAAAGTTTCAATGGAATTTCTTTGATTCTCATTAATATGAACAATTGTGTATATATAATACATTTGATCTTCTAGTGCTTACTTTATGTTTCAATAAAGTTTTAGTTGTGAAAACCAGAAAGGTCAATACCTCATCACATGTTCTTGTAGGCTGTACCAACTTCAAAGGGACAAGCACTTGCAGATGAATATGGTATTAAGTTCTTTGAAACTGTAAGTAAACCAACCAGAATACTAATGTTTTAGTTACTTCATTGATTCGACTCAAAGAAAATCATGAAGCTACCTCTGTTGTTGGCACTTGGCAGGGTGCAAAAACAAACGTAGAGCAAGTTTTCTTTACGATAGCAAAGGATATCAAGCAAAGGCTTTCAGAAACCGACACTAAGGCTGAGGTATGTTGTCAAAGTTGCTTCACAAATACAGTCTGTAGCAAAACCTATATAATTAAAACTTGAGGTGATAAAAGAGCAGGTCATGTGGGTTGGGTAACGGGTCTAAATAGGTAATTTTGTATCGGCGGTTTTACCCAAAACACCTTTGTTCAGTTTGTTGATTATAAATAATTATTATTGTGTCAATAGTATGAACATAACTTGTGTTGTTGTTTCAGTTTCAAATTATTTTCAAATACACATAATTTAGGATGTTTTATGGATTAAAGACACATGTTGGCCCGCAACCAATATGACCTGCTTGTTTTAAAGCTATAATTCCTGATTACCCTCCGTGGGTTGGGTTCTATAGAAAACCAATATTTTGCAAAAAACAAAAAAAACCAAGAAAAAAAAATAGTTTTTATAAACTTTTTTATATGTTTCTTTCATGATTTTAAGAATACTGGAAAAAGAAAAAACTTTAAAAACATTTTCGAGTTTTTTTAATGAATAAAATAAATTTCGGATTTTAGCTTGAAATTAATAATGCACTATACAACAATAATATAAAATTGGTTTATGAATGCCAATTATTTGTTTTTTACATTATTCGTATAAACCACGTCCGTATTTAAGTTAAGTTTCTTATTTTTAAGTAGTTTTAATTATAATGCATTATGCAATACTATTAGTACTATTGCATGATGCAATAATAAAAAATCACTAAACTTTTTATTTTTAAATTTTTTTCCCCATAAATAAAGCTAATAAAATTATAGACTTTTTGATGAAATTCTTTTAAAAAATTATTAATATATGAAGAAGTTATAGAGAAAAAATGTTGGTTTTTTGGTTTTCTGGATAATTGTTGGTTTTCTGTAGATCTTTTCCATACTCTCCGTTAATGATAAAACATAACCTACTGAATCATTGCAGCCATCTACGATTAAAATTAATCAACCAGATGCAGCTGGTGGGAAGGGTGAACTCACACAGAAATCGGCTTGCTGCGGTTGTTAAACGAATGGTGGTATCTGCTTAATGTTTGATATTGTTTGTGGAAGCTAACGAATGGTGATACATAGATTATGTTTTCTGCTTAGTGTTTGATATTGTTTGTGGAATAGCTTGTGGTGCAGTGACAATGGAAGCAACAATTATTGTAACTATACTGTTTAACTATTATTGTAAAAACAAGTGTAAATGTATGATATTGCTTTATACTAGATTTTGGCTGCATAATGATTGACCATAAAAGAAATGGGAAACATTAAAGTAAAAACAAGTGTAATCTTTCACAACGAAAATAAAAATTATAAGTGTTAATGGCCAAATTGATATTATGGATTATTATCGAGGTCATCAGTTTAACAGGCACTTGTCAAAAAACTACAGTTCAAACCATACGAACTGATCTAGTGAGGGGTCCGGTTTTGACAACATTAATATTTCTTCGAGATTAAGAGTCTTGTTAAGCATAAAAATTATCCTCAATCACTTAAAGCGAACCGACTAGTAACCTAAGCGCATTCACAAGTCTTTCAAGTTTCAACTCCCGAGGACACAAATGTCAACAGTTTCTTGAACAAAAACTGTTATCTGTAACTTTAAGCATTCTACTATGTAATTACAGATTCTTGAATCAAATGTATGAAGAAGATCATAAAGGCAGTCTTCCAGACAAGTAACGGGCCAACTTATCTCTCGACAGTGATGCCTTCTTGTCTGCCATGTCACAAACCTCAGGCCGATACCCCGAGTCATGTTGACTAGTCAAAGACAAGTCATCTAACACGTCATCTTCCATGTCGATCACGATGTTATGAAGGATACAACACGCGAGGATAACTCTAGGTAACCTATTCTTGTCGGGTCGCCACAACACTCCATGAATCATTCTCCATACATCTTTCAACCGGGCCAAAGCCCTCTGGGCCACCAATCTTGTTGCAAAATGGCGTTTGTTGAATTCGGTTTTTGTTTCGGGTAGCTTGCGACCTTGGTATGGAGTTATGAGCCATGGCAGTAACGGGAAACCCGAGTCTCCAACTATGTATTCTTGAATTTCTGTTCCTTCTGAAAGCTTCAGTTTATTCCCATTTAGCCTCTTTCCTTTCTCTGATAAATCAAAAAAATGTGAGTTTTGAAGCACGGATGCATCGTCCATTTTCCCGGGATATCCTGTAACCACGTCACGAAATCTCATGTCGGGGTCCACAATCACCTGCACATTCACAGAAAGCAGAAAGCTTACGCGTTTAATAAAGTACAGTTACTTATTTACCACTTTGGGCAGCATTCCACCATAATATTTTTAGCTAATCACTTTGACCCGTTATATATGAACTAGCATACCCAAATCAATGCATTCATAAGTAAACGGGTCAAAATTGGTATCAATACGAGAACATCAATTCTACATACCTGCAAGATCATACTGTGGTTGTCCTTCCGATCAAGCCAAACATCAACCATATGATCTGACTCGGACAGCAACATCATAATGTGAGTGGTATGGATCACGCCACAACAATTTGGAAGGCCTCTGATATTCTCAAATTTGGATTTTATCTGTGTGATTTCCGATTCTGTTGACGGCCATTGGAGGTGGTGGAGCCCACGCTCCTCTATCGCCACCACGAACTGCCACGTCACCCTAGAGACGGTGGAGTGGTTTGTACCAAAAAAGTTGGCTATACCTTTTAACGAGTCACCAGAGCTCAATCTTCTTAAAGCCAAAGCTACTTGGTCGTTTAGAGACATTGATTTGCCATTTAAGAACACAAAGTTTGTTGCTTTGGCCATCATGGGCTCACTTACAAGCGAGCATATGTAGTTAAATGTTTTTCTTGAAACCTTGAAAACCAACTCAAACTCATCCACACCTTTTGAAGGAGATAAGGAACCTGAAAACAGGTGGAAACAATTTGGCATAATTACTTCAAAAGATTTGGAAGGTTTCTAGCTTTACATAATTTTCAAAAATCCCTATTTTCATATGATCCATCTATGAGAAACATTATAATTGACATGATATTATAAAACAGAAAGTGTCGCGATCCTTACAAAGGGATTCTTAGTTAATCATCCAACTATTAAATCAGCAGGTAGAGAGCCTTGGGGTCTCAGCGGGTGAAGCTTCTCTATCCCCCGGGATAGAGGTAAGGCTTGTCCCGGCCGTGTCAATAACTCGGCTATGAGTGAGATTAAACTGGGTACGTTTGTTTGTTTAACTCATTTCCTTATATACCCACAATCTATCTTTTCCTACATGAAGAGACTTTATGCATTCTATAACTTAAGGGTCAAAATGGGACACAAGTTAATCTAGGAAGTGTAAAGGCTGCATTAGTTACAAACACTAAAATAGCCTAATCAGTAATCTCTAAAAATAGCTTATCAGAACCTTCTTAAAGGACTAACATTATGGAACACAGGGAGTAACGATTAGCCGTTGTATATGTATATATGGCTGATAAAGATGCAAAAATTAAAAATTTAGACTGTTACAAACTTCTTGGCTAATACATGTCGGCTTTTCAAGATAAACTATATAGCGCCCTCCTCACCAACAGTTCAGGCGTTTTGATCGATTGGTAACTAAATAGGGTGTTTCTACTAATAAAATATTAAGATGCCAAGATCATGGACTAAATAATACCCTCATCTCGAGAGAAACAAACTTACAGATTACGTTAAAACTTTACAGAATCGTCAATGCTGAGGAACAAAATCAAGTAAAAGCTATCGAAACTAAGTTACAAGCTCTACAAACTAGACAAATCTTAGTGTTAAAAATCTATGGGAATTCCTAATTTGAGTATGCATATTAAGCTCAATAGTTTGACTTTCAAAAGTCATGTCCGACTCTCAATAAAAAACTGAAGAACTTGTATGAACATTGTGACAATCTTTCATGATTAAATCAAAGGGTTCCATACTTCCATTGACAGCAATCACATTATATTACAACAAATTTATGGCGTCTAGGTTTTTAACATCCCAGCAAAAAAGTCACACAATTTCATCACAGTTTTAGGTCAAGAACATATACTAGCAGATTAGGGATCAATTCTTGCAACAATCAAGATGCATTTCCAATTCAACAGCACAGAAATCAATAGAACAAACCAAAACCCACAAATCAGATCCACCTAAACTGATTATACGCATATTATCAAGAAAAATCAGCAATTAAAAAAGTACCAACAATCCGCTTGGAGAAGTCATCCCACCAATCGAAACCAGTTTCAGCATCGATTTTCCTTTTCGTTTTGCTACCTCTTATCGGACCCATCAGCGAGCAGATGACCCGACTGGAATAAGTGAATAACCCACGAATGTTACGATCTTGAACACAATAAAAAGGGTAGTTTTAGTTACAATAAATGAATTAAACAGGAATCCAATTTGTTAGAACACTAAAGATTGATAGAAAAGAGATTGTAAAGAAGTAATGACAGCGAATATCATGCAAAGAAGTGTTAGAGAAGACCTTGTGGGCAGAGGAGGTTTTAGTGTGTGTTGTCGGTGTAAGTGTGTGTTGTTTTCGGGTGATTGAAGCATGCAAAAATAAGGGTTTTGCGATACTTGTCAAAGAAGGATAGAAGAAGAGATGCTTGAAAAATTTAATAGAAAACTGCGACCCATATTAAAGATCTTTATTTTTGTAATAAAAAGATTTGTTTTTCGAAATTTTAAGTAATATTTTGAAATTCTCTCCCAAATTATTTCTTCTTTTTATATCGGGCTCCCAAAAAAGTTTTGAAGACTCTCGAGAAGATTCGGTTTAATTTCCTTTGGGGGAAATGGAAGAGAGGGCTAAAATACACTGGGTTGCCCGTGAAAATGTGTGTAAACCCAAACTCCTCGGGGGGTTGGGATTGGACTCCTTTGAACACATCAATCTAAGCCTTCTTGCGAAATGGTTTTGGAGATTTAAAAATGAACCGTGGAAACTTTGGTGTCGGATCATCTCGTGTCTTCATGATGATTCTGCCTCTAATGGTTTTGTCCCTTTGAAGAAAACAAGTGGGGGTGTGTGGAAGGCAATCGCCAGGATGGAAAAGGACTTGCTGAAGCATGGAGTCAATTTTAGTTCTTTGATGGTGGAATCAGGGGGTAATTGGAAGTGGCTGGGAAGTGATGACGGTGTTTTTTTTCGGTTAGCTCCATGCGAAAGTTGCTGATAGATCGGAATATATCCCAACCCTTTCAGTTTACGTGGTGCAAATCTGTTCCCATTAAGGTTAATATCATGATGTGGCGGGCGATCTTAAACCGGCTTCCGACGAAGGATTTATTAGTTAAGCGGAACATTCTGATCCAATCCCTGGCTTGTAACCTGTGGCAATGAAGGCGACGAATCGTTGGAGCATCTAATGACTGGATGCCCTTTCACGAATCATATCTGGTGTATCGTCTTACAATGGTTGCGGAGGCCCCAGAGCCCTTTCTTCTCAATCAGGGACATTGCTAATTTCCGGGCAGAGGACGTCAAGGATAAAAGGATAAGAGAGGCGATCACAAACATTGTGTTCACTAGTTGTTGGTGTATGTGGAAAGAGCGGAACAAGGTCGTTTTTGAGAATTGTCCTCCGTCTATACATAGGGTGGTGAACGATATTAAATCATGGAGTTTTCTTTGGTTTTCTAGTCATTGTAAGTCCCAAGCTTCCGATTGGAACGCTTGGTTTTCCTTTGCTTTGTAATGCTCTTTCTTGGCTCTCTCTAGCTTCTTGCTAGAGTGTTACTCGTTTTAGTATAATCGCCATTCAAAAAATATATATATATATATATTTTGACAAACAGTTTGTGTTTTGATATGGTTGTACATAAATGAGCTGACTAGTTAATTAATTTAATTTAAAGAAAAAGTTAAAATATACAAGATATAAGTTTAAACTTTATTTTTATTTATATTTTTAACCACTAAAATTGCCATACCTTTTTATAAAAAATCTTTTAGTTGGGAAATTACCCGTTTATCCCCAAGCTATCCCTAGAGGTACTTGTTTATCAGTTATCACTACGGTTTATTCGGCTACGTTTTATGATAAGAATAACACGAATACACAAAACAATAAATAAATGAATTCTTATCAAGTCGTGTCATATGATACATTTGAAAATCATGAAAAAGCTACGTGCTTTAGAGTTTAGAAGTGAAAGTTAAAAAACGCTAAACTGACCGTTGGTTAAGAGGGGCTTGGAAACAAGCCCAACTTGATTTTTACTAATCTATGACTTCTTAGTTCCTTAAACTTGTACTTTGATTAATAGTGGTGACTATAACTATTTATCAAAGTTACAAACTGTATGTTAGGTGGTATAATTTATTTAACATCTTACAACAACTGATAACTTGTTTATACGGTCTCTAACCATTTAGATATATAGCTTATACGAGTTATAAATATTTTATATGGTTTTAAATATGTCCAGGTTAAAAATAATGTGTTTGATCTTAATAGATTTATCTTATAGGTGGATAATAGTTCTGAACGAGGAGAAAATCGCATGTGGTGTTTGAAGACATATAAAGATGGTTTTTTTGTCTAGTTGTCATGCCAAAGTGTATTTTTATATCTTAAACAATTTTACTAAAAATGTCACTCGTCAAATCATGTTGGGCTTAGGGGAAGAGAGTGTCCATGTTAGTTAAACCACTAAAGTCAAAACTTGAAATCGTATCACGAAGACAAGCCAAAACATAAGCATAATCAAAATCCATATCGCATGTATCATTGTCTTATAAGATATGGTCTTGCAACACCAAGATTGGGCCCTCAATGCCACAAAGGCATAAGATTAAGCCTCAAACGCCGAGTACAACCCTAAACCCCTTTACCTAATAGATAAGGAAACAAGTCGCCATTAGAGTTCTTTAAAGAAAGACCTCCACAGGGCTGAGCATCAGGGCGGAACCGGACCAAACCCGGTACCGTGAAAGACCAATCCCGGGACTGGGGACTGGATCACTAAATAGAAAGTCGGGTCAGTTTTTTTTTCCCGGGAAACTCGGTTCGGTTCTACAGAACGCAAATCTGTCCCGACATTCCTAATGGTTGGGCTGGGCCTGATTTGTGCTTCTCTTTTAATGGGCCTAGCTCCAATATAGTTAAGCCCAGTAACTTACAAAAATTAAAAACTCCTAAAGATCAAGCATTGTCCACTGGACAGATTTGTGCAATAATTAAAATTATTAAAAATAAATAACAAACTTCCTATAAAATTAAAACAACTAATTAACAACCAATTTAACAACCAAATCATTTTCACCAACAATGTGAACCATCAAAAACCTTAAAATATTCAATCAATTGACCAACAATGTAAACCATAAAAAAACAATTCAAAAACATATATCTAAAATAGTCTTGATCTTCTTAAAAATATTGTATTCAATCTTTCATTGGAATCCAACTGACTCGATCTCCTCAAAACATCTAATACAACAATGAATACACATATCTTGTGATTCTACCTACACACAAACATACCATTCAAAAATTAATACAACAATGAAGAACTAGTGCCATCTTTAAAAACTTTATACATGTTTACTGCCAAAACTAATACAATAATAAAAAAACTAGTACCATCTTCACATCTTGTCACTCAACCATAGATGAATCATGACTTTATACATTACATATCTACATTACATATGCTCATGACTTCATATCTACATTACATATACATTTTAATACATTAATCACGATTGAACAACCTTACTCGTCCAAAAATATACATTACATAGACGTTCGACCATACACACAACCAAGCAATCAACTCATAACATTCAAGAAAACTCAAAACTAACCTGTAAATTTGATGCCATGATCTTGAAAGAAAAAGCAAAGTTGTCGATGATTTGGAAGTTGGCACTGGAATGTCGATGATTTGGAACTTTTAGGGTTTTAGAAGTTTTTGTCGATGATTGGAAAGGAATATCGATGGTCGTCTGGTCGATTAGATTTATTGCTATTGGGGTTGTAGCCTAATGGTAAAAGACAAAGGGGGTGTTTGGTTGGGCTGAATGAGGTCTGGATCCTATAGTAGCTGACCGATTAAGACATTTTAGCGATTTAGGTGTGTTTGTTTCGCCGGAAAATAGCTGACCGAAAAAGAGATTTCGGTCTGTTCAGTTCAGCCGGATTTGGACTGCTTAAGCATACAGACGTGGGCTGGATGGGGGTCGGGACATGCGGGGCTGGAACAAACAAAAAAAAAACAAAAAAAACAACGATGGGCTGGGCTAAAGTAACTTGGATCCCCTTGAACAAAAACGAACTTTGCCCTCGACCCCCGGTTGTCGGAGCTGCATTCGTGTCCGCAGGTCGTGCTTATGGGAAGGCAATTTCACCAAATTTGCACCCCCCCTGCGCGCGGGTAGATACCGGAGTAAAACACAACATAAGAACTTAATATGTCATGTAGATTTTCATATATAAACTAACTCTGTTTTTGTTCCCAAATCAATGTGGGACAAACTAAAATGAAAGAAAAAAATAGAACTTTTATTCACACACCAATATGGGACAAGGTAATGAAGAAAAAAAATAGTTTTTTTTTGTTCTCAAAGTGATTTGTTAGTGTTTTTTTTGTTTAAATATACAGTCATTCGGATGTCCAAACAAACAGCACATTATGATTCAGCACCTTATTGATTCAGCATTTCTTTACCATACAGACAGCTTATTCATTTGGCACCAAATGAAACAGACGAACCAAACAGCCCCAAAGTCTCTTTGGTGAAGACCAAGGTTCAAACCTTGGTAATGGTGTAAAATGATAGAATAAAAAGAACGCCGTTAAAAAAAGTAGATTATGAAATTCTAATCAAATATTAATTTAAATTATATTATTATATCATGTATTCACAGGCCAGGTTATAAATTCATGGGCCGGACCGGGACCGACGCGATACCCACCAAATCAATATGTGAAATCCGAGTACCAACCCATTAAACGTATTCACGGGTTTGGCGCTCTAGTTCGGTTCGGTTGATCAGTATTCACGGCATGGTACCAGTTTCTACACATCCTTACCACAAACCACAGTGTCCTCTATTTGCCGTGTGTAATTTTTTGTCAAAGAACAACACAGCCTCCTCCATGTGAACAGGTTCCTTAAGCCCAAAAAAAAGTTTGACAATACCCATACACGATCAAGGTAGGAATAACTCACTCTGCAGGTCACCTAGCTTTAAAAGAAAGTGCATCAGATCATTTTAAATTCCTTTTTAGAAAACACCTCAAAATATTATAATCATAAATAAACTAGTATAATACTAAGAAACCATACATAAAACATAGAAAGAAGTATAACTTAAAATGTAATATAAAATTTGACTAAGTTTCATGTTAAAAACTTTTAAAATGCAAGAACATACTAGAAATGCACAGTGAATTCATCTCTAGTGAAATTCAAAAGACAACATGTTAATTAAAACTAAATACATGAATCATTGATCAAATAATTAAACAACGATTCAATTTGCTTTTTACGTTCCCGTAACAACACGTTAATTAGTGTCATGTAATTCAAACAAATACCAAGGGGCATTTGTCCCAATGGTATGGGGATGAAGGTTAGAGCTTGGGGACCTTGTGGTCTCAAGTTCAAAACCTGACTCAAGGGGGTTTTCTCAAGTGGTGAGTTTCCTCCTTGATGGTGTTCCTGGGTGAGCTAAGCCTGAAGTGTCAAAATCAGTATGGACGGTTGCAATCCCGTCTCAGGAAGGCTCATTCGGGTATTGGAGATTTGGGGAGTAGTTCCAAACGCCGTTAAAAAAAAAAAGTAATTCAAACAAATAGTCAATAACCTATGCCACCAATTCAATTAACTTTTGTCCATTTCATGCACTATTCATAATGTTCTCAAACGAGGAATAGTCAATGAAACGAAAACGACTATATATTCACTATTAGAGACTAGTGATAACCCATTTACCTTATCTCGACTTTATAACTTTCTTTCTGCACGGTCCTTTTCAAGAAAGAATTGAGACCACAATAACGATTTCTATTCTAGATGCGTATATATATACCAAAAATATTAAGACGACAATGGGACACGAGTGTTGCATTAGCATGGACAAATTAAAGAGACAAAACATCATGTAACATCAGTACTCGTACGATCATGATCTCATGAGAGAAAAAGGTTGACGCTAAGGTGTTTGATGCTCCACAAATCACTATCGATCGATCGATAAGAGAATAATTATATCACTAGCTAGCTAGCTAGATATGACCATGTGAGTGGAAGACGATGGAAACAAATGAAAACAACTCAAATGCATAACAAAACAATATTGATCACCAGTAACTACAAAGTATATATACTACTTGCTGTTTGCGGAATTACATAACCGTTTCTCGAGTTTATGAGGATTGAAGGGACTAAACTTGACAAGTTGGTTTGAGTTTATTTAGTATCCTATACAAATACGTTTCTTATTTGTCCTATTTTATGTTGGATAGCACGTGGGTTCTTTCTATATAAACCGAGTTAGGGTTAGACAATCAGGGGCGAACCCAAGGCCAAGCCTGGGGGGCGCTCGATACCCGTGAACTTATTTGGTGTTCTAGTATATATTCTATTTTTTCTGAACCGAACCCTAATAAATTTGGTCACCGAACCCATAAAATTTTTTAGACCGACCCTAAATTTTAGAAAAAAATAATTTATAGTTTTAAAAAATTATAATTCTAAAAATTTAAACGTATTACAAACAAATTTATCACAAAACTAATGTATATAAAATTAATCTATTACCTTTGAATAACTGATCAAAGATCCAACACACCACTTAGGTCAATGAGTCAAAGAGTATTAAACTTTTTAACCCAAATACCTAAACTCTTAAACCCAATACTCATTACACAGTTAATTTAAGAAAAAAAAACAAAAACTAATATCTAGTTATAATTAAAATAATATAACAAATCTTCAAACAATCGAAATTCAAACATACGCCATACAATGATATGGAACGCTTGAACGACGACCACATTTCTTTGGCGATTTCACAAACCAAAGGCAACCGGCGAGTCTGCGACTGCCGCACCACTCCGACGATTGATATTCGCGATTATGCTTTCACAAATTCACCATGAGTCATCATCAGTTCATTGTTAGAAATTTGAATGCTTGGAAACTCCAGAAAGCGTGATTCACTTTCGGACTGAAAATCTCGAGGGTTCGCTCAAGATTTCAATCGGATACGATCTGGAGATCTTTTCGAATTCAAGAAATTTTTGATCGTGAAGAAGAACCGAACCAGAAAATTTTGATATGATCGTACGTGTTCACCAGGGGAGCGTATATGCAGTTATTTAGGATAACTGCTATACGATTTTGCACAATTAGTCCCTCGAATTTCATTAATGCCATTTCGTACCGAAATAAAATCTGCCGCCCCTTGGACCCCGCTTTCTCGGGGGCGCTGCCCCCGAACCCCCGCCAAGGGGGCGTTGCCCCCTTGGAACCCCCTAACCTTATCGAGACGACCGTGCACTACCCCGCACCACCGAACCCGACCGATATAAGTTAGAAGACGTATCGATCCATAATTAATCCAATTATACTAAAATAGCAACATTCATCACTCTTCATCTCTCTTTCTTTGAGAATATCGAGAAAGTACGTGGGCTTGGTCCATAATTGAGGCCATCTACATCTATTGAAAATGGAATCAAGTTTGCTAACAAAAGCCAACAACTTGGGCACAATTTTGCATATTGTTTTTAAGATTTTTGTACCTTAAACAATATACTTTGAGTCCTGTCCTCTGCTCTCTCTTATCACCAGCTTTGCTGAAACATGTCTATCTTAATGTTAAATAATTGAGTTAATTACCGTTTGCGTCCCTGTGGTTTGACCGTTGTTGCCACTTGCATCCAATAGTTTCACTTGTTGCATGGTAAAGTCTGACGTTTGCATTTCATTGCGATTTGAGTCCTTTTGACTAATGGTGTTAAATTTTTCTGTTAACTTAAAGGATATTTTGGTCATTTTGTACCTAAGGGGCTAGTTATATAAATTAACAAAGTATAAGGACTTCTTTCATAATTTAGATAAAATTCAAAAACCAGAAACCAACAGAAATCTCCGGTGAGGTGAACAACCACCTACACGAACCACTGCGAACCGTCTCAGGTTCGCCAATAAGCGTCGCGAACAGCAGTAAACCACCGCATAACAGAATTCTCCGGCGTAAATCGATTTTCCGGCATCGAATCAGAATTTTCAACTAACGATTACTCGCATAATACTTGATGAAAATCACTTCTAAAACCAGATTTGAACTCGTCTCCATGAACTCTATCAAACAAGCACCATTATTAATAGGTTTCAGTGACTTTCTCCGACCTGAAAAATCAAATTCCGGCAAGCTCTATGTAGAAGACGATCGGAAAATATGAAACCGGTGAAAACTCAACGAAATCGAACACATATTGTTGTAAAAACTTCGTATAACTCAACGAAATCGAACCTTGCCGTCGTGAAGGTGGAGTAGTTGACGGGTATTGGTGGCGGAGATGGAGCGGTGTCGACAAAGATGGTGTAGTTGACCGATGTTGCTGCAGGTGGCGGCGGAGAAGCCAGAGATGGGGCGGTGGGATGGAGGCAATGAAACTCCAGCGACGACGTGGTGGCGACGGGAGTGGAAGCAGCAGCGGAAGGGACAGGGTGGAGATGGTGTGTGGGTAAAGTTAGGCTTTTTATTTTTTATCAAGTGTTTTAAAAAAATACAAAATAGCCCTTTTATATTTGATAAGTTTTAGAAATAGTATTTCTAGTTTCAAACATATATAATTTTACATAACTAGTCCCTTACGTGTAAATTGTTTAAAATACCCTTTGATTTAACAGAAAAAATTAACCCAGTTAGTGGAAAGGACTCAAATTGCAATGAAATGCAAACGTCAGACTTCACCATGCAACAAATGAAACTATTGGATGCAAGTGGCAACAACGGTCAAACCACAGGGACGCAAACGGTAATTAACTCTAAATAATTTGTGTTTGATTTGAAGTCGTCTTTTACACGTTCACGAGTCAATAATCTTTTAAACATATAACTATCAATAATCTTTTAAACATATAACTAGTACAGTATTTAAATAATATATAACGTCCGCAGTAACACACAGGTCATTATTCTTGTATATATACAATTATTGATTATTGATATTGATTTGTCATTGATGTTTAAAAATTATAAATTTTGTCCCTATGGTTTGGGGCTAACTGCAGATTGAGTTCAGGGCCGGCTGGGAGGTGACGCACCATCAACCACCGCGAAGGGCCCGAAAGGTTAAGGGGCACCAAAATCGTTTTTGAAGCCGTGGTTATATAGAGTGTTTTCTGAAATATTAACAAAAAAATTGGTAGATCAACTGGGCAAGAGTTTTCCTATTTAAATAGAAGACACAAGTTCAATTCTTGTAGCTAGCATATTTATTTTTTATTCTTTTCTTTTCTTTTTTTTGTCGGTTGCTTTTAATAGTATTTTTTTAGGTTAAATATTGACCTAGGAGCCCAAATTTACTCTTGTGCCGGGCTCAATTATTTTTACCATTATCAAGACGGCCCTGATTGAATTAATATGTTTTTATTTTAAAGAAACAAAGTTATTTACCTTATTTGCAAATTGAGTCCAGGAACATTTACATTGTCAGAGAACAATTTTGTTAAATTAAAGGATGGTTTTGTCCTTTTATTAAAGGTACAACCTATTTTCAAGGTAGAACACTAGAACTTCTTATTGATATATGTATATTTTTTAGATAATAAGAAGGATATGTGTAGTGGTAAAAATGAGTGGGGTGGGGTTATGTGATATGTGATATTTAGGGGGTTATGAAATAAGAGGTGTAGTGGGGGGTTATGAGGATGATGAGTTATGTGAAGTAGAGAGCCAATAGAAAAAAAAGAAAAAAAGAAAAAGAAAACATCAAAGATGGGGCGTCATGTAGGTAACGCCCGAGACTAAATCTGCTAACATGGCGCACCGGGGGATGGGAGATGGGCGGTATAGGGGCGTTATGGGTTTCATGGCGCCCCCATGAAGCCCCACTACGGATAGCCTAATAAAAAAATTATCATTAAATAAAACACAAAATAAAATTACACTCCTCCCCTCACGTCGCCTTCGAGAATTTTCCAAACCAGAGAGACACAAATATAGTCTTAACCTAGTTTGCTTTTATAAGTGGTTTTGAGTATGATAAGATTACTATTCTTTTTATTATTTGAACTTTTAACATATTACATACTATTGTACTCTTTTAGAAGTTACAATGTAACCTTGTTTATTATTATTATGTTTCTCTTTTGTACTAAAAATAGTTTAACAAATCAAAACTTAGAAATGAAAAGAGTAATTTACTCTAATACAGTAATAATAATAAAAAAAAAGATAACATCGTAATTTTTAGTAGAGTAAAATTGTAAGGGGTTAAAGTGTGATTAATAAAAAGGCAAAATAATAATCTTAATTTACTCGGGTACCATCTATGAAAGCAGTATTACATTATATATTTCTGGCAAACTAAGATAATATTCTTGTTGATTTTATATAATAAAGTAAATACTCTTTTCTATTCTATGTTAGTACTTATCAAGCAATAAACATGAAATTAGGGCTGTTTATGAGTCGAGCCAGGGCTGGCTCGAGCTCGGCTCGAATTATAAACCGAGCTTGCTCAGTTCGGCTCGAATTCTAAACCGACCTAAAATTTGAGCTCGAGTCCGGCTCGGTTTTAAACCGAGCCAACTCGGCTCGGCTTGGTTTTAAAAAGAAACCGTAGACAAAACATTACAATAAAACGGTTTAACAATCATTCTATGGTTTATAAAAAGCATGTCCAACACATACACGACACAAGTAGAAAATACACCACACGTCAAATCCAACAAGGTAACAACTACAAGATAAATGTTCAAAGCGAAGATTGAGAAAGACTAAACGTAAGGATTTAGGATTTATGGCGTATACTTATATTGTATCAGGGATTTAGGGTAAAAATATGAGTTATTTTGAGCATTTTTGGGTAACAATTAGAAATCAACTTATTGACTTATTGGTTTTTTAAAAAGCCAATAAGTTAAAAATATTGTTTAGAAACACTTTTCAAAATGACTTTTGAACAAGAAGTAAAAATGAGATTTTCAAAAGCACAAAAAACTTGGCTTTTTAAAACTCAAATTTGGCTTTTAGACAACAAAATTACCATACTACCCCCACAATACTCATGACCTACCTAATTGATATATATAGAACTAGGTTAGTAACCCGTGTAATACACTTGTTGAATATTAGGTTCATAAAATGAGATTAATACAAATTTTTTTTATTAAGAGGTTTAAAAATTATGAATGACCTAATTCGTTATCAATTTTGGTTGTTAAACCAGGGTTGAGTTTGTTCAAATTTAAGAGCTATGGCAATATGAATTTTATTTATGAAGTTATAGATCTAGTAATTACAGTAATCATGTTTGATCAATCTAATATTTTATTTTTGATGTTGTATTTTAGGTTAGATAGTCGACATTTTACTGACCAATGTTGCCATGTTTTAAATATGGCTTTATAAAACAACGTGACCAGTGACACGATCATTTTAACTGTTAAAGCATATCAAATAGTTATCTTAAAATTGCTAATTAAAATGAAGAATTTGTTGACCATTAGAATAACTATTTGTATAGTGAATAATAGATAATATTTTTAAATAGAATAAACTAACACACAACATTATAAACTTTAACAATGACATCTTTCTTAGATAATTAAAAGAAGAATCATAACTTATATTAAACAAAATAATAAATATGTATATAAATGTAATAAGTAAAAAGAACATTGTAAAGACATCAAGAAAACCCAATCAAAATAAAATTAAACAACATAACAATATTCAAAAAGTAAATTGTTTACAACGATTATTGTTCACATGAAGGATAATTATTTTTATTGAATTTGTATAAATATTAATTTGTTAACATGAAATAAAGTATTTAATTTTGTATTAGATGTACTTTGAATTGTACATTTAGAAAATTTTTGTTTAAATATAATGTTGAATTGTATTTTTGGAATGTAGTAATAATTTTTTGATATTCATTAGTGTTGACAAATGGAATAGTGATGTGGATGATGATGTGGATGCCCTAGAAAGAGAACATGTGGACACCACTTTATTTCTTTATTAGAATGAAAAGATTAGAATAAAAGATGTCATTTTTGATCATTTTATACATAGAATCACTTTTCACATCACAAAAGCTAATCCAAACATATTTTTAGAACTCTTTTTCAAAAAGTAACAAACCAATGAGCACTTTTATCCAAAAGTGCTTTTGCACTCAAATAAACACTCCTAAACATACCTTTTGTTTAGACTCTCTGTAAAATGAGCTTGTATTTATTTAAATATTGTATATAAAATATAAAATAAGGTAAATAAAATCGAGTCAAAACTGAGCAAGCTAACAAGCCAAACCGAGCAAACTACGAGTCGGGCCACCTTTGGCTCGTGCTCGGCTCATTTACAAACCAAGCTGACTTGGTTACAAACTGAGTCATCTTCAAGTGAGCTACTTCCGAGCTATTTCCAAACGAGCTCCGTGCGACAAGCTTTTTAAACAATGCTACCTGATATAAAAGTAAAAGTTTATATTGATTAGAGTCCACAAAATAATCTTTTTGTTAAGCAAATGACCCAATGCAAGGTGTCAAGATTTTACATGCATGGTATTTGGTGGATGTAAAGATAAGAATATTGTAGTAGGTTTTATTTTATAGTAGCATTTTTAATGACAATGACATTAGATAAGATGACTAGCTTACAAGCTATATGCTCAACAAATCAAAATAGGCCATTTGCTTGGATGACATATTAAATAGAGAATGATTATGAAACTTTACGGGAAGAGGGAACCGAGAACCACAACTTCGTTCTAATTCATTGTAGAGGTGTTGAAATTAGCACTGCTAACACTTAGATTGTTATGATTGATAAGTAATTTATTAGCTTCCATTATATTTCGGGTTTGTTTGATATGATAACAAAATGAATGAAAGAATATAATGGATTGAAAAATAAAATAATTAAGAAAATAAAATGAATCATTATAAATCTATTGCTCTTCAAGTTATGTGTATAAAAATGAAATATTCTATTGTTCTTCTTGATAACTATATGAAAATGAAATAAATTATTTCTATGTGTTTTTTGTTCATAAAAACAAAGTAATTGAATTAATTATATTTACATTTTCGTTTGTAATTAATATATCTATATATCTATATTTTATATTTTGATTCTTTAATTAAATTTTAGTTTTTTACGTTTTTGTTTTATTTTCGATTATCTTTTATTTATTTCTTTTTGTTATTTTTACTTTTTACCTCATTTTATTTTATATATTTTTTTGTTTTTTGTTTTGTTTTCATTTTTTATTTTCAATTTAAAAAAAAATCAAATTTAATAAAAAATTCATTTCATTGAAGGAATGAAAAGAGACTTCCACTTGAACAAATACATTTTTTCGGAAATAAAGAATCACATTTACTAAGGGGCTGTTTGGTTGGTCTGAACCAGCCTCTGGATCTGACCGATTCAGAGGAAGGGCTAGTTCAGAGGTGTTTGGTTCGCCGTTTGAATGAGAAAACATCTCACCAAAAAAGTGAATTGCGTCTCTCCGATCCAGGGGCTTAAAAGTAACTAGACGAACCGGAGAACGACTGGAAGGAGGCTGAGGGTCCAGGTCGCTTGTTGTTGCTGACGAGACGAGCCAGAAAAAAACCCCGGCCGGTCACGATGCTGCTGGGGCGGGCTTGCTGCTGCTGCTGTTGAAAAAAACCCAGGCCGGTCACGGTGCTGCTGGGGACGAGGCTTGCTGCTGCTGCTGCTGACGAGACGAGGCAGGGGAAAAAAAAACCCAGGTCGGTCACGGACGGTTGTTGCTGGGATGACACGAGACAGAAAAAAAGAACTCTGCTGACCCAAAAACTTGCTCGCACGAGACCCGGGTTTTCGGAGCTGCATTCGTGTCCGTAGGTCGCGCGGGCACCGCAATATTTTCAAGGGATTTCATACAAATTTGCACCCCCTGCGCACGGGTAGATGCCGGAGTAAAACATAACATTAGAACTTAATATTTCATAAAGGATTGCATATATAAAGTAACCATTTTTTTGTTCCACACCAATATGGGACAAGTTAAAATGAAAAAAAAAAATAGAATCAGACATCTCATTCAGAGATCTAACCAAACAGGTCCTTAACAGCTTCATTACTTACTGGTTCAGAATCTCTTATTCATCCAAACACTTATTCATCCAGCACCTAATGAAACAGATTCAACCAAACAACCCCTAACTATCATTTCTTTGGTGATTTATTCATATGTGAGTTTGTTTTGAACTTTTACAGAGAAAAGACTATATAAAGAAAAGGAAAATATAAAAAACCAAGTAACGACATTAAAATTAGACAACAAATGTTAAAGTATTGAGTCTACTACCTAAAATTTATGTTACACAACTTGTGTGATTATGAAATACAACTTGCGTGATTATCATCAAATGCAGACTTACATTTTACCCTTACTTTGTACATTCGCACGAAAAAAGGTTTTTGTATCATAGCTTTCCATATATATATATATATATATAGGAAGATGATCATTAGAAAACCCTCTAATTATTGGAAAACCTGGAAAACCTTTTTCAACCAATCACATTATTTCTTTTGTTTTTAATTTTTCTTTTATTTAAAGGGGCAATATGGTAACTTGACATAATCTATTTTTGTAAATTATTTTTAATAAATTGATAACCAATTTTCTCTCTCCCATCTACTATTTCCTAAAATCTCACTCTCTCTACTTTAATTTTAAATTTCCAGGCTAAATTAAAAAAAAAACAAACCTAATTTATAAAAGAAAAAAAATAATTGATCAGCAGTTCATCACCAGCACAACGATTGTTACATCGTTGTAACAATAATTTTAGGTATTTTTTCAAGAAAATAAACGATGGTTACATAGGTGTGACCATTCAGAAAAGTTACCTTGAAAAACAGAAGTTGATAGGAGATTACTACTTACACTTATGTATACCATCATATGCATAATCACGTGAAACAATTTCATAATGTTTTAGAAAGAAAATACATGGTGTTACATTCGTGTAACATCAATTAAAAACATGTGAAATAAAAGTGTTACATACGTGTAATAATTATTTACATTTATGTAATAAATATCAAATGCGTAATCACGTGAAACAATTTCATAACGTTCTAGAAAGAAAATACATGGTGTTACATTCGTGTAACATCAATTAAAAACATGTGAAATAAAAGTGTTACATACGTGTAATCAGATCTAGAAACAATAGAACCACGAATACAATTTACAAACTTTTCTGAATGGTAACACCTATGTAACCATCGTTTATTTTCTTGAAAAAAAAACTAAAATTATTGTTACAACGATGTAACAATCGTTACGCTGGTGATGAGTTGATGATCAACGATTTTTTTTCTTTTGTAAATTATGTTTTTTTTTCTTTCTAAAAGTTGGTTTGAAAATTTGAAATTAAAAGAGAGAGAGAAAGAGCTTAGAAAAGAAGAGATGGGAGAGAGAAAATTAATTTAAACATTTATTAATAAAAATATGGTATGTTTATAATGCCCTTGGTGCATTAAATAGATTTCAAATTATATCAAAAAATGACACATTCATTTTCAACCATAGATTAACTAATCAATGTTGTAAGATGAGTTTTCCAGGTTTTCTAAAAAGATAAGGTTTTTCATTGATCTTTACCCTATATATATATATATATATATATATATATATATATATATATATATATATATATAGATATAGAGAGAGAGAGAGAGAGAGAGAGAGAGAGAGAGAGAGAGAGAGAGGAAGGGTAAAATGAAAATCACTCCGAGTTGGGAAAACTTTCGAAAGTCTTAAAAAACGGGGTCAAAAATTGTTTTTTTCCGTTCAATTTTTTATGGTGATTCTTTAGGTTATAGGCTACCCCTAGGTGGAAAAAAATCAAAAAAACGCCTCGGGGAATTTTTTTTTAAAATGTCAAAAAACGGTCTTGTTACATATGTAACATTGTATATATTGGTTACATATGTAACAACCGTTTTTTGAGATTTTTTTTTTAAAATTGCTGGGGCGTTTTTTTTGATTTTTTCCCACCTAGGGGTAGCCTATAACCTAAAGAATCATCATAAAAAAATATTGAATGAAAAAAAACTTTTTGACCCCATTTTTAAAGAGTTTCGAAAGTTTTTCCAACTCGGAGTGGTTTTCACCATAACCATCCCCTATATATATATAGGTTAATTAAATTAGTGACTGAGATTAGTTCTCAACCCTTCCACTTTTACGGAAGCAACCCTTCCACTTTTACGGAAGCAACCCTTCCACTTTTACGGATACCTCCCTGCTTGATAACTTTCTTCTTGTTCTACAATCAAACAGAAATTTTAAAATAATTAGTTGATTTTAAATGTGTAAGTGTTGACATGTTTATATAATTTCTATAGGATTACACATGTGTAAATCATTTACTTACACATGTGTAAAACAAACATTATGGGAACCTACCATTTAATCTAATCATTTACATATATATGTATATATATATATATATATATATATATATATATATATATATATATATATATATATATATAGGGGAAGGATCAAATAAAAACAAGATGTTATTGCGAAAACAAGAAAACAAATATTAAAACCTCTATAACTTCCTCATACGATAATATTTTTTAAAAAAATTTGCACCAAAAGTCTTAAAATTATGTCACCTTTAATTCTGGGAAAAAAATTATAAATATAAAATTTCGTGATTTTTTTTATTATTGCACATGTGCAATAATACGTATTAATTATATTACACATGTGCAATATTAACAAAAAAACGTTATTTATTTTTTTAATTTTTTCCAGAATTAAAGATAACAGAATTATAAGATCTATGATACAATTTTTTTATCAAAAATATTAACGTATGAAAAAGTTATAGAGGTTTTAATATTATTGCACATGTGCAATAATAGATTTTTATTGCACATGTGCAATAATAAAAAAATAAAAAAAACGTTGAATTTTTTTTTTAATTTTCGCCAGAATTAAAGATAACAGAATTATAAGATTTATGGTGCAATTTTTTATAAAAAATTTTAACATATGAAAAAAGTTATAAAGGTTTAAATATTACTGCATATGTGCAATAATAATAATAATAAAAATTATTGCACCTGTGCAATAATAATTTTTAAAAAAATTTGATTATTTTTTAAATTTTTTCCCATAACTAAAGATAACATAATTTTAAGGATTTTGGTGCAAAATTTTTATAAAAATATTAACGTATGCAAAAGTTATAGAGGTTTTAATATTTGTTTTCGTGTTTTCGCAATAAAAGTTGTTTTCACATGATCCTTACCCTATATATATATATAGGGTAGGATCCTAAATAAAAACACGAAAACAAATATTAAAACCTCTATAACTTCCTCATACGTTAATAATTTTTTAAAAAATTTGCACCAAAAGTCTTAAAATTATGTCACCTTTAATTTTTGGAAAAAAATTAAACATATAAAATTTCATGATTTTTTTTATTATTGCATATGTGCAATAATACGTATTAATTATATTACACATGTGCAATATTAACAAAAAAACATTAATTTTTTTAAAATTTTTTCAACAATTAAAGATAACAGAATTATAAGATCTATGGTATAATTTTTTATCAAAAATATTAACGTATAAAAAAATTATAGAGGTTTTAATATTATTGCACATGTGCAATAATAATTTTTTATTGCACATGTGCAATAATAAATTTTTTTTAAAAACGTAGAATTTTTTTTTAATTTTCTCCAGAATTATAGATTTAAAGAATTATAAGATTTATAGTGCAATTTTTTATAATAAATTTTAACATATGAAAAAGTTATAAAGGTTTTAATATTATTGCATATGTGCAATAATAATAATAAAAAAATTATTGCACCTGTGCAATAATAATTTTTAAATTTTTTTTGATTTTTTTAAGTTTTTTTTTCCAGAAATAAAGTTAACATAATTTTAAGGATGTTGGTGCAAAATTTTTAAAAAAATATTAAAGTATGAAAAAGTTATAAAGGTTTTAATATTTGTTTTCGTGTTTTCGCAATAACATCTTGTTTTAATATATATATATATATAGGGTTAGGTTTAAATGAGAACTAATTTTTGTGAGAACTTTCGAGAACTAATCTCAGCCACTAATTTAATTAACCTAAAGATAAGGGATTTTTTTTAAAGAAAGGGTAAAATCGGGAACTGTACAAAAAAAATTAGAAATAGCGGCAAAGTAAAAGAACGGGTTTTAACTCGTAAACAGATCGGCGATTCAAATTTCTAGGGTTACAAAAATCGGAGACGAAGAGCGCGATTCAGAGAGGCGATTCAGAGACGAAGACAAGCGATCAAAGATGAATAGAGGCGATCAGAGACGAAGAGCGCGTGATACGTTCTAGATTACAAAATCGAACGAGCGGCGATTCAGGTTTAGGGGTTCGAGAAAGCAAATTGGCAATCGACATGGATCCTCAAGACGCAGGGGATTCAAATGTTAAAGAAGAACCGAAGATTCCAAAGCCGAAA
>JBCNJP010000007.1:95030639-95045639 GCA_039602395.1 Deinandra increscens subsp. villosa | reverse complement strand
TTATCAGAAGCATGCTGCTCGATGTTGCGAATCCAGTTTTTTATGTCTACCCACACCAGAAACCAAGATGTCGAATAATTAGATTCTTGCACAATGAGAGACATAAGTGGCATTCGCATAATATTAGAGTGTCTATTGTTAAGTGTGGAGTCTGATTGAAGATGTTAGAGTAAGCAAAATTCCACTAATCGGGGTTGAGAGGAGAAAAGTAGAAAACCTTACTGTTGAAAGATGATTCATCTGTAACATCATACACCAGCAAAATACCCATAGCTCCCCTGTAGTAAGCTGGAGTTTGGAGGAATAAAAGTGTAAATTACAAGGCATTATGATCTGAAACACAAAATAATTAGAAGACTATCTAGAAACTTTACAAATAAAAATAGAAAAGTTTTCAGAAGCACAACATGAGACCAAACCTATAAAAACTACAATCCAGAATTTGTGAAATGGATTTTTAAGTGATTTACCGGTTGTAATTGTTCGGAATCGTTCCTGACCAGCTGTATCCCAAATTTGGAGTTTGATCCGCTTGCCCTCAAGTTCAATTGTTCGTATCTTAAAATCAATACTGTAGCACAAACTTAGTATTCATAATATTAAGAAAAACAAACCAAATGTCCATGTTGTAGTTATAAAATCAACTCACCCAATGGTAGTGATAAAACTAGTAGTGAAAGAACCATCAGAAAAACGCAAAAGAAGACAACTCTTCCCAACACCTGCCAATAAAGGAAAAAAGTTAGCAAATAATCACACTGCAACTCTGCAAGTCTGCAACTAATGATAATTAAACTCGGGTGTTTATGTTACCACACAGAGGCAGAATAATCAAAGCTACAGAAATGTGTTTCAAAATGTGAAGAATAAGAGTGAGAAGTAATATTGATAAAAACTTCCCAAGGTTCCAAGTGTCAAATGATAGAATATGGTCCCAATAAAGTACAATAGTACATTATAAGGTTTATGTATAAAACAGGCATGCACAAAACTCCTAAGTTCCAGCTTTGACTAATATCATAGAAAAATAGCAAAAATAAAGAAATAAAGAAAAAGTCTGGTACAAATTGCAACTAACAAAAAATGAGTCTATCGATTGGTAGTTGAAACCATTTTCATTCTCCAGTAGTTTGGATTGTTTGTATCAAGTAGGTGGAACGGTTGGGCGTTTATAGCGTTCAAAGCCTATGGTCCACGTACTTTATATATAATGTTGGGAGGAAATGGAAAATATAGAAGATTGTCACCAAACAGAATCTTGATTATGGCGTGGTTTACTGTATCAGGATATTAGTTGCTAGAAAAAGAAAAGGATAAATGGGAAGCAGATGGATCAGGATATTAGTTGCAAGAAAAAGAAAAGGATAAGTGGGAAGCAGACGGGCATTAAAAGAAATTTGAAGAAAATAACATTTAGAAAATTACGCATTACTGTTAGGAAATAACTCTGAATTATTGTGAAATTATGATTGTAGATAATTATAGATTGTTGATGCATCATACCCATTCCCTTTCACTCCTATTTTTTAGCATGTAAAAAGGTGTCATATCATAACCTTATGAGATATGGGAATATTAAAATTTCTGTTGTTCTTTCCTCTCAATGCTCGTCACGTTCTTGATCTTTACTTGCATAACAGGAATATAATTTATTGAATAGGAATAACTCACAGCAGTTAGGATACAAATTGCAGAGAGAGATACTTGGATAGTTATCATAGTTGTTATTAGGCTAGTTAATAATTTTCTGATTTATCTGCATTAGGTCGGAACATTATTAGGATAAATATTCAGTTCCCTACTTGGTTGCCCCTATACTAAATTTAAATCATTGTTATTATTGTTTCTGTGTGAGCTTTGGGCATGTTGGTGCTATCGCTCTTCCGTTGTCCTGGGGAACATAGACAAATTGTTATTGCACTTTCACATGTTTTCTAGTCGTATGCTCAAGAAAAAATGAATCAATCACATAGTACATCATCACATATACATTAATCAAGACCTTGATAGAGTGAATGCTAACATCTAAACCGTTTTGATAGTTAATGGTATATTATTTGAAAAAAAATGTCACTAATATGATTAAAGTGTGTCTGATAAATCAATTTTCAAAGTGTGTAATTAAAAGAGATCTAGAGACATTAAGGTACATTGAAATTTTATTTGCTTTATCTCCCATGCTATGCCAAAGGGTATCTAAGCCAAAAATGTCTTCAAACTTTCGATTAACATCAATTTGTGGCTCCATATAACCCACCAGATTTCTTGATAAACCCTAACCACCTGACCCACCTTATCCATTACTTCATGAACACTTATTTCTCCTTCCAGATTATTCTAACAAGTTTTTCAAAGAAAAAATAACTTTTTTTTACCTATGGGAACCCATGCAGCATTGCAAAATATCTCTTGCAACAAGCTAACAGAGAAATGGACAAACTTTCTAGGAACTAGCTTTTTCCGTTGTAGTTATGAAGAGTACCAAAATACTAACAAAAACTAAAAAGTACAATTTCGTAAATGTATATCATATCTTCCGTTGAAATTCTATTTATTTGTTTGGTAGAATTAATACAGGACAATTCAGATAAGTATCAGAAAGTAAATTATTAACAGTTTTTTTTTGTTGTTGTTATTAGCTTCGTTGTTTAGTTGTATTAGTTATAATAAGAAAAATTTTGTTTTTTTGCTAGTATGTCTAAGCTTTGTAGTCTAACTGTCTAAGTATATAAGGCAATTACTATCATAAACAGAAGGGGTTTATGCCATTTGTGTGAATAACATAATGTCTCTCTTCTTCTAATATAGTTCTCTCTTCACCCCCTCTATTGTTACCCCACACAATGTTCAATAAGAAGTATCTATAAACTTAATCCCAACATTATTTTCATGTAAAGTGCATCTCTAGCATGTAAGTTACTACTTACTACCCATACACTGTATTGTCCTCTATTTCTCATTATTTCCTCTGTAAATACTATCTATCGCACGTGTTCATGACAACTGCATCAAGCCAAAGCAACAATATCATTATAATACATCCTATGGTATGCATCTATTCGTCTCTTGCAAAAAACAGCACCACTAGCAATAAACTGTCTCCTACTTTCTCTCTCTCACCCACACGCACAAGCACACATCCAGCAAACTAAATTTAGAATAGACTGCCAGGTAGCAATTGCTTTTTACCCTGCAGGCTGAGTTTGCACATAGCAAAAACTGAAAAACACTAGTAAAGACTACAAGCAGCATATGACACAAACAACAATTCAATGATCAAAACATCAAACAATCCAAAGACACACCCATGTTTTTAAAAAAAATAATAATAATAATAATAATAATAATAAGAGCAGCAAATCAACCTAGATCTGTACAGTTAGCAACTAGTCAGAAAATCCAACATCATCAAGTTATTCAATTTCAACATCATGCAACCACATAATAACCCATACGCCGCTATTCATTCTCATGCGAAACCCGAAGAAACAGAAGCTTACCGCTATCGCCGATCAGAAGGAGCTTAATAAGGTAATCATAATCTGCTCGTGCCCTAGCCGGTGGAGCGGCCATCGTATAATCAAAATGAAGTCGAAGAAAAAAGCCCTAAAAATCAATCGACTGTACGTACACACACTTACATCTGTTGAACAATCAATCAAAACCAACAGATTCATAAACTAACAAATTCAAGGAATGAATGAATAAGCAAGCAAGCATAGGGCAGGGCAGGGTACACACCAAAATAGAAACCGATCAGCGATCCGCCTGAAGATCAATCAGGAGATAATTGTTACTTGTTACCATATATCATCTGTTTTGACCTAGGGTGGGAACAATTCAATTCTACAAGCTGTATGATAATAACGGTCACTCCCCTGCGTAATCCAGCAGAAATGTTTCCGGTGTTGACGCGCACAACGAAGACAGCTGTCGGTTACTTTTAGGTGGTGTTTGTTTTTCTGCAAAAGCTCTTCCTGTCCTCTTCTGTCTGCGCCGCGCAGACCACGCGCAGACATTTAGGTCTGCAGACTGTTTGTTTTCTCGAAGACATTTCATTAAAAATTGTCTGCGCAGGCTCTTCTTGGTGCAGATGTGACCCAGTCACTTCTGACATCTTCTAACATCTTCTAACTTTCTCTTTAAACTGTTTTTACATTAAAAAAACATTTTTAAACAGTTTTTTTTAATTCTTTTTAAAAAAGCATTTTATTAAGTCCTTTTTAAAAAACTTTTTCTAAAAAACTTTTTTAAAAGTTTTTAATATATTAAAAAACTTTTAAGAAACTTTTTTAACCACTTTTTTTAAATCGTCTTTTAAAAAAGTAAAAAAAAAACATTTTAAACAATTAATTTTAAAAAATAAATTTTAAAATGTTTTTTTTTAAATTAGTTTTTTTTTTAATTTGTTTTTTAAAAAGTTTTGTTTTTAAAAATCGTTTTTAAACAATTATTTTAAGAAAAAATATTTTAAACAATTATTAAACAAAACTTTTTAAACATTTATTTAAAAACGTTTTTAAACTGTTTAAAAAACATTTTTTGAACAGTTTTTATAAAATATTTTTGATATTTTATTTAAAAGAAAATTGTTTAAAAAACAATTGTTTGCTAAAATATACGGAAAGAAATAAAATGATTGAATTATGTATAAGTTTAAAAAATGATTTATTTAAATTTCAGTTTATTTTAGTAGTCTGCATAAGTTAAAAAACAAACACTCTTCTTCTTACAGACTGCAGAGGTTTAGTCCACCTCTTCTGCTACAGATGTCTGCAGATGTGGTCCGCAGACTGCAGACATTTTACCTCTTCAAAAACAAACAGCACCTTAGTTTTTAACGGAAACGAAACGGCTGCCACATGTAAAGTAACGGTAAGACTAACCGCACTTGCCATGCCAAGGGGTGTTGTTCCACGTCACCACGTATCACGCTTTGGTCCTCACACAAAATTCACGGTAAACTTGGGTTTTGCGGGGTCCCGTCAGTCGAGAGGTTGCAGATGGTGTGAGGGTGGAAGTGGCGTCCTTCACTATAGATAGTCTAAACTAGAAACCTAGATAGTTTAACAATAAAATGGTGATTTTTCAACTAAAAAACTGGATTTAAATCTTATAAAGTGTAGATATATACGGATTATGTTGTTCAAAACAATAATGGAATATGCAATTTTTAGAATGTGTGTTCGTTCCTAACTTGGTGTTTAAAATAACTCCCACTATTCGTCGGGTTCCAGTCTCATGTACATAACCATATCCTAAACTTTTGTGCAATAGGTTGTCGCATCAATTAAACCTATGATCTTACCAATTGCTCCAACACCCACCCCTAAACAAGAAAGTTCGTGGACGGGGTGGATAAACCTATGATCTTACCAATTGCTCCAACACCCACCCCTAAACAAGAAAGTTCGTGGACGGGGTGGATAAAAAATAGAAAACACTTACGATAAATAATTTCAAAATGGCCAAAATGGATGGAGTAGCAAATGAAGTAGTGAAACTATCTTGAAAAGTTGGACAAGCAGGTGAGGATATATTTGATGTTGTAGAATCGGGCTACCGAGAATGGCTAGATAGGCCGAAGTCTAGGACGAGCCATTCCGATAGGACGACTACAAAGATAAAAGAACAGTCAGCCTTCGGTCTGGAGGGTCTCGGCTCGGCTGTTATCTGCAAAACAAAGAAACACCGTTGTTCTTGGAGGGCAAGACAGGGTGTCCTGCGACCAAGCTCGGGCGTAAGAATAAGTATGTGTTTCGAAAGATTAAGTGTAATCAAGTCGAGACTGAGCGCATTGAATGAAATCTAACCTGGTGGTTGGGGTTGGGGTGTGTTTATAACCCTCAACCTTTGTCTTGTATCGTCATTAATGCCAAATGCCCAAAGGAGGTAGGCTGCAGGTCTGCGTCTTGGACTGTGCCAAGTTCCTGCAGTACACATTTTGGGTAATCGCATTAAATGTGTAGTCAGGTCGGGTGTCGGCACGCCGACCTGTTGTTGTGGGAGCGTTAGTTTGTGGTGTCCGTCTCGTACTTGTCGTGCTCGAGTGTCGGCTATCGTATGTGTCGTCTAGCCGACGCTGAGCGGATGGTTGGTCGACTCCTTCGGAGTCGACCCTTGACATACATTGTGTGTCGACCCTGACGAGGGCCGACTCTCTTTCCTGTGTTGTCCGTCGGCCGGCAGGTTGCGAGGCCAACACTCGTGACTTGTGTAGTGTTTCGGGTTGGATGTGTGTGTTTATCTCCTCGTGACGTCATCCGACCCGGACATATGTCACCAGCCCCCCAGTTCGGTATGTGGTGGTCTGAACATCACTATCGGACTAAGAGGACAATTGTTTGCTTCGGTTTTTAAACATTTGGTGTCGGCCGTGTGTCTTGGCCGACACCCGTCATACACTAATGCGTGACAGCTGTGGACACGTGTTGGGCCCTTTGTGGGCTTTTTACTTTCATTTTTTACCACAGCGAATTCCATTTTCACTCTGCTTCCTTTCGATTGATCATTCTGCTTCGATTTTCCGACTCATTTTTAGTGCATTTGTTCGTCGTCTTCTTGCTTTCTGCCGGTACGTTTCTCCTTCTCTTGAACTTTATAATTTCCTTCATTTCTCTATGGCACCCCTAGGAATTAGGGATTTTAGATCTTCGCTTACCCAAGCGGAGTTAGATGATCATTGTGAGCGCTTCGGCATTTCCAACAAGCTGAACCCCATCCTCCCGACATCGACGCAATCCATTAGGGATCCTCCTGATGATATGGTCGGTCTATATACCAAATCTTTTAGCGTCGGCCAGTGAGGATTTCGTTGACCAGATTCTTTATAAGTGTCTTGAAGCATAACATGGTCCATATTAGTCAGTTGCATCCTAATGCCATTCTGAGGGTGACTCACTTCGAGGCGACTTGCTGGGCTCTGGGTTCAGATCCGACATCCGGTGTCTTCCATCGGTTTTACAGAATAAACCATCAGGGGGGTTGGTTCTGTTTCGAGCAGCGTCGGGAGAGGTACGAGGATGGGTCCGTCAGCCCGTGTTACCTGGATTGGTTGCCGACAAACTTGAAGGACTTTAAAGATAAGTTCTTTTTTGTTTCGGACAAGATTATAGGTGTCGACCTTCCTTGGAAGTCGACCAAGGTAAAGAAACGGAAGCGTCCTGAGCTGGAGTTTGAGATGGAGACGGTGAGGCAGCTGACAGGGCTTAGGCTTCCTTTGAAGAAGTACCCTGAGAGGGTATTGGTAGTGACTGGTTTGAGTCGCAATTGGTTGTCGACGACAGAGAAACCATGTTTTACTCTTGAGGGTCGGGGTAATACCCTGTCGCCTTTTTCTTTAACTGTTATTGGTTTCTTATTTTATCGTTTTTACTAACCTTATTTATTTTCTTGTGCAGATATGGATATTCTGGACTTCATCACCTTGGACGACCCATCTGACGTCATCCAAGGGAGCAAACCGTTGGGAGAAGGCGAAAGGGGCCCTGTTGACATGACCTCTGGGCGTCGGTATGAGGATTTTACCATTTCCGACGGCCCTCGAACTTTGATTGGGTCTGCCCTTGGAGGTGAGACTAATGTTCTTGTCGACGAAGAAGCTGGCAAGACAAAGAAAGACAAAATCACCTGGAAAAGGAAGGTTTTTGATGTCGCAACCGAGACCGAGGGGACCGAGAGCAGCCGCCGGCAAAAGCTTGTGGCGGTGCATCGAGGGGTGTCGACCGAGAAGCAATCGTCCAAGCTTCGTGATGAGGCTTCAGATGCGGAGGTCAACATTCTATCCTTAGGTGAAGGGGATAAGGAGGAAGCGGCTAGTGTAAGTGTCTCTCCCTCTCCTCTGTATAGTTCTCGGCTGCCTGATGATTTTGATAGTTTTGTCCTTGACTTGCAGGTCAAAGGGTCCCACTTTACTGATACTGGTCGGAGGACAGTACTCGACCAGCTGAGGTAGTCTGCGCGTTCTTCTGAGCCAAAGACCGATCACTTCGTTGTAGATGACAGCGACTTTGCCTCGTCGCCTATCCAAGAGGTCCACCCTAGTACTGCCGAGCAAATGTTTGTGCCGGAATGGCAAATAACCAACGACTCTCGGCTTGATTCTACTAGATTGTGCCGAGAGTTCGCCCGTCTGAGTATCCCGGCTGGTACTCGCGTCGAACTTGACAGGGAGACACCAGAAGAGACTCGTCGGAGGGCGACATTTAAATTTACCCGTGCTTATGTCGCTGGCATTGGCATGGTTCGGCGCAATGCCAGGTTGGAGAAGAGTGTCACTAGCCTGAAATCTCGTGTTATGGCCAAGAGGGCCGAAGTTGGGAAGTTAAAGAAAGAGATCGGTGACCTGAGGATAACATATGCTGGAGTCGACCTTGATAAGGTTTCGGCCTTAGAGAAGGAGGTGGCCGATCTCAAGGCTGGGAGGCAGGCCGATGCTGAAGCGCTTGCTGCCCTCCAGGCGTCAGCGAGGGAGCATGAAGTCACCCTTGGTGATCTTCGGAAGCACTGTGACGATGACACTGCTCGTCGCTTGGCCGAAGTGAAGGGGTTAACTACTGATCTTGAAAAATTGAAGATAAAAAAAGATCGGCTTTCAGATCTGTACAGGGGTGCTCAGACCCAAAGAAGGATCTGGGTGATGACCGACAGTGGTTTGTCGAGGAGGGGCCGTCGTTCATTGTAGGTCGGCTACTTGGCAGTCGACCTTTTAAGAGGAGGCTCGGTAAGCTTCAGAGCGTTGTGATGAGACGAGGAGCCCATTTGGGTTTTGTTGTCGAGTTTGAACATGCTGCTGCCGGGAAGCCTATGGCTGAGGGTAAATATTATAAGCCCGACTCCGATGTGCAACTGAATGAGGCGGCCACTGAATATGCCAAGCTTAAGTACAAGTATCTCGACAGTTTGTCCGAGTGTTTGAACAAGACTCGGGCGGAATTTCAGGTTGTCGACCCCGATGTTGATTATCCGGTCGAGACACCTTTTGGCACGATCACGGCTCCTGTTGGGCAGACTGCTTTCGCTAGTACCGACCCTGTATAGATTGGGCTTTGTTATGTTGTTTTTTCCTTTCACCCGATTGGGTAGTATTGTAATGCCTGTCGGCTTTTTATTAATGGAAAATGTTCATATTTCGTACATTGTGTTTGCCATGTTGATTTCGAAGTACTTATAATAAGTAGCAATAGAAATAACTGTGTTTGTATGATTGAGAGTGTGTTGTTCACCGTGTCGGCTTTGTCTTATGATGGCCGAGTATGAATGTATAGTGTCGGTTATCAACCTCAATGTTTGAGTTATTAAATAAAGGTGAGGGAGTGAGTGAACATTCGTCAATGTTCTTGTTATCGACCTCAATCGCGTGTGATACGAGCGTGTCGGTATCGAATGTATTTAGTCTTATGTTTTTTGCTAAATTTGTTATTGATGTATGATAATTAAAACATGTTTTTGCGCTTTTATACCTAGGTTCGACCGAAGTCTTTCGGTCTATGTGGTCCGATCTATGCCCAATGTTCCATGTGTTGGTTGTTAACATGCCGACTGGAAGGCTTGGGAGCGCGTCGGTCACCCACTAATAAGAGCTGTGAGAGATCAACGACGGGGCGTTTCTCTGTATAGCCCGGTACGGATAACCATCTTACGAGGGCTGTCATTTATAGGGTGGATGCCGGGTCGGTCGGTTACTGATTGTGGTCGACCGACACGGTTGCCCACCCATAAGGTGACGGCTACAGGGTCTTTCGCCTTGTTATGAAGTTAGATAAATCTTGTCATGGTTGTGTGTAACTAAAATGACTGATATGAGTCTATAAATCATGTAATATGTGATCTACTTATAATCTAGCCAACATTAGCCAGTCGGTTCGGACAATTATAGTGAGATGCAATTGTTTGTGTAGGGAGGCATAAAATGAAAAGGTTCTGTGTCGACTTTCATTAAGATAGGATATATAGAAATCCTGTTAAGGTACAAAAGTCAGACAAAATGATTCTTTTTTCTTTTACAAGTAGCATTTTTTTAGTTGCATTGCGTTCCAGTGTCGAGGAACGGCTTTTCCTTCCATAGTCACCAACTTGTAAGACCCCTTGGCGTGTGCTTCACTAACTTGGTAGGGACCTTCCCAATTCGGTCCCAATTTACCTTGGTTCTCCTGTCTGCTCGCTTCATTGTGTCGGAAAACGTAATCTCCAGGTCGGAAGGTGATCTCCCGGACCTTTTGATTGTAGTATTTTTCCAGTTGCTTTTTGTATCTTGCCTCATTGATTGCGGCCATGTCTCGGCGTTCTTGCGTTAAAGCTAAATTGACTAGCAACTCTGAGTCGTTGGTGAATTCCGAGATGTTCTCTGTTCGGTATGTCGGCATGCCAATTTATGCCGGTATGACAGCCTCGGAGCCGAAGGTTAAGCTGTAAGGAGTGTGCCCGTGACTTGTTCGCTCGGTGGTGCGTATGGCCCATAAAACATTTGGCAATTCGTTGAGCCAGTTCTTCCCCTGTTCGCCGAGTCTGGTTTTGATACCCGAGACGATGGATCTGTTCGTCCGTTCGACCTGGCCGTTTGATTGTGGGTGCGCGACCGAGGTGAACACTTGTGTGATCTGCAACTCCTGGCACCATGTTTTGAACGGGTTGTCGGTGAACTGCTTTCCGTTGTCGGACACTATCTTTCCTTGCAAACCGTACCGACACACTATCTGTTCTCAGACAAAGTTGATAACCTGTTTGCCGGTGATGGTGGCTACGGCTTTTACCTCTGGCCATTTGGTGAAATAGTCGACTGCAACAATGAGGAATTTGATTCAGCCTGGTGCTTCTGGGAAGGGACCAACGATATCGATGCCCCATTTGTAGAAAGGCCATGGGGATGTTACTGGTATGAGGTTATGCTTCGGTACGCGTTGCACGCTTGCATGCATTTGGCAACCTCGACACTTTCGTATTTCTTTCTCTGTGTCGGTGTACATTGTTGGCCAGTAATAACCCATTGTAGGGATGAGCTCGGTACTGTACCCGTACCGTACCGGTTAGTACCGGTTCCGAATTTAATAAAATATGAGTACCGGTCCCGGTACCGAATATTCCGGTACGGTACCGGTTCGGTACCGGTACCGGTACCGGATTTTCGGTAAAATACCGGTTTAGTACCGCTTTGGGTATTTTTTCCTAAATCCAATTTCTCAATACGTAGGTTTCGTCTCATCTACGTAGGTTTCGTCTTCCTACAAAAACAATAATCAACCACATTCAACATTATAATTAAGTTACAGATTGGTATTCCTTACAACTAAAACATTATAATTAAAATTATAAAATGAAACATCAAATTGTAAATGCCTCTAAGGCTTTAATTATATATATATATATATATATATATATATATATATATATATATATATATATATATATATATTAATTATAATAAACTATAATAAAAGTTCAACAGCTGTGTTAATCGTATATTTGCAAATGTTATAATATTATTTTTTGACTAAAATAGTGGAATTTTAAAATATGATCAAAAGATTATGACGAACTCATGCATGAGTTGATTATATATGATATGACTATTTAATCTACAGGTTTGTGTTAAGAAGCCTTTTTCTTGCACAAAGTTATATATTAAAAGGAGGTCAACTAATTTGTTAATCGTGATTCGTGATTATGTTTATAGCTAGACTAAAATAATTAAGTAGCGGAAAAAAAACAAGTATCCTTTGATCATATTTTAAAAAGGAGGTCAACTAATCAAAAGATTATGGAACAAAGATTATGACGAACTTACATGAGTTGATGAAGATGCCATGTTGATTCAAGATTTCAAGTACGTGATGAAGATGAAGATGTGAAGTGATTCCCAGATGCACGCGTGATGTAAGATTTTTTTTATCAGAAACGTAATGGGGAAGATGAAGATACGTATGAAAGGAATTGATTGTGGATTATTTTGAGTTGTTTATTCTCCAGATTCTATGAATAATAACTAATAATACTAATTACCCTATAAACTAGGAATAGATAATTTACTTTTTAAAATTAAAAAAAAAGACCCTCCATATTTCGGTATCCATTCGGGAAATATCGGTTTTTACCGGTACCGGTACCGATTAGTACCGGTTTTAAAATTAAGAAAATTTGAGTACCGGTTAAGTTTGGTCGGTACCGGTACGGTACCGGTATTCGGTACCAAAAGCTCATCCCTAACCCATTGTCATCATCCGAGTTACTATCGACCGAGCACCGGAGTGTGTGCCACAGATCCCTTCACGAATCTCTTTTATGACATAGTTGTCTTCTTCAGGTGTCAGACATGATAGCAGCGGCTGTAGGTATGACTTCTTGTAGAGTTTGTCATTGTGAACTGTGAAGTGTGTATTGTTGAGCCTGGGCCTTCAGCTTTGCTGCTTCTAGTGGGGATTCAGGGAGGGTACCTCGGAGTAAGTAGTCCCAGATTGGTGTTATCCAACTGTTGGAGACTACTGTGTCGGTTTCGAGCACCTCCTCGATCTCGTCGGTCCGATTATGGATGATTTCAACCGGCACCTGTTTTGTGTGACACCCGTCACTTTGATTTTAGATTAGAAATGATAATTTAGGATTTATTTGGATTTATTTAGAATTAATTATGATTATGTGAATTATTTGAGTAATATAATATTAGATAAAGTCTCGTAAATGTGAACCGACCAACGAAACGAATAAAATAATTCGTTTGGTTTTAAATTATGAATGTCTATGAGTTAGAGCCTTTTGAAAAGGTTATACATTCGCTTGGTGATAAATTAGAGAAAATTACGCAATAATGAATTCGAATCGTGTAAAAACGTCACTACTTTTGGTCTCCGACCAAGTACGACGAAACTGAAAAATAGTTATACGGTTCTGGGCTTAATTTAAAATTATGAATTTTGATATAATTATTTGAATTTATTGGACTCGGAAAAATATACGTAAAACGCGACATACACTATGTATTAGCTAGATATTTATAAAAATTGAAAGGAGATGGGTATGTATGCATGTATTTCGTATATATGTATATATGTATAAGTGTGTAATACAAGTTATTATTAAGGAGAGTTGATATGTTGTGTAAAGTTTTGATAAGTTATGATTACTTATTAAAAACAATAACTTATATACACACACACACAACATAAATAATAATAAAAATAAAAAAAATTCAATCTCTCCCTCTCTCCCTCTATTTACGGCCGAGAGAACCCCCACCCCCCTCTCACTCACATTTCACTTCTACTCTCTCTCTCTAAAAACACACACACTTACACACTCCATTGAATCTTCAAATCTTCATCATCTCTCAAGAACATTCAAGAACATTCAAGAACACTTTTCTTTCTCTAGCTACAAGGTAACAAAACCTACTTCATTTCATCTTCTAAATCTCGAAACCCATCTTCAAATCCAAGAACCAACATCAAATATTGATAAGTTATGGTGGATTTGAATGGTAAAAGCTTCAACACATGAAGATGTATGAGAAAAACTCCACTCACACACACACAAAAATCGTGATGTGTGTGTTAGTGTGTGTTTTTGTGTGTTAAGCTTAGTATTAGGGTTTGATCATCTAAAAACCCACATGCATGTTAAATCTAAACCTAAAGCTTGAGTTATTTTGAAAGATTTAAAGGATGATAAAAGATGAAACACAAAATACTTGAAGAAAATCTTAAACTAGTAACATGGATGATACATGCATGAACAAAAATCCATGATTTCATGTGATTTTATGTGATTTTATGTGATTTTATGTAATGTCATGTGTTTATGATTATGATATGTTAAATATTTGGTCTTAGAATGATGTAATAACATAAATCTACATGAAATGAGGGTATGAAACTCTTGGGTTTTATTAAAAATCCGAAACTATATATATATATATATATGTATACTTGAATTTGGAATAAAAATGTTAAATAAAACTAAGAGTTAGTGCAACAATTGTAGTAAACCCGCCTCATGGTCGTCAATGACGCCTACACGGTCGGTAACGATTGTCACTAAAATAACCCCGTGACTATTTCTCATGATAATCCCGCCTATAATGGTCGGTTATGAGGAAACACGAGTGGTATATATTAAATATATAATACTTGAAAATTTTATACATAAATATGTGAGTATTATATAAAATGGATAAAAATTATAAAAATTAAAAAGAGGTCAGATTATTTATGGTAAAAAGTCACCAAATCTAGCAATAATGACTTGGAGTAAATAAGTGGAGATAAAAGTAATGATTAGATATGACTTTTTAAAGCCTTAAATGCATTAAATGAATAGAAAATGTAAAAATATGTCAAAAATCCGAAAAATCTAGTTTGATCAGTAAAGGAATATTATTTATCAGTAGAGATGATTTATAAAAATTTCCTAGAATATTTGGAGTTTATTTAATAATTAAAATGGAATTTATATGCTTAAAATAGCCAAAAATGCTTAAAAATAGAATAAATTGGAGAAATAATATAGAAAAATTTGAGAACTTACTTTAGACAGTAAGTAACAAATATAAGTGAATATAATTGAAAACTTAGGTGAAAATGGCACCCGAACCCTTAAAACGATGAAAATAATGCAATAAAACGTGTAAAATTAGTAAAATAAGGCATAAATTAGGAAAAATAATTGGGAACAGTAGCTTAAAGGCTTGAAACAGGTTAATAATGTTTGAGAAACATATAAAAATAATGTGAAGTTAAACCTAAAGTATTGAAAGAAATATGGGTAAAAACCATTACCGAAAAGACGTAATAATGAGGAATTTAGCATAAAATATAGAAAAATTAGAAAATAAGTACTATAATATTTGGAATAATGTTAATTCATTATAAAAAAATCTATATTGAGCTTGAGTATAAAAATTCATGAGTAAATAATTTATTTAGCTTTATTGTTGGAACTAGTCGAATAAGGGCAAAATCGTCATTTTGTCCAAATAGTTTGCAAATTCAGAATTTGCCACATTAGATAAGT
>JBCNJP010000007.1:94988507-95030139 GCA_039602395.1 Deinandra increscens subsp. villosa | reverse complement strand
ACCAAAATCATGTTGATCATATAAACTTCCAGGAGGAATGTTAACACTCGCCCCAAGATCCAAAAGTGCACGGTTTATTTTAAAATCACTAATTTGAATAGAAATCAATGGTGCACCCGGATCTTTAAGCTTTGGTGGGAGGGTACTTGACAACACAACACTCACATGGGCAGTAAGATCAAGCTTTTTAGGAAGCTTGCGTTGTCTCTTTTGGGTACAAAGATCTTTGAGAAAACGAGCATAAGATGGAACTTGTTTAATTGCATCAAGTAAAGGCAAGTTAATTTTCACTTGCTTAAATGTTTCTAAAATTTCATCTTGTTGTGAGTCTTTCTTTGAAGATGATGGTTTCGATTGTCCTAGCAATGCCGAGGGATAAGGGATGGTATTATCTTCCACACCCTTTTCCTTAGCATCACTAGAATCTTTTGAAATTGATTTTTCATCTTTTAATTTCTCACAAACTTTACTTGGTTCACATTTTTTAAAATTTTGTTCCACCTCAATTTCTTCCTCAGAACTATCATCTTCCACCACCCCTTCAATGAATGGTTGTGGAGAACCAACCTTGTTGTCATATGTTTTACCAATTCGAAGAAGACTTACAGCGTTGATTGGCACATGTCTTGTGGATTTTGAACTAGACCCTTGATGTTGAGGGTTGATCTTTGTGTCACTTGGTAGTTTCCCGGGATCTCGTGTGGATACTTCCTCGGCTTATTGACCCATTTGCTTAGTCAATGCACCCACGGTCTTGTCAGAGATCTCTTGCTTTTGAACTACCCCTTTTAAAATTCCCATGATTTCATCCAACTTGGTATTCACTGTTGGATCACTAGATGAAGAACCTCCTTGTTGAGCATTTTGAATTTGACCTTGGTTTTGGGGGGCACCTTGTTGATAGTTCCTTTGTTGGTTCCCTTGAAAACCTCCTTGGTTCCCTTTAAAATTCCCTTGATTGCTTTGGTAAGTTCCTTGGATTTGGTTTCCTTGATTGTAAGGCCTTTGGAAATTCCCTTGGAAATTCTATTAACAGTTTTGGTATTGTTGTTGACTGCCTTGTTTACTTGACCCTTGAAAGTTAGGATTCATCTGATTTGAAGCATTGCCGTAGCTGAAAAGTGGGTGATTTCTCATCCCCGGGTGGTATGTGTTCGAATTCATGTTATATTGCTTCTTCTCACCATACACCTGATTCACCTCTTCACTTTTTCCCAAGTTCATATGACATATCAACGCCACATGTCCCATGTCACCACAAGCAGCACACAACTCATATTCCTGCGAAACAGAAGAAACACCCTTTCCCAAACTTTGGCATATTAAATCCATTTTCTGCTCTAAAGAGTTAAATCTATCATTTTGAGCATGATCATTTACCGACTTGACACTAGCCGGTTTGGCTCTCCGATTCGCGGATGCTTGAGTTTTTGAGCCTTTGCTTAGATTTTCTAGAAAATCCCATGCATAATCTTCATGGTGGATTAGAAAATTTCCACCACTACTTGAGAAAACCATTTGATTTGATCCGGGATGCAAACCATCATAAAAAGTTTTGACCAATTCCCATTTCTTGATCCCGTGATGTGGACACAATCGGAGCATTTCTTTGAAACGGGTAAAAGCCTCGTGAAAGGCTTCACCAGATTGTTGAGAAAAAGATTTTATTGCAATCCGAGCATCACTAGTTTTTCCCATCGGGTAGTACTCATCAAGAAACGCTTGTTGCATCTCTTCCCAAGTACGGATACTACCCGGTGGAAGTGTCAAAAACCATTGTTTAGCCTTATCTTTTAGTGAAAATTGAAAAAGGTTAAGCTTTACCTCATCATGTGTGAAACCTTGGCTTCCAATGGTGCTACAAATAGCTGCAAACTCGTAGAGGTGAGAGTAAGGTTCATCGGATGCAAAACCTTTAAACGTTGGAATGATGGAAAGGTATTGAGGCCGGATCTCGAATTGCCTTCCATTTTGATGAGGTGGCACTACAGGCGATGGATTTCGGTGAATAGCCTGTCGGAAGTGGCTATCAACACCCATCACTCTTTGACCTTGTCCTCCTTAGAATCCTTGTCCACCTTGGACTCCTTGTTGACCTTGGAATCCGTGTCTACCTTGGACCCCATGATTGAAAACCCCAAATTACTGATTTTGTGGTTATGCTTGAAAGATGGGATTATAATTCCATTGTGGTTGACCTTGTCCTCCACCTTGATTGAGATGGTGATCCAATTGTTTTGTTGTCCTCCGCCATCTCCAGCACCACCATTGTCTCCTTCAAACCAACCCTCATGATGGTTTGTTCCATGAGGGCTACCTTGGCTACCCTTAGTAGAATTATCATCATGGTAATTCTCAAAATTCCGATACTCTTGATATCCATATTGATCTGCTCCTTGATATTGGCCCTGATTCCCCGGATTTGCCATGCTTGACCTTGATGAACTGCTACTACTGCTTTGAGCTTGAACAACTGGTTGTGATGTAGATGCTCGCAAACTAGATCTATGGAGAACTCTGTTGTTCCTTGCTAATCTTTCAATTTCTGGCTCAAATGCTAATGGTGAAGATCTTCCAGAAAACCGAGTGTGCATGCAATAACCTATTACCTGCACAAGTAACACACCTCGCGTAGCAGAGAAATAACAAGCAATAAACTTTATCAAAAATTTTTGGATTTTTTAATTAATTGAAAACAAAGAACAAGTACAAACAAACGAAAACTACAAACCAAGCGCACCTACTCCCCGGCAACGGCGCCAAAATTTGATCGACGTCGAAGTGCCGATCAAAGATAGAGAGTTAGTGTGTTCCAAATCACCTTACTTAAACAACTAGCAATGGCAAGTGGGTTGTCGAATCCACGAGAAGTTAGTGGTTGGTAACGAGTTCTAATTGATTGTAATTGGTAAACATAATGTAAAAACAAAGATTTGATTTTTGATTGATTAATAACATGAACAACTACGAAACACAATTGAAATTTGCAATAAGAATAAAGATGATCACACCCGGGATTGGTTCAATAGCAACACGTGTAACTCAATGATTCTAACTTCATTACTAAGTTACATAGACATAACCTAATTCTATGTTTACAATGATAGATACTACAAGACTAAGGAATCCGACACGAGTTACTTAACGATTCAAGACCGATGAAGGACACGTATTAGGATGACATCTAAGTAGAATCAACCAATTATACTAGCAACAACACAACACCTAAGATTAATGATGAAAACCAATGAATGTCAAGTGTCAATTGCAACCATGGATAACAAGTCTTCTAATCATGAACAAACATAGAAAATATGAATCTAAACTCTAATTACCGATATATCTAGATAATTAAAGCCAAATTCATATGTAAGAAGTGTTTACATCAAGTTGAACATGTTTGCAAATATGAACCAAGTACCCGGAAGTGATCACGAGTGATTTAGCCTCTGTTCATGATGATTATGGAAGGAATTTGATGTTTTTCGGTAGTGATTTTGATGAATTGGGATGGATTCTACTTGTTTCTCTTCAATTCATTCGTCCCTCTTCGTCCTTAGCACTATTAAGTATGTTAGCATCAAGTTTTTCTTCAAAAAACCTAATTTAAGTCATGCAAACTTGCTGAAAACCGCCCAGATTCGTCAGTCTGCCATAGACTACGGCGGGGACCATAGTCTACGGCGCCCCCTACGGCCCTTCTTTGCCCCTTGAGTACTGGACTACGGCGCTCCTATTTTTGCCTCCTGACCACCATAAACTACAGTGTTGGCCATAGTTTACGGCCTGTTGCTTCCAAACTTCATTATTTAGCTTCTTTTTAAGCTTCCAACACGTACGGGTCTCGGTCTAGGTACTCAGAAGTCCAGAAATGCATATATTCCTTCAACATTCGCCTGTAGCCAAAAACATAAACAAGATAACACGTTCCCAACAATATTCCATGTTAAAAACCTCATTTTAACCATTTTTTACACAACCACCAAACCCATACATCAGCTGCAAATACAAAAATCAAACAAATCAGTAAAACAAGTAAAAGAACTTACAGAATCGAAATAGTTCAGGAAACTCTTCCTACCCCTGACGACCCATTGGGTAGGAAGGTTCTTGCAACCGGTTAGACTTTTCCTTTTGACAAAGAAAAATTGGTGTCTCCAATCATGATCATTGTGAGAAGCCCTAGGAATCATTTGGGCTTCTCCGGTTCTGGTTTTCAGAACAAACCTACTGTTTCCATGAGTACCGAGCCGGTAAACCTTGCAGATTTCAGCAACCCCAATGTTCAGGTCACGGGTCTGGTTGAGATGGTGAAGAGAGAAAAGAATTCGCCAAATCATTGGCATGACTTGAGAATATTCTAAGTGGGTGACCGAAAAAAACTCATTAACCAAAGGGGGGAACGAAAATGTCATGCCGATGAGGAAAGGGTAGTACAAGAAACATACCCAATCGGAGGAAATGTGATCGGCCTTCAAACGAGGGTCGTAGGGGTGGAATTCAGTCCCAGCGGGGAAGCATGAGGATCGCTGCAACATCTTGATACTGCGATCGTCGAAGTTGCAGGTTTCTTCCTCCGTCGCTGGAAGAAGACCTTGATCGGTGAAACCCTCGGCCACATTGTCGGAGACAGTGGCACTAGAGCGGAGCATCTTCTTGCCCATCGTTAAAAAACTCAAAGAAAAGAAGAGGGAACTGACCTATGGAAGATCGGAGGAGCTATAGGGTTTCTGAAAAGAGTTGTGAAAAAATATGAGAAAAGGATGGGGCTTTTAAAGCTGAATATGCCAACGTGATTTTCGCTTGGAGAGTTGGGCCGAACTAATTTCTCTCGGTCATGATTACATTAGCGATAAGATCAGAGTTCAAATTCATGACAGCTGGCTTGCATGCGCCACCCGTCAAGAATTTGGGGGCAATTGTTGGTACCGGATCTCAGGATATATTGAGTAGCTCTTATAGGCTTGCAAACACTTCACTGTAAGGATTCTGAAATTTATTTTTAACTAACGATTACCTTCCCTTTGTTTATTTTTTGCAGATTACCTTCGGTATGATTCACATGTCCTAAAGACTCGGTCAACTAACAGAAAACGTGGACTAAATGAACCTCAACGACTAGTGGGAGGATGTGGAGTTAGTTGCTAGTTTCTAGGAGAGTAGTTGCAATATATTGAGCTCTAGGATCACACACACGACACTTCTTGCTCTCGAAACCCTCTGTAACACTTAGAACTTGAGCTCATTTCATTTGTACTTGAACAATTTCCGATTATATAAAAGTTTCAGGCAGCAGGCACTTTAAGCCGGCTCCCGAGGTTTTTGCTAGGATCCTTGAGGATACTCAGGGAATCCTGGATTTTTTCCTCGTTACATCATCGTGTCAACATCTAAACTTACATTTTCATTGCCAAATTCATCAAACACACTACCTCACTTACGAAGTTTGATCAACTAATTGCTTAGACAGTTTTTAACCAAAACATTATTTATGTTAAAAGTTGGTGAAAAATCATATCTTTAATTTCTTTTCAACAGACATTAAAGTGTCAGTATACAAAGGATCAACTTAGATATTAAACAATATTAAACAAGAACACACGATGATATACAATTAACCAAAATGAGAAACATAGTAAAATGAGCTTACAGTTTCTGAAAAAGGACATAATTAATTAACACAAAGATATGTAACATTTTCTAGATTAACATTTTCTCACATCCAAAAGGATAAAATCCTCAACTAATGTTCATACTTTTCAATCATTTCAGATTGACCTTGATCTAGAGAGTGCTTTAGTGGAAATATAATTACTACATACATAGTTAATGTAAACACTAAATTAATTAATAAATCAACCGACACAATTACTCAACTAATCCTGAACTAGCTTGTAATTGGGTTGGTAGATGAAACGTATTGTTGTTAGTGAACTCTTCTTGACCATCAATCGTCCATGAGGTGCTCATACAAATGTCCCATGTTAGTGGTGCTCTTACACTATAAGGGTAAAAAAATGGCTTTATATCATCATCATCATCTAGTGAACCTATATCCTTCCATATTTCGTCCATCGAGTAATACCCGTCTTGTCCTTCGGTCGAAGAATCGTTAACCCGGGTGTTAGTAGCACTACGCCTTTTGTTATCTTCTTTGCCTTCCATGACGTTAAGTATTTCAACTCCACCGGTGTCGTAGAAGCTTCTTTCTTTCGTCTCGGTCGTTGGCATGGCACCGACGCTAGGATGACTAGTGCATATTGATGAAGACGAGGAGCATTGTGACATGGACGGAGATCGAGATGAAGATTCTGATGTTGTTGTTTTCTTTTCTTGAGCTTTTTTCCTCATATGAGTTCTCCAGTAGTTTTTAATCTCGTTATCTGTTCGTCCTGGTAATTTTCGTGCAATCTTTGACCACCTAAAAGCATTAATACATAAAGTTAAAATCAAAACGGCTCAACCTTTTTTAGATCTAAAGTGAAATTTAAAATCAAAATGAAAAATTCGCATATCCTTAGAGAGTAAAGGAGATAATTGTTTATTTCAAAACTAGTAACTAATATGTAAAACTCTATGAGAATTACGTTATGTCTTTTAATCTGATATATAAGACTATAAGAGTAACATCTTCTCTCTTCTACTAGACAACAGGTTGATGATATTCATATTCTATGCATAATGTATAAGCTAGTGATTTATATATTCCTGTAGTTAACTTTAAACATCTTATTGTTCTGAAATAAACATGGCTATATATAATATTGGATAATTCATAATAGTATAAGTGTGTGACATAACTGGAAACTTATAACAATTGGAATAAAGAACAAACACTATTTTTGTAATCAAATGTTTACAAAAATGAATATTTTTAAATGATTAAAACAGAGAATCATATTTATTAAAAGGTTTTTTTAGAAATGAGACAATCACTATAAGAAAGAAAAAGACATGGCATATGTATATATATATTTTTTTTTTTTGCAAGTAGCTTTTATTAAATGGTTATTTATTCTTTTTAAATAGTAAACAATCTCACACAATCATATGTAACACATAAAGATGTAATACATACAAACACCCGCATGGAAGAACACAGAGAAAAAGACAAACCTTGGACGGAAAACATGCACTTATATATTTATAAAAATAATATATATAATTCAATTGAGTATTCGATTCGTATATTCAATTCCAAGCATGGTTTGGATGCCAATCGATACGAAAAACTCAAAAATCTAATTTGAATTCATACCAAACACTTTAATGATTTGGGGTCCATTTCTATCCTAAAGTAGATGTATTTTGTGGACATGCATCTGAAATATCGCGTGAAATCAGAATTATGGTGGTATAGAAAAACTATATATTAAAAAGAATCATATATGCATGTATATATGAATATGAATGAAATTAATTAATTAACCTGTTGCCAAATTTAGAATGAAGTTCAAGAACAAGTCGTTCTTCATGAGGAGCCAGCTTCCCTCTTTTCAGACCTGGGTTCAGATAATTAACCCATCTCAACCTGCAACTTTTCCCACTTCTTTTCAAACCTGGTAATCATTTTCCCACAAAAACAAACATAATCCCCAAAAATATATTATTTTTGGGGGTTATACACAACAGGAAATTACGTTAATTAACGAATAAAACTGTAACAATATTTTGATATTTTTCCTGCTTGATTGTTTTTTTTTCGTTTACTCCCGCCACCTTCAAACCTGAAACACTGGCAATGAAGTCCCATCGGCGATCTCCAAACATATGAACGTGAAACACCAGTTGGAAATCTTCGTGTTCCGTCCATGGACCTTTTCTCGGTGTTGTTTCGTCGTCTTGCCTCATTCTTTTTCTCTCTAACTTTCTCTCTCTAGAGTAATTTTAAGGTCTTCTAATTCATGTGTTGCAACTTGCAAAGTGAGTTGGAGTTGATGAGCTTTGGTGGGTTGTTATTTATAGTGGCGTTTTCAAGTCTTTGTGGGTGGAATTGAACGTGTGGTGTAGATATGTTTAGTTAATATTTTTGTTGGAATTTATGAACGAATGGTTATAAAATAAGGATTGTGTTACTTTGCTTTATGTTCGATCAGTCAAATTGTAAAACACTAACGTCGTTAGCTTCGCTACATAAAGAGTGACGTCCTTAGCTTCGCTAGCTAGAAAAAAGAGAAATCTCCGTGTTATCATAATTCTATGGCGTGATATTATCAAAAACATCACTATTTGAACCATGAATCCCTTGATTAATAATGTCAATCCAAATCGTTTTTTTGCCAAAATATAATGTCATTTCCATTTTATTAGAAGTAAAGCTTAATATAAAGAGCCCAAATACTCCCAATATCAATACCCCTTTCTATTTGTTAACGACATACATTAGACCATTTAACCCAATGCATCTCTTTTGAATTTTCATCCCCATCCCAAAAGAATATAGCCGGAATTCCTTCTAAAATATTTGTCTAACTTTATTAGGTAAAAGGAATAATGACAAAAGTAAGTTGGAAGCGAACCTAAAACCGTCAAAACAAAGTAAAGTGACCATCAATGGAAAGGAGATTAGCTTTCAAATAAGAGAGTCTTTCTTTGAATTCATTAATTATCGGAAGGCAAGCACGCGTGGAGTTTATATTGTCACCAATTGGCACCCCCAAGTATCTAGAAGGAAAACATCCCGAGTGACATCCTTTGAGTCTCGCCATATTCACCACCTACTCGGTAGTAATACCAACTTCAAAAAGTTGTGATTTCTCCACACTTAGCTCCAACCCCAAGATAAGATAGAAGCAATTAAGCACCCGAAAAACATTATCAATATTATCCTTTGTCCAATCACCCGCGACAATCGCATCGTTCGCATAGAACAAATGCAAAAGAGGATAATTGTGCACCCCCACTTTGACCGGTTTAAGGCTACCCATGTGCACCATTTCCATACAAATGACATTAAGAGCTCCGTTGCAAGGATAAAAAGAAACGGAAGTAAATTAAGGATTACCTTGACGAAACCCTCTTTCAATCATAAGTTCTTTCGTTAAACTCTTGTTAATCAAGATGGAAGTAGTAGCCGAATCCAAGCAAGCTTGGATCATCGAAATTCATTTGTTCCCCAAAACCCATGAACTGATCAAGGCATCTTAGGTGATAGTTCCAAGCAACCGTATCAAAAGCATTTGCAAAGTCAACTTTAAAAGGCTTAATTTTCTATTTTTTTTTCTCGACCCAATCAATCACTTCATTAAGAATGAGTGTGTCGTCTAAAATTTGGTGATTAGAGATAAAAGCGGATTGTTCTTGGCCAACTAAGTTGTCAATCACATTAGCAAGACGGTTCGCAAGAAGCTTAGCAATGATTTTGTATTGGACGTTAATCAGGCTAATCGGTCTATAGTCAGTAATCAATGAATTAAAGGGATGCTCAATCTGCGCAAATTAAGAATTATAGATGGATCTCACCAAACCCTAGAAGGGGATCATGGGCGATCTAAGTTCCCTTGCATGTAAGCATCGTTCTTAATCCTTTCGGTCATCTTTTCTTTAATCCTTTTCGATTTCCATTGGCACCTAGCGATCCTGTGATCCTCATTATCTGCGGATTGATACGAGTAGTGTTAGCACTTGTGTGTGATTTAGGGTTTCTAGTCATCCACGGTGTTTAGCGCCCTGTGATCTAATCTGCTTGATTTTTGGGTTGATACGAGTATTGGTAGCGGCCGATTAATCTCGATTAGGCTTTTTCAGCTCCTTCGCATTTTTTCGGAATTTTAGTTCGCTACCCTTCTGGTGTATAGCAGTCTGTATCTAACACAGGGCCGGTTCAAGTTGCATCTGAAGAAGATCCTTGACTCGGTTTTTGTTGTCGGAACGAATCTGTTAGCAACGTGAAGGAACGAACTAGGGTTCTGTGTTCGTTTCTTTTTTATTTCTTGGCATCGTATCATGGCGGAAGGAAGGGAGGAAGATGTCTACCAGCCTTGGGTTACAATTGGAAAGAAAGGCAAACCTGTCTCTAGGGAGGGACACGGTAAAGTCGAGATTCATGATCATCGTAATTCGGATGAGAGATGGAACAATACTAATGCTTGGTCTACTTCAATTTATGTCACTAACTTTCCGGTAACCTTATCTAGAAAAGGTCTGTTCGATGCTTGCTCAAGGGCGGGTAATGTGTTGGATGTGTATATACCTACTAGATTGTCGACCGTCAGGAAGAGATTTGCTTTTGTTCGGTTCCCCAAATCCGTGGATACCTTTGCTTTGATAAATAAAATTCGATCAACATGGATTGGTTCCTGTAAGCTTTATGCTGATGTTGCTAGGTTTGATAGGGGAGAAAAATATGTGTCGAGCGTTCTTAAGGTTGATAAACCGCGAGCCGCTGAACTTACAAAGAATCATGATCATGCGACACATAGTAATGACACTAGTTTGGGATCTTATGCTCAAGTTACCAAAGGTCCGGCTACGGTTGTTTGGCAGGAAAAGAAGAGGCTCGATTTGGTGGAAGTATTTGATGATGCGTTGGTTATTAAAGAGGATTTAGATAATTCTTTGTTGGTGAAAGTTAGAGACTTTAATCTGATTCCTAAGGTTTACATCTTCGCTGCCAATGAGGGATTCCACGATGTAAATTTCAGATATTTAGGGGGTTTATGGCTACGTGTGGATTGTCAGTCCAGTATGTCTTGCAAGAATTTTCTAGATTGCGATGCTTTAAAAACTATTTTTCAGGAGGTGAGACATATTGACGAAGGCTTCTGTATTGACGAGAAACTAGTTTGGATTGAAATTAGAGGGCTCCCTTTGATTGCTTGGTCGAATGCTGTTCTTCATCAAATTGCTTGGAGATGGGGTAAAACGGTTTGTGTTGATAATGACTTTGAAGAACCTTTGGCATTCGGGAGGGTTTGTATCTTGTCTAAACATATAGATCAAATCTGTGAGACTATTAACGTTAAGGTGACAAAGAGGATATTTAAGGTGCACATTAAAGAATTACACGCTTGGTCACCTTCTTTTGAAAATGTTGACGATGGGGAATCTTCGATGGATAGCGAAGCTTCAATTCAAATATCTGATGACGAGGAGAATGAGGAAAAAAGAAAGGTCGTCAGCGGAGATATTAAGCAAGGGGGAACGGCTGAGAACCTAGCCGATTCGGATCCGTTTAAAATCATGGATACGATTCGGGCAATGGACGGTAAAGCAGAAGAGGAAGAGGGTGATAATGTCGAGCCTCAGACACTTTCGGATTCACTATCCAAACCGCCGGGCTTCTCGCATGTGATACCTGACAACATTGTGGATAATAAAGTGGACCATGAAGGTGGTGAGGTGAACAAAAACGAGAATGTGAGGATTAAGAGTGGTGCCAAGCAGTACAAAGGAGGTAAGGAGGAAGATGGTGCGAGTAATAGTGTGCATGAAAATCGGGTAAATATCGATCACTTCAGTCAAAGTGTTTCTGTTTTAGAAGAGTTTGAGCGCCATATAGAACGGGGTCTATCATTGGGTTTAGATATGGAAGGCTCGAAGAAAGATCTTTTAACTCTTATTAATCGGATGAGTGGTATCGATGTTTCCCAATGAATATTATGTCTATAAATGCGTGTGGGGTGGGGGCTGCGAGGAAGGTTAGAGTTATATCGGATTTATGTCGTATACATGGGACTAATTTTTTGGCTATACAAGAAACACATTTAGACTTCGTGGAAATGTTCTAGTGGTAATGGTCGTTCGGGTGGCATGGTTAGTGTGTGGGATCCGGGGTCTTTCGTATTCTGTGCAAGTTTTTGTTTAGAAAACCTTCTAATTATTCGTGGTAAATGGGTTGTGCATGATTTGGATTGTTTCATGATCAATGTTTATGCCCCTCAAGGTACACGTCAAAAACGGGATCTTTGGTCTTTTATTTCCATCTTCATGAGGCCTCATCCCGGGGACTATTTGATTTTTAGGGGATTTTAATGTTTCGAGATTTGAGGAGGAAAGGAAAGGGGTAGCGTTCAATTGTAGGGAGGCTATTGATTTCAATGAGTTCATTGATAGTTGTGATCTGGAGGATATTAAAATGGGTGGCTTCAAATATACTCGAATTAGTGCAAATGGTCTTCAGCAAACCAAATTGGATCGTTTTCTTTTCTCTCGAGCCGTTTGCGATCGGATGGATAACTTTGAAGCTATGGTTGTCAACAGAAAGGTGGCGGACCATCGGCCGATTATTTTCCGAATCATGAAAAAGGATTTTGGTCCTATTCCTTTTAAATTCTTTAATTTTTGGATGATGCAGGAAGGCTATGAGGAGGTGGTGGACATCGCTTGGGACAGGATCACGGAATCTGATCATGCTAATCACTTTATACGTTTTAAAGAGAAGCTTAAAAGAGTTAAGAAAAATCTCCAAACGTGGAATTCTAACCGTCGGCTAAAAGAAAATGGTATGTTGACGAACCTTGAAGAAAAACTTTCGACTATAGAAAAAGATATGGAGAATGGGAATATTAATGCGGAGATGGTGAATGAAAAATTGGTGGTTTACTCAGAGCTTGAGAGAATCAGAAAAAATAATAATCTTGAAGCTGTTCAGAAGATTAAACAGAAATGGAATTTGGAGGGTGATGAGAATACGAAATTTTTCCATGCATACCTTAGGAAACGGCGTCGGGTTTTGGCTATTCAAGGTGTTAAACATGAGGGTAAGTGGATCGATTCGCCGGAGGAGATAAAAGGAATATTTTTTGAGTATCATGCGACGCGTTTCGCTGGGAGTGGTAATCCGCATATAAGCCTTAAAGGTTTGAACTTTGCGCAGATTGATGCTCATTTTGCTTCGCTTTTGGAAGCTCTTCCGTCGATTGGTGAGGTGAGGAACGCCGTGTGGGACTGTGGGAATGACAAAGCTCCAGGTCCTGATGGTTTCACGTTCGCTTTCGTGAAGCATCATTGGGCCAAAATTCAGAGTGATGTGGGCATGTTTATTAAATATTTCTTCGAGAAGGAATCCATCCCGAGGGGTTGTAACGCTTCGTTCATCACTCTTATTCCGAAATCTGAGAACCCGGTTTTAGTGTCTGACTTTCGGCCGATCAGTTTGATAAACGTTCAATACAAGATCATTGCTAAATTGTTGGCCAATAGACTAGCGAGGGTGGTGGATAATCTGGTGAGTCCTGTTCAGTCTGCTTTCATAAGTGGTAGGCAGATTCTGGACGGTCCACTTATGCTTAACGAGATTGTTAGTTGGCATAAGCGAAAAAAGAAAAAGTTGATGATATTTAAAGTTGATTTCGCTAAGGCCTATGACTCTTTAAATTGGGAATTCCTTCTAGCGATTCTTAAGACAATGGGGTTTGGTGGAAAATGGATAAATCTCATTAGGGCGTGTTTGAATTCGACTATGTCTTCGGTGTTGATCAACGGTAGTCCCACCAAAGAATTTCCTGTCGAGAGGGGTCTGAGACAAGGTGACCCTCTTTCACCGTTTCTATTTATTTTGGCTATGGAGGGGTTGCATGCTATCATCAAGAAGGAGATTGAAGCGGGTAGGTTCAAGCCGGTTAAAATAGGTACTAAAAAGGTGGAGATTTCTCACCTTTTTTACGCTGATGATGTGATTTTCGTTGGGGAGTGGTCTAGATCTAATTTTCTTGCCATTCATCGGATTTTAGATGAATTTTTTAACTTGTCAGGCCTTTTGATTAATAATGCCAAATCAAACCTTTTTGGTGTTGGGACTAAGGAGGAAGAAGTGGCGGAGATGGCGGCCCTTAAAGGCTGTAGAGCTGGTGTTTGGCCTTTTCGGTACTTGGGTATCCCCATTGGTGAGAAGATGAATTCGATTAGAGCGTGGACACCGATCATTGATAAATTTAAAGTTCGTCTCGCGAGGTGGAAGTGTGGGCTTCTTTCAATTGGTGGCCGATCGACATTAGTTTCCACGGTACTTGGTTCCCTTCCTATCTATTACATTTCTCTTTTTCGCCCTCCTAAGAAAGTTATATCTATTTTAGAGGGAATTAGAGCGAAGTTTTTATGGGGAGGGGGGGACAGTGGAAGAAAAATGCATTGGGCTAAATGGGAGGTGGTGTTAGCGGACAAACACAAGGGCGGGCTCGGTATTGGGAGTATTAGTGCTTTAAACCAAGCTCTTCTTTTAAAATGGAAATGGAGGATTCTTAATAACCCGTCACATCTGTGGGCTCGGGTCATAGGTTCGATTCATGGGGAGGAGTTGGCTAATGGTTTTTCTCGGCCAAATGGGAAGGGGGTGTGGGTTGATATTTGCAAATCTAACAATGCATTGCATACGAATAACATTATTCCGGAAAATGCTTTCATTAAAAAGGTCGGAAGGGGTAATAATACTAAATTCTGGGAAGATCTTTGGATTGGTGATGTCACGTTGGGTGAAGCATTTCCAAGACTTTATGCCTCGGAAAATAATAAAAGTTGTTTGATTTTGGGCCGTTTGGTGGGTGATCATTGGGTTTGGAATTGGAGACGGGATCTAAGAGGTGGGGTGGAGGAAATCCAGTTTTCGAGACTTGGGTCGATTCTATCCTCTTTTGTGACTAACCCGGATGATGATTGTTGGAATTGGAATCTTAACGGCATGACTGATTTTGTGGTGAAAAATGTGAGAAAGGTTATTGAAAATAGTACCCTTCCGGGCTGGGCTCCTCAGTTGAAACGAGATGGTCGAAATGTATCCCGAAGAAAGTCAATATATTTAGATGGCGCCTCTTAAACGAAAATTTACCGGTCCGTAGTAAGTTGTGTGAAAGAGGCATTCAGATCCCGAATCTTAGTTGTATGTTTTGTGATCACCCGTTAGAATCTATTTCTCACTTGTTCGGAGACTGTAGTTACATGGTTTGTTTGTGGAGGAAGGTTAAAGCTTGGCTCCAGATCGTTGCTTCGTGTTCGTGCTCTCCTAAAGAGGTTTTATCTTGGCTAGATAACTCTAGACTTTCGAAAAAGAAGAAGAAACTCATTGACGGAATTTTCGCTTATATGTGGTGGACGGTGTGGAAATATCGTAATGATATTGTTCATAGAAATGACGATTTGAAACAGACGTGCTTGCTCGAGATTATTCGGCACGTATCGTTCTCTTGGATTACGACTAGAGATAAGTCCTTTTTTATGTCGAGTAGTGCGTGGTTACAAAACCCTTTGTTATTTGTATAATGTTTTCTTTTGTTTGGTTGGTTAGGTTTCTCTAACCTCCAAGTGGTGTTTTTATAAAATCTCTTTGTCGTTCAAAAAAAAAATCGAGATGAAAGAACTATTACACCATCTCGGGACTTTGGTCGGAAAAAAAACCGGACAGGAAAGCCATCACTTCCAATTGAAGAATACGTACCGCAATGTTTTTTCACATATGCAAAAGTGAATCCGTCGGGGCCTGAGGCCTTATCACTACCACAATCTCAAACCGCGTTACACATTTCCTCTAGAGCGAGATGTACTTTTAATATCTTTGCCAAAGAAGTATCAAGACTTTAAAACGTTGCTCATGGAAATCGAGAAAAGCATCCTTATTACGAACTCGGTCTTCAATCCATTCCCCATTTTGTTTAATTTACAATATCGATTGTTGTCTTCGTCTTTTTTAACCAATAGATGGAAAATTTTAGAATTTTTATCCCCGTCTAGAGTCCATTTCATTTTGACCTTTTGTTTAAGCTTCAAATCCCTGCTTTTTTCCAAATCGCCTAATTTGGAGGAATGCTCACCACAAAAAAGCTTCTTTTTTTTTTTGTGACAACCGATAAATTTCAAGATCAACATCTAAACTTGACTAACATTATTCGTTAACTTATTTTTCATAATGAACATAATTTTGTATAAATTAAGTCATCATATGCATAACACGTCTGTTTAACACACTGTTTACGTTCATTTGTTGGATAAACACCAGATAACACCAGAGTCAACCTAACACAAGACCATCGGTGATATTATTTGACATTTCTAAAACTATGCAGAGGTGGTGGAAAATATTAATGATTATAAAGGATATTTTTTTATAATTTTTATATTAAACTTTGTATAATAGTAACTAAGTTTCAAGTTTTCTAATTAAGTTACTCATACTTAAATTTTTTTGTCCTATCACTTAGCTTTGAGTTGATATTCTAATATTATATATTTTACATATGATAGTAGGTTAACATGTTTAGTTTTTTTTTTCTTTTTATAATAATTTTTTATATATGATAGTAGGTTAACATGTCTATTTTTTTTTCTTTTTATAATATATAATAATAATAATGTAGATTAAACATGTCACTGAAGTAAAAACATTTATATATAGTTTCTAAAGAAAATACTAAAAATTCATACGGGCCATACGATTTGGAAAAAAATAATTAAGATTTTCTAGACAATGACAATTTACGATTTCAAAAAAAAAAAGTAAATACCAACAAAAAGTTAATTATTACTATTGAAACAAATTAAAAAAAAAAATCCAAGGTAAAATAATAATGTATAAGGGTGGGGGGTATGATTGCCTAAGGCATGGTTTAGGCATAGTTTTTTGCCCAATCACATGCTGCCAACATGTGAGATAAAATTGATGTAGAATTGGTGGATATGTATGCCTAACCATAAAATCTCGGCAAACTTGGAAGTGGGCACCACCTCACACACACACAAATATCGGCATGGTTCGGCAAACATCTGCCGAAAACTACCCCCACATTGCCAATGCCGCTGATGCCTACACACTCGGTATACATGCCTTGTCCGGCATACCCCCATGCCACATCTACGCCAAAAATTTCGGTGAACATACCGCTCAGCCTAATTAGTTGTATTATTTAAATAATACTTAGGTAGCGTTTGGTATGCAGGAATGGAGGGTGGAATGGAATGGGTCATTACATTGGAATGAAAAACGACATGTTTGATAACACATTAGAATGGAATGGACCATTACATAAGGAATGGAGTTCCTTCCATATATAAATATTTGGTGTTTTTCTTTCATTCCCTCAAGTAATGGAATGAAAATTTTATTTAATTATTTTTTTATTAGAATCTTATGAAAACAAATAAAAAACCAAGAATAAAAAAATATATAATACGAAAAAATATAAAAATGAAAAAAATAAAAATATAAAAAAATGAAAAAATAATAAAATAAATATATAATATAATAACTAAAACCGAAAAATAAAAATAAAAGTAAATTTGTAAATAAAAATAAAAAATAAAATAAAACTTAAAAAATAAAATATTTAATAAAAATAAATTAACTAAAAGTAAAAAATTAAAAATAAAATAAAATTAAAAAATTAAAATATAAATATAAGTTAAATATATTATTTTAAATTGAAATATTGGTAAAACTGTATTCTATTACTTCGTTTACTGACTATCAAAGAACACGAAGCAATGATTTATTTCATTCCCACATGGTAACCAAACAGAATGATAGAATGGTAATGATCCATTTCATTCCCTCAACCATTCCATTACCTTGTCCATTCCATTCCCTTGTTCATTCCATTACCACATACCAAGAAAGACTTAAGTTTTGTTTTTTATTCTTTTCTACGTATCTTCCTACTCTAATAAACAATTACAATTGTTGACATATGTCAATATTAGATTCATTCTTACAAAATTTTCCCTCTCAAATCTACTCCCTAATAATTTTTTTTATTGAAATTATATCATATTTTATAATCATGATATATTTTTATCTGTTTATATTTATGGAATTATGACAATCATATATTAATTTACACCTTATTTTTATTTAAAATAATTTTTAAACTATTATTATTTCATTTTAAAAAATATTTAGAAACTTATAAAATACCAATAAACACTTGTTTATTGTGTTTTCAAATATAGTTGAGCAACTCATATTTAATTTTTTAATTAATGAATACCTAATAATGTTTTATAAATTCCATCGGCGTTGCGTTGTGGGTGATACTATTTATAGAGAAATTCTTAAGCGATAACATGTTCATAATATCCAATATTAAATAGTTTTTCCTACCATATCAAAGGAGTCATGTTCATCAAATTTGGAAATTTTAGACATCATGACTAACTAATACAATTGCAAATTTTCTAATGTATAACAAAATAACATTTTTTATTCATAACATTATAATCTTTTAGATTTTATACTCAACAATTAGAATGTGCTAATTATAATTTTGATGAAACTTTATACAATTATACTTATCTTACTTTCTATACAGACTTAAAGTCTCAAGTTTGTCAATTTATAATTCATGTTAATCGCTTTTGAGAGTTTGATTGTTTTTTTAAACATGATCACGTTTATCTTGCATTTTCCAAATATATAAGTAGAGACATGCCCTAAATATATTTTTTTGATAAAGAGAGTAAAGTCACCAATACTATATTATGAATTATAACTTTAATTTTTATCTAATGTAATGTAATGTAATACGTTATTCTGATAATATGAAGATTAGAAGAATATGCATGAATTATCAACTATATATATTTTTAATGATTCAACCCGTATAACATACAGGTATTAGTGTGTGTATTTATTTGTATTTAGATACTTGTATAAGGACTAGATTGTAACATAGAAACTTATATATAGGGGGCTGTATATTTTGTAATGGGCATGCAATCATAATTACAATATGGTATCATAGCCTCTTTAGGAAAACCCTAAAAAAAAAAAAAATCGATCACCCCTCCCATCCCTCAGCCGTCGCTGGCACTCTGGCTACTCCTAGCCGACCGTCGACTCCATCCTCTCCTACCCCTTCGAACGTTTCCAATAACGATTCCGATCACGCAGACATGGCTGACACAAGGTTAACCGACGCTACGACGAAGCTGACCCATGCGTATACCGTCACAAATATCCAAGCCCGCGTGAAGCCTCTGGATGGGAAAAAGATCACGTACTCCATGTGGGTAAAGCTTTTCATGACCCATGTCAAAGCGTATAAGGTGATCGATCATATCGATGGTACTGCGCCTCCTGAAGTCACCGATCCGACCTTTCCGGTTTGGTCAGAAACCGACGCCTTGGTTCTACAGTGGATCTACGGATCCATCTCGGAGGAATACTTGACTCGTATCCTGGTCTTAGACACAACCGCTCGCGACACTTGGGTAAGTCTTGAAAATATTTTTCGTAATAACAAGGGTTCTCGTGCTGCTGCACTCGAACAGGAATTTACCACGTTGACTCTTGCATCTTGTACGTCCATGGACGAGTATTTTCAAAGGATCCACGACCTTGCTGAGCAACTGACAGATGTAGGAAGAACCGTGGATGATGATAGGAAAGTATTGCAGTTAGTTTGCGGCCTCCCGGCGGAATACGATACCGTCGCGACGATTATCAATCAAAGCTCACCTACGTGGGATGAAGCCCGCAACATGATTCAACTCCCACAATAACAGGTTCTATCCTAGTTATTATAGAAAGATAATAGTAAAAATAAACTGGATAAAGTTATTAAAAAATCATCTATTTTACATGTAATTAGTTTTTTTTTTTTAAGCTTTTGGCTAGTTGGTTTTTTCTTTTTTAAACAAACTAGTGGGTGACCCGCCGCGCGTTGCGGCGGCCTCACCATTTTTGGATTACGTGTTGGTTTTAGATCATATTGCTATGTCGCACCCAAAAGAAGAACTTCTCGACTGTAGCATATAAAAGCAAATCACCGATTGTACTATTGTAGCAACTTTGAGGAAATAATTAGTTAAACACTTACATCTATTAAAGGTTTAAATATAGACAGGGCGTAAGGCTCTTTATTAACGAAATAGACTACATACATACATGCAAACTATTTGAAAGGGTTGAGCCCTGCAAAGTTACGCCCAGAGCATAAGTATACATGTCAAAACTTTTGTCAAACAAAAATTCTATATAACAAAAGCTACATAAAAGTCATTAACAATTTTTGTTAATACCTCTTTTAGAAATAACTTTGTTGCATTTAATTTGGTATATTCTTCTTTCTTTGCTTTAATTAAGTTTCGAGCAGATCAATCTTCGACCCAATGTTCTAAATTTTGAGTTGAGAAAATATACAAATAAGAAGGTTTATTACCTAGAATGTGATATATGCCATTTTCATTTGTCATAAAACACTTGACACTATCATGGACATAGAGGATCCAAATCCACTTAAGCCTGTGTCAAGATGCTCTTAAATTTAGTTTTTTTCTACTTGGCTTCATGACAACCTCTCTGTCTCCATTGTTGAACAAAAACAAATCAATTAACCTTGTTACTAAGAAAGAAAATCAAAGGAAAACGAAGTACCAGTCCTTCAAAGTTATTCTGCACAGTTCTTAAGAGGCTTTGCAATGGCCTTTTTAGTGGGCTTCAATCTGAACAACCCAAACCATCAAATCCAAAACCGGTCGTCAATTCCAAGCCATTTAACGGACGTATCCATCTTCGCCCATGAAATAGTGATTTCCTGTATTCTTTTCTACCTATAAATCGTCTCTAATGTTCCTGTCATATAATGTGAAAACGTGAATTGTTAAGACAATGACGTACATTATATTATGAGAATGTTAAACAACAAAGCATCCTAGGCTCAGATCTAATCGATCATCACGGCCCTAAATAAATGAAATCGTAGATGCAGCTTGGATCATCACAACAATATAGGTCCGCAACATGTGTAAAGGCTCAGATTTCGGTCGGACTTATTATTAAAAAGTTTAAGGCTGTAATTGTTTCACCTCTTCGTGGACAGGCATTGAGGTCCTAAGTAGTAATGTCCATTTATTATTTATGTGAACAAATAATTCTAAATGGCATAAATGAATAATCTATCAGTGGTATTTTTAAAAATCAAATTATCCATGAGTCTTATTTGTTTCACCTCAAATCGTAACAAACAGTTACAAAATATAAAAATCAAAGAGAAAGAGGAAGCGATAACAATAAAAAAAAAAACTAAACACACAAACCATCCATGAGCGATACCTGGCAGTTGGCACATGAAATTGTAGCTATTTATTTTGTCCACATAGCAACCTGATATATACACTGCTAAAACAACAACCTGATCTATTATTAAGAAAGCAAGAATTACAGTAGGCAAGTTACCGTGCAGTAGTAGATCTGACCCGTTACAAAATGCAGCATGCAATCTGACCCATGACCCATTAGCAAAGAAATGTTAACCTAAAAAATTAGTCAAAATCAATGTTTACCACTGGAAGATTCAGTGTGGAATAATAAGACACCTGTAACGTTTTGCCTACACCTGTATTGTATCATATTTTTCACACATAAGCCTCACACCTGCAACCTATTGCATTTTAAACTACTTGAAAAGCTATAATTTTGCCAAATCAAGCTTTACAAACAGAAATCAAAGAATCAATAAAAAAAATGACACTATCGTTTTATAGAACACCATGTAGGCGTGATTAGGCAAAAACTCATAAAAAAACAAAAACAAAGAATAACCCAATAATCAACAACGAACATGGAAAAAACTCTTTGATAGCAAGCTCCTAGGTCTTAAAGGCCATGGCCTTTTGCTCTAGTCTTCGATAGTAGCAACATAAACACATCAAATTAGTAATCTGCATTAAAGATAGTTGGAAACTCCGTTTAGACTACACTATCTTCTTCGGAATAACCAATTGTAGGTACCTCGTCATATTAGTTTACCTTTTTCTGTACAGTTCACATATAAGCATACTTTTTAGTCAGATAATCTTTATAAATTCTTGTTGTTGTGACCAAAAGAATCTCCCAAAATAATCTCCATTATATTGCATCAACTAATATTAAATTGGTCCATCTTAGTTACATCACATAAAGATTTTGTTATAAAAAAAATTCAATCAAAATTTGTTGATCCGTTGTATGTAAACTCGATTCTTATATGATTATCATGTTGTGGCCTTAGCAATAAAACTAACCTAATCGATCAGATCACTAAGGTAAAATGAAATGAAATCTTGCTTTCGTGTGACATGTGCTTCTTGAGTTTAGTGCCTACCGGCTTATAAAATGCTCCCATTTCTCCGAATCTCCATATCCATAGGAACAAAGTCTTCAACCTCGAGAACCTTCCTCAGCCAAAGTCAAAATAGATCTCCCCTTCCCTTCCCCCTCACTTTTTTTCTCCATTCATCAATTCTGACCGCATTTGCAATAAAAAAAAAAGTAGAAGAAACACACCTGTTCTGAGCAATACAGATGCTTTTGAGCTTCGATTGATCACCTCCCATGGATTCCAACTTCAGATCCAGAGCCCTCACAACTCTATCCGGAAGAAGAACAGTAGAACAGCCTGTAAAATTCCAAAATAAAGTCAGATCTAGAAAAAAAGTAGTTCCAATTTTCAAATTCTAACTTCACTAAAATCCAAAATACAGAAAAGGAAACAAAAAATGTATGTTCACACAGACCTCGGTTCTTAACAGGCTCCGTCGGAGCTCCGGGCTGACGTGGCAGGAAAACGCCGGTCACCGGAGGCGCCGCCAATCTCCTCTTCCTCCTCAAGATTCGAGTCAGCCGACCATTACGAATTCTCTTGGTCGTCTCAATCTCCGTGTGTCGGATACCAGGAAGATCTGATCGAGAATCATCAGAAAACCCAACAATAAGTTCAAATCGGAGAAGAACAGAAAAGAAACTTACTGAATGTATAGAGATTACGGCATCAAAGCAAATCGATAGGATGGTGAGATCTGAAGAAGAGAGGCGGTGGAGTGCACAGATGATGCTGATGATGGGGAAACCAGAGACGATCTGCCGTCGTTGCTTCCTCCGTTCTGGTGTTGGAGTGGTCTTCGGCGGTCACCGGTAACGCCATTTGGCTTCTCCGGCGGGGAGATTGATCTGGAACAAATTGGGGCTAGGGTTCCGTTCGGAAAGGTGGAGGACGGGAAAATAGTCTTTGAGAGGAGATAGGTAAGGTATGAAAGATTTGACAATGGCTTCAACCACTCCTCACACGTGCAGGGGGGAACATAAATATCAGTATGTGTCGAAATGAATAAAGTGTATACTTCACTATTTAAAAGATGATTCTTTATATTTAGGTAATACATTACATATTAGTGCCATGACCATTCACTAAAGTGGTTTTTGATATACGGCTTTCATAGTTTCATACTCCTCCTCACTGCCTTTTAAAATTATTTTATTTAACTATAGAAACACGTGTACCTTATTTTATCGTTTTTTTATTTATAACTAGAACAATTAGTTTTGTTGATTTTTTTAAAATAACTAAATTATATATATAACAATGAGAATCTAAAGGGCATAGTGGGTTTTTTCTTTTCTTTTCATACATTGACCAAAGAGTTTTAAATTTTAATATTTTTTACTCTTAAACTTTTATACTTAGTTTTTTTAAGAAATAGTAAACTTTAAGTTTTTATAGTTTAGATATGATTCGTGCTTTTATGTTTTCTACCCCTTAATTTTTTTTGTTTTATTGTTTGTTTTAAGTTTTGTGGTCTTCTACTTTGGCCATAAAACTTTCATAATTTTACATTTTTCTACTTTCGTTTTCACATATATTACATACTTTTACGTTTTTTACCATCTAACTTTTAAACTTTTTTTAAAGCTATGTGATCTTCTACTTTGGACATTAAACTTTCACAATTTTTCGTTTTCTACTTCCGTTTAGAGTTTTCGACTTTGACCACGACTTTTTTTTAGTTTTATTATACTTTTACATTTATACCTTTAACTTTTATGCGTTCGTTTTTTAGTATACTTTTGTAGTTTTATACTTTCACCACGAGACTTTTAAGCTTTTACGTTTTATACCCCTTAACTTTTTTACTTTCATTTTTTATTGAACTTTTAGAGTTTTCGACATTGGTCACGACTTTTTTTTATAGTTTTATATTTTGATCGCATTAAAACTTTTCTTACTTTATTTTCGTTTTTAGTATGATTTTAATACTTTTACACTTTGAACATGAAACTTTTAGACTTTTACGTTTTATACCCCTTAAGTTTTCTAATTTAGTTTTTTAGTATACTTTTAGAACTTCCGACTTTTTAACTTAAAGTGACTGAGTGGCCCGCCGCAAAGCAAGGACGGGTCACCAACTTGTTCTTAAGAAAATAAAAGCTTCAAATTAATATATTTCTAGTTGAAATGTTAGGTAATAAACTAAATATTAAAAAGATATATAAAGACATTTAATGTATGAGCATATATAAACAAACGAACAACTTACCAAATATTTATCTACACAAATAAACAAATATGGCATCTGTTTGTGTTCATTCATTTAACTAAGCGAACATAATCTGAACATAATCTCATATTTATATACATTCATATATTAAACGAGGTTAATAAACTTGAAGCCGAACGATTTATGAACAGGTTGAAGGTTTTTTCCGATTTTGACAATTATAGGTTATTTATGGTATTCCTAAACTTTCTCGGAAGTTATGTACATACCTAGTAAATTATTTTCACGGATTATGTAATTTAGAAATAAGCAAATTTTTATTTCAAATTATAGAATTAAAACAAGAACCATAGCTAGAAAATCAAGAACTATTTCTAGTCTTTATTCTCTGAACGAATAAGTTGAGGTAAATATCGTATTTTTCGAATGAAAACGATATTAAAAATCCATCTAATGTAGCTTTATAAAACTTATTATATTAATACTATTATATATTTAATTATAGAAACTACTAGCACTTGTCCTAGTGGTTACTGTCGATGAGAATGATGAGATACTTATTGAGACTGAGAGGTTATAAGTTCGAACTCTGAGCTCCCAAGTTTTATCACTCGGTCGCTTGCGTAGATGGATTTTTCTTGAATTGAGCTCAACTGATGTAAATACTTCCCGGGTTTTCCGGGGAATTTGCTAGCCGTTCAAAAAAAAGTTATATAATAGTGTTAACATAGGATTTAAGATTATAAAGAAAAAGCAAATTGGATTTTACTAACCCAAATTATGAATCATTGGCTGTTAACAGTCTGAACTTTCACTTTTGTGGCAAAGATAGTGGTCCAGGGACGGACACACATATGGTTCAGAGTTACCCCGTGCTACCCTTTAAACAGTGGCGGAACCAGATCTTTTACCTGGAGGGTCAAATTAATTTTGTTGTAATAACTTATATATGATAAAAAAATATATATATTACTAGATTATAAATGTATATATTATAAAAGGGGCCAAAATAGTTATAAAAAATAAAATAAAATAAAATAATGAATCTTATCACAGGTGAAGATTAAAAAAATAGTATAATAATCATATAAATAAAATTACAAAGAAAAAAACTAAAAGGACTAATAAAAAACAACCATCGATACATTAAATTAGTAATGTATAACTAAAGTACGTAAATTATATTTGATTTGAGTAAGAAATTGGCGATGAGGGGAGACTTGGGGCTGAAAGGTCACAAGTTCGATCCCTAAGCTCCTAGGTTTTACCACCCGGCCGCTCACGGTGGTGGATTTTCCTTAGAATGAGTTCAACTGGTGTAAATAGTCCCCGGGTTTTCCGGGGCATTCGTTAGCCGTTAAAAAAAAATTTGAGTAAGAAATTAAAAGGTAGTAAATAAATAATAAAATAAGAATACTTTAGGTTTTGAAGTGACTACGCCATAAATAAAATAGTAGTACTTATTGTTCATCTTTTGTCCTTTTGTATTCATTTTTATCGTCTTCTCCATTCTTTTCTCTTCTCCCCGTTTGATTGTAGTACAGAGAAGCAAGGGCGACAACACCCAAATGAACCAAATAAACTCATTCTCCGATCTTCTTCATCCAATTTAAGAACAAATGAGGGGGTCCAAACGGCGGAAAAACAATCACATCAAATAAACCATGTCTTCGTGTTAACTAAAAGCTGGTTCGCCGGAGGGTCAACTGACCCCCTTGACCCTCCTGTAGTTCCGCCCCTGCCCTTAAACTCGTATACAAAGTGAAAAAAAAATGAAATTTTGGGATTTTATATATGCTTTCCACATTTATGCTTAGGATATATACGTAAGGCTCCTAACATGTAAAAGAAAATTGGATTCATCACACTATGTGGATCTTGGGTTTGACCCTAGGGGTCTGCAGTTTTTTTCTTGGGTTAAAACGTTTTGACTTTTCTTGGGTTAAAACGTTTTGACTTTTCTTGGGTTAAAACGTTTTGACTTTTCTTAGGTTAAAATGTTTTGACTGATTACTATTAAACAATTGCCTTTTTTAAAAAAACTTTTTTATTGTTGGTACATATTTTTTAAAAAACTTTTTTTATACTATCTCTTAAAAAAATTTCTAGTTCCCGGTATGCTGTGGTCCGTAATGGTTATTCAAGTAAGAAGAGTGTCTAGATGAGAAAAAAACAGGTTTTGAAAAGGAGAGGGAAACGAGTTTAAGTGACCGGTCAAGAACATATGAAGTTAAAAGTTATAGTTTGATGGCCGTTTATAAATTTTTAAAATTTTTATTGAACAACGTAAATCTGTTAAATAGAAGTCGTTAACATGTAGAGTCTTATCTAATCTTACAACTTTATAACTTTATGTTTATGTCAATTCCAAACAGCATAAATAAATTTAAAATAAGATACTTTTGAAGAATTAAAGATTTAAAGCTGTTGCGAGAATAGTATTTTATTTGGATGAGATGATAAAGGGAGAGATGGATTACATAGGCAAAAACCACTAACATATTTGTGATAAGAAGACATTAAGAAAGTGGAATTTGGTCTAAAAGCATAATAGATACATGATCTAAAATTGGAATTGTCCTATTCCAGATGTGCTACCACTATATCCAGCAACTTCAAGTAAATCCTATATTATCACTTTTAAAACCAAGATAATAATAAGAAAATGGTAAAATTAAGATTTTCCTAGGTTTCATACAATAATTAGTTGATGCTGTTGGATCTTGAAGCGAAGTTGTTTGATAATATTAGTATGTTAGACAATGTGTATTGATGGAGTTCACTAATCAACTATATACATGTACAGTCGCGAATTTGAAAACTTTTTTGGTTGAAGTTACAAATTTTTTGTCATTGTTGTATATGGGTGTTTTTTACCAACTCTGCCACCGAACTAGTTTTATGTCAGGTCGGGTCAAGTCATCGAAAAAACACGCTTCAGATGATGCGATTTGGTTTTTATTGGTTTAAAAGGTGACTGCAATTATATTAAGGTGATTTTAGTTGCATTATGGTGATTTTGTAGGTAAACAGACATTTAAAATTCAAAGACCCATAAATTAATCGACCGGAAGTTCAAAATTTTGATTGATTGTAGCAAATAATTGAACAAATTCTGAAATTTAGTACGCTTTTAGATTAGTGTAGTTATTAGAATGTATTAGCATGTATTTGTATCATGTCAATAGTATAGGGATGTCAATGTAACTATGTACTCTATATATTGGTTTGGAATGATAAGGAGAGGCAAGGATTGAATCATAACATGGTATCATGAGATCATGATTGCCTAAAATCATTCCAAAACTTTCGACACTCCCTCTTTTCCCCTCTGTCAATTCTGCCGGCCGCCCTAACCCTACCTCCTGTCCCTTACCAGCCTTTCTCTTCTTCCTTCTCTAACCCTTCTCTCACGCATTCATCATGGGAGATAAACCTAAGACTCCTTCCCCACCCCATGTCGCATACAAACAAATCCATCCTGCACTTACCGTGTCTAATATAAAGAGCGCAATCCCCATCGAGCTCGACATGAACAACGATGAATATAACGCCTGGACAGAATTGTTTCAAGTTCATTGTCGGGCTTATGACGTCCTAGACCACATAATACCGTCCGATTCAGCCGGTTCTTCCCGTGACAAAACAGACGAAGAACAAGCCCTCTGGAAGCGCCTTGATTCCATTGTTCTACAGTGGATCTACGGGACGATTTCCAGAGAACTATTCAAGATCATCCTCAAACCTGGAGTTACAGCTGCTACCGCATGGGCTACTCTCAAGAAACTCTTCTTGGATAATCAGAATCAACGCGCTATCTATCTACAAAATAAGTTCGCCAACACACGATTGGATGATTTTCAAGATGTCACGGCTTATTGTCAAGCGCTGAAATCACTGTCGGATCAGTTAAACGATGTTGGCGCTCCAGTTAATGACCACATGCTCGTTCTTCAACTGATTGCCGGACTGAACGATCGTTTTGACGGGGTGGCAATGTTATTGCAGCAATCTCAGCCCCTCCCCGACTTCTTTACGGCTCGCTCCAAACTGATTCTTGAGGAAACGAGAAAGAAAAATCAGCAATTAAATACCGCTGCTGCATTCGCCGTGTCCACAGCACCTGCCGGCCAATCCAGCAGCGCCGGACCAGTCCAACAGCCGCCGGCAGCAGCATCGGAGCAACAGCAACAGGCTCCGTTTAGAGCAAATTCAGGTCCACGTGCTTTTTTTGATAACTTTAATCGTGGGGGCGGTGGGCGAAATACCTATAGGGGTGGTAGGGGTCGCGGGGGTAATTATAATAACAGGGGGCGTCCACGTAATAATCGTGGTGGATATAACACTACGTACTCACCATGGAATGCCCAAAGTTTTGGTCCCTGGTCTCACAACAATCACTGGCAAGCTCCCCCCGTGCCATATCCTACCATGCAGATGCCGACTAGACCACCCCTACAATTTCGTCCCACTAATGGTGCAGGTATTCTCGGGCCGGCTCCTCAGGCATACACCATGGATGCAAATTATATGCCCACATATCTTCCACAGGCTATGCACAACACTGCCACCCTCAATCCTGATCAACAGTGGATTCTAGATACCGGAGCTACTCATCACATGGCTAATGCGTCAGGTAACCTCTCCGATTATATCCATAATGGTAATAAAAAACCATATAGTTGTCGGTAACGGTCGCCACATACCCATTAACGGAACCGGTAATACAACACTTAAACCACCTTTTCCACCTTTAAAAATAAACAATATACTTGTCGCCCCTCACCTTATTAAAAACCTATTGTCCGTTCGTCAATTAACCACCGACAACAAAATTTCAATCGAATTTGACCCCTTTGGTTTTCTTGTGAAGGATTACCAGACGCGGATACCTATCCTCAGATGTGACAGCACGGGGGACCTTTACCCGCTATCAACATCCTCAAGTCGTCTCACCAGCCCTTCTACATTTGCTACTCTATACCGAGATCTCTGGCACTCTCGTTTAGGCCACCCAGGCTCTTCTATTTTGCGTATTTTGAATTCTCGTAAACTGATTGATGTTGGTTCTTTTTCGAATAATGGTTTGTGTGAACCTTGTGTGCTTAGTAAACATATCAAATTACCTTTTTCTGATTCTTTATCATTTACTTCTGCACCCTTTGATATCATTCACAGTGATCTTTGGACCTCACCTGTCACCAGTTCGGGGGGGGCATCGATATTATGTCCTGTTTCTGGATGATTACACTAATTACTTATGGACATATCCGCTAACGAGCAAATCTCATGTGTTCACAGTGTTTTCTAATTTTCACAAAATGATCCACACTCAATTTAATATCAACATCAAGACTTTACAATGTGACAACGGAACTGAATTTAATAACAAACAATTCCATGATTTCTGCAATAAAACTGGTATGCTCTTTCGTTTTTCCTGTCCTCACACCTCTCCTCAAAATGGCAAATCAGAAAGAAAAATCCGATCCATTAACAACATTCTTCGGACCCTTCTTACTTCCGCCTCTCTTCCCACCACCTTTTGGCACCATTCTCTCCAACTATCCACCTATCTCCTCAACATCCTTCCTACAAAAACCAAACAAAATCTCTCTCCCACCTTTCTTCTTTATGGCAAACACCCATCTTACTCTCACCTTCGCACCTTCGGATGCCTCTGTTATCCATTGTTCCCATCTACCACCATCCATAAACTCCAACCCCGATCCTCCGCTTGCATCTTTCTCGGGTACCCTTCCAACCATAGGGGGTATAAATGTCTAGAGATCTCTACCAAGAAATTAATTATTTCCCGGCATGTCGTCTTCGACGAACGTGTCTTTCCTTATCAAAACCCTTCATCGAAATCTACCACGACTGTTTCCCTTGATAGCGGGTTAATGCCCTCCGTTTGGCCTTTTGTTGGATTCCCTTCTCCATACCCTCACGGCCCAAACCAAAGCCCTCCTGTAAGCCCAATACCGAATCCTCCCACCCCCACAACATCACCCGTCGGCCAACCATCTTCACCCACTACAACCGGCTCTGCCTCCTCGTCTCCAGCCCCTACACCATCCCCAGTCTCTACGCCGTCACCACCCAACCCACCACCCACCCGGACAATGACCACTCGTGGCATGGTCGGTACCTCCAAACCAAAGAAAATTTTTAACCTCAACACCTCCTCCAGCCTCACACCCATTCCCAAAAATGTAACTGATGCCCTTAACTCACCCGTGTGGCACCGTGCGATGACTGATGAATTTAATGCCCTTATTGACAATAATACGTGGGAGTTAGTGCCTAGACGCTCTGACATGAATCTAATCCGGTGTATGTGGATTTTCAAACATAAATTAAAATCTGATGGTACTCTTGAGCGCTACAAAGCGCGTTTGGTTTGTGATGGCAGGTCTCAACAGGTGGGGATTGATTGTCACGAGACGTTTAGCCCGGTTGTCAAGCCGGCGACCATCAGAGTTGTCCTAAGTTTGGATTTATCACATGGTTGGGGAATTAACCAGTTGGATGTCAAAAATGCATTCCTCCACGGCCATTTGCAGGAAACAGTCTACATGCATCAGCCAGCTGGTTTTCGAGATCCGTCACACCCTTCACATGTTTGTCGGTTACGCAGATCTCTTTATGGGCTCAAACAGGCCCCTAGGGCCTGGTACCAGAGATTTACTGATTATGTATCCACATTGGGATTCAAACACAGCTCCTCAGATCACTCACTATTTATTTATCGCCATGGCAGGGATGTCGCGTATATTCTACTGTACGTTGACGATATTATTTTCACAGCATCCTCGGAAAATCTTCATCGGCAGATTATGTCTCATCTTTTCTCCGAGTTCGCCATGAAGGATTTGGGCCCCCTATCTTATTTTCTCGGCATTTCAGTTCGTCGGGACTCTCATGGTATGTTCCTATCTCAGCAGTCCTATGCGAGTGATATTCTTGCTCGGGCCAATATGTCAGACTGTAACCCCGTCCAGACCCCGGTTGATACAAACGGGAAACTCAGTGCATCCGACGGGACGTTGCTTGATGATCCTACTACCTATCGGAGTCTCGCCGGGGCGTTACAGTATCTCACTTTCACTCGCCCAGATATAGCATATGCTGTACAGCAGGTGTGCATGTATATGCATGCTCCCAGGACTTCGCATCTTCTTGCCCTGAAACGCATTCTTCGCTATCTCAAGGGCACTCTAGACATGGGGATTTTCATGGCAGCTTCTTCTTCTTCTTCGTTGATCGCCTATACTGATGCTGATTGGGCCGGGTGTCCTGACACCCGGCGGTCCACCTCAGGGTATTGTGTTTATTTCGGGGATAATTTGGTGTCCTGGTCCTCTAAGCGACAGACCGTTGTGTCTCGTTCTAGTGCGGAAGCCGAGTACAGGGGGGTGGCTCAGGTAGTTGCAGAAATATGCTGGTTACGGAATCTTTTGTTAGAACTCGGTTATCCTCCTAGACGCGCTTCACTGGTTTATTGTGATAACGTCAGTGCGATATATATGACAGGGAATCCCATTCAACATCAACGTACAAAACACATCGAGATCGACATTCACTTTGTACGTGATCAGGTTCATCAGGGTGCTGTTCGTGTTCTTCATGTACCTTCTAGGTACCAGTTTGCAGATATTTTCACAAAAGGCTTGCCTCGTTACCTTTTTGTTGATTTTCGTAACAGTCTTAGTCTCCGTCGTACTCCGCCTTAGACTGAGGGGGTATATTAGAATGTATTAGCATGTATTTGTATCATGTCAATAGTATAGGGATGTCAATGTAACTATGTACTCTATATATTGGTTTGGAATGATAAGGAGAGGCAAGGATTGAATCATAACAGTAGTATTCGCTATTTAGTATTTCGTGAGAATTGGACTTAATTGGTATTGGTATTTAGTGGGTATTCTGCAATTAGTGGGAATGACTTCTTGGGTATTCAAGGTTTGAATAAAAAACAAAAATAAAAACAAAATAAAAAACAAGAAAATACTAGAGAAAGATTCAAACACGAGACTTTAAAGATTAGCTACACTTACTCAAACACAGAACATCATTGGGCCAGTTGAGCTTTTGTTAACTAATAAAATTACAGTTAAAAAAAATGATGTCACTCAATAACCTGAACAAAAACATCTATATATACGTAAAAAAAACAATATAATTGTGACTCCATACCCTATCAGGGCCGGCCCCGAAAACCCTCAAAAAAGTCGGGACCCTAGGCGAGAAAAAAAAATGGGCCCTTGTAATAAAAGACAAAAGCACATGTATAAAAAGACAATATTGTAACGAGATAATATCATTAGATAAAGTCAATCTTTAAATACCTAAACAAATCGCGAGGCTCTCTTAGCGTTTTTAGTAGCAAACTTTTCCACCAACCCTTCATAATCAACATTATCTAATATATCGTCTTCAATAGATAGAATTGCGAGTCCATTTAGTCTTTCTTGAGTCATTATAGATCGTAAATAGGACTTCAACAATTTCAATTTGGAAAAACTTCTTTCTGCCGATGCCACTGTAACCGGAACAGTCAACATGACTCTATATGCAATTAAGGCATTAGGAAAGAAATTGTCATTTTGCAGATATGCTAAAGCATCAAAAGGACTTGTAAAATGCCTTGGTAAAAATGTCTCAAACAACTTCAATTCCAAAAAAAGTTCGTCAGCATCAATATCTGAGTTTTCACCATACCTCAATGCATCTTGAAGAAGATAACAACGTGACTTCAGTTTTGTTTCTTCAAGTTCCCTCAACTTTTTAGGAAACAGAAAACCAAATATTTTTTCGTATTCTTTGTATTGTTCGAACCGTGCTTCAAGAGAAACAATCGCTTGATCAACAAGAACTTAAAAGTAATTGACTTTAAAATTCTCCTCGGTTGAAAGTATAACTTCTGGTTCACTTGAAGACTCATCAAACTGTTTTTTCCTACGAATTTGTCGTCTTTGAGGGAATAACGGATCAACACCAATTTCAATGGCAATTTCCTTAGCTTCCTTAATCGACTTAGCAAGTCCCGTTTCTCTAAACTCCTTAAAAAATATAATCAACTTGTTCACTTCTTCAATAGCAACATCAAGAATCATATCTTTAGATTGCAACTTTTTGCTCACAATATTCACCTTAGCTAGTAATTCATACCAAATGACAATTGATACCAAAAATGAGAAATCACCAAGTTCGGTGTTTGCAAGCGAATCTGCTTCACTTTGAATTAAAGCATCATCATCATTTTCCCCAACTTGAAGCAAAGCTTCTCTTATATCTCCAACTTGAAATCTGATAGCCTTAACACTTTCAACGCGACTTTCCCAACGAGTGGTGGATAAGGATTTTAAGGTCAATCCTTTAACATTGTCTTTTAGGATTTGCCACCTCTTAGTAGAATTTGCAAAGATAGTATAAATCCGTTGTATGATACCAAAAAAAGTCTTACATTTGGTACAAAAAGCTCTAGGTACAAAAAAGCCATATCACACAATGTAAGATTCAAACTATGACATCCACATGGAGTATAAAAAGCTCTAGGATTTATCTTTAAGAATCTACTTTGAACACCTTGATGTTTTCCTTTCATGTTTGAACCATTGTCATATCCTTGACCACGCATATCATCAACATCAAGACCAAGACGCTCTAACTCCTCAAGTGTAACATCAAATAATCCCTTACCAGTGGTATCATTAACAATCAAAAAACCCAAAAATGATTCCTCAACTTTAATAGGATTAGAGTTAACATTAACATACCTCACAATTAGAGTCATTTGTTCCTGGTGACTTACATCGGGGGTGCAATCAAGAATGATGGAGTAATACTTCGCTTGCTTTATGTTCTTGATAATTTCCAATCTAACTTCATCGGCAAGTAAAAGTATCAACTCGTTTTGGATGTTGTGCCTAAGATAATGTACGCGAAGATCATTATGTGTCACACGTCGTATATGCTCTTTTATAATCGGGTCATACTCTCCAAACGTCTCAATCAATCCCATAAAATTTCCATTACTTTTTTCATTCAACTTTTCTTTCGTTCCGCGAAAGGCTATACCGTGTTTAGCAAGATACTTGATGAGTGAAATAATTCTGAACATGACTTGCTTCCAATACTCTTTTTCTTCCTTGTATTGGGCGTAGGCTACTTGGTCAATTGTTGCGTCAACGTTCAACCTTTTTCGCATTTCATACCATTGCTTCATATTCTTCATATGTTCAAGGCTAACTTCGTGCTCTTTAAGTCTAGCACTAGCATTTTTCCAATTCGCATAACCTTCATCATCCAAACAACCTTTTGAAATCCCATTTTTAAATAACTTACAACAAAAACAAAATATTTTGTCAAGCTCTTTCGAATAAACTAGCCAATCTCTATCACAACTAGCTTTATTTTTAAGAGTTCTCGTATACATGGTTGAAGAAAACCGTCTTCCAAATTTATCCCGGGGACCTTCTTAATCGTCAAATCTCGTTTTGGTCCTTTCTCTACCAAAACATTGATCATGTTAGGATTAAGTCCATCCCACATTCTAGGATCAAAAATATCAATATTTGGACCCGCATTAACATTAACATCATCTTTACCTATATTAACACCATCATCTTCATCCATATTAGCACCATCATTCTCATCCATATTAGCACCATCATCTTCATCTATATTAACATCCACATTAGCTTCGACATTATCTCCATCCAAATTAACATCAACATCCACACCTCCATCCAAATTAACACCGTCTCCATCCACATTAGAATTAACATTAGAACTTGTAGGTTGTTTTGAGAAATAACCAAACATGGCCCCCGCTTGAGATTTTACTAACTCCTTTTCCACTTTCTTTTTTTTACGCTCCATACTCCCGCTTTTGTATTTGTATAAGGATTTCGGTGGCATAATCTAATACATAAAAAATCAAAATTAAACTCAAAATCATACCTAATTACACCAAAATTAAACCTTAATTCACTAGAACACAAAATTACACCAAGATCATAAATCATAAACACAAAATTCAACCCTAATTCACTTTTCACTAATTCATAAAGCATAAATCATTAATAAAATCATAGAAACTAAACTATATATTTATCTAATTACACTGAAAAATTCGAATTTGTAAAAAAAAACAATTAGGCACCAAAAATCAAAATACCTCGATGGTGAGATTAAACCCTAGAAAGTAGAGCTGTAGAGGATTCTGGTCGGAATCGGAGCAGAGCAGAGGTCGCCGCCTCGCCGGCCGTCGTCTGGGTCAGAGGTCGCCGGCCGGAAAAGTCTGGGTCAGGTCGCCGGACGGCTGACGAGAGGGAGAGCAGAGCGAGAGGCGGAAAGGGACGGGGAGAGCGATTGTTTTTTTCTGATCGAGATACGTTTGGGATTTGAGAATAAAGAATTTTTTTTACAAAACTGGTCCCTCTTCTTTAAAAACTTACAAAACAGCGAAATTTTGATTAAAAAAAAAAACGAAACAGGGTCTTGCAAGTATCGAACCTACGACCTTTGGGACAAAGGTTCATTGTTTACCGGCTGCGCTGGGTAGTATTTGGTTATACATATCAAACGTTTAATATTTATATTAAGAGTAGTATATATATATATATATATATATATATATATATATATAGGGGATGGAATGAATAATAACCATGTCTTATAGAATTAACCAAATAACTAACAATGGATGGCTTGATCAAAACATGGGGTTGATCCAATGGCTCAAATTAAAGCTGATTTTTTTTAATTATGTTTTGTTTTTATTAAATTGAAAAGGGCAAATCTGTCATTTAACAAACCCACATAAAACCCCCCTTCATTTAAAAAAGTCCATAACTTTTTTATACATTGTCGGATTTTTATAAAAATTGCACCATTAAACTCGTCGCATTTTTATCTTTAATTCAAGTATAGTCTCGACGTTTTTTATTACCGTTTTCTTAGACGCACGATGTAGCACTAGTGTTATAACCACTAACATCAATATCATAAGTATCAACAATGAGGAAATTTTATATCCATACACTCATGACCAGTAGCATCGATGTTTCTACTAAGTACAACTGCATATGCATATATTACAACCTACAAATGCATCAATATGCATATAACACTGATGCTATAAACATTAACAGTTGTGTGACGATCGGTAACACCGGTGCTATCAAGATTCAACACTGGTGCGGGATCATATATTTTTACAAAAAATACAAATGTACATGTCTTGATGCCTAAAAAACAAGTCCGTAATGCTCTTTAACACTGATGTTATGCCTATTAACATCACAGTCATAACTATCATAACTAAAAATATACACAAATTACAAAGATCAAGATTCAAAAAAAAAAAAAAAAAAAAAAAGCACATAACTACTAGTACAAATTGGTAGAAAATTTTGGTGGATAAAATTATCTATATATGGAGATCCAAAAGTATCTACAGCTGAACCAAAATAAATAAAAAATTCTTAATTTAGGGTTTTTAAAGGACCACAGCCGAGTGGCCGGATTTAGCTCACCGGAGGAGCATCGATTCAACAAACTTGCAATATGAATTTAAATTGATTCTATGAAAAGTTAAATGATATTAAAATTGATTCCTATGAACAAAAACATTGAAGACATGTAAGAAAACATAATGCAAAACAAAAACCAAACCACAAACTAGAAAAGTTAAAATTGATTCCTATGAAAAGTTAAAATTGATTCCGACCAGATCTACGGAAGCCGGTGGACACTCTGTTGACGGACTCATCAAACCGTCAAGCCTGAAACGTTCGCCGTACGAAACATTCAGGTGCGGCGGCGGAGTGCAGGTGCGGCGGTGGCAAGGTTGCAATGGAGGTGGTGGTAGCGACTGGTGGGCGGAGATGGGGGTTGCATGGTGCGGAATGGAGGTGGAAGTCGGAGAAGGCGGTGGGTGGTAGTGGTTGTGATGGCGGCAAGGTGTGACGGTAGAGATGGGGTTGAAGTCGGAGTGCAGGTGAGGCGGTGGTGATTTTGGGAGTTCTTCCCTTTCACGTAAAAAAAAGGGTATGCAGTGTGTGTTATAGATAAGGGCTGCACATTTACCATCTTGTCCCTGGCTCAATTTCAACCATAAAAAAAGGATCTTTGTTATCAACCCTTAGATCAAAACTAAGGTGGCTTAGATGAGAGTTAATTGGTTAGTGCTTTAGGGGTGGGTTAATATTTGTTCCCATCCCTATCTATTACTATATATAATACATATTGGTCATTGGGGTATTTTCGTCCTCAAATTTCCTTAATTTTAAGACGCGTACAAATGGTTATGCAACATGTACAAGTATTTAAAGCATGAAAAGTAATTAAAGACTACTTAATCAAGAGAATCTGCTAAAAAGGTGAGGTTAAAATAGTAAATTACCGTTTGAGCACGCCTAAATCTCCTATTATAATTACTCCTCCTCGATCCCCGTTCGTTACAGCCGCCTTCGTTATCCCCGCCCTGCACCATCTCTCCATCAAACCTTCTTTTATCGCCGAGAGTATCATAAAGGCAAAAACCCTAAGATCTAAAATCAAAGTTGCGCACCTCTCACTCTCTCAAATCCATCTGGCTTATTCTGGCAGAGCTTCTCAAATCGAAACTACGATATGTTTTTTGCTTCTTAAAATTAGAGATCTTGAGAGGTTTAAAATCATGTATACTGTTATGGGTCAAATTCCAAGCACCCGGCTGAGAAGCTTGATCATGCAGGAATCCGGGAATCCCAAGGATTCTCGACAGGTTACGTTATTTGTTATTTATTTAAATATCCTTTACTTGCTAATAGCCACGTGATTAATTTCAATGGCAGGTAAGCAAGGTTTAACCTTCCTAAGGAATCGGTCAATTAGCGCTGACGTGGCATTAACGAACGTGGACTGAGTGGTGAACTTCCTCAAACGGCTAATGGACGTGGTCAAGAGGATCCCTGATTTCTCGGATAATTAGTTATTTCTGTTTGTAGCTATAAATGGGACATGATCGAATTAGGAAACATAACACAACACACGGCACTCTGAATATTGTAACGCTTAGCCTTCGATCATCGTCTCCACCACTGTAATCGAATTCTTACTTTATAAAAGCTTTAGGTAGCAGGCGCTTTGAGCCGGCTCCCGAGGTTTTTACTGGGATTCTCAGAGGCAACTCTCAGGATTCCGGGTTTCCCTCGTATATCATCGTGTCATTTGCATTACTTTTTCTTTACCTTTGAACCAGACTTCTTGGCACCTCACCCCACATTCTAAGTTTGGAATACGAGATTGCCTCGTGCAATTTTTGACCAAAACAGTTTGGCGCCCACCGTGGGGCAAAACGGTGCAAAACTTCATTTACTCTATCATATCCTACGTTTTCGATCGCTACAATGTCGTCCCAGATGAGAACTTCATCAGTATCCGCGGGATCTTCGGGCATAAGCAAGATCAACACGATGTCCTCCTCTGAAAACCAGCCGAGGGACACTGGAGTGTTCATGCCAGCAGTTAGCGCGTCACTTCCTCCCATCCCAAGGAGAGATGTAGCGAAACAGAAAGGACCGCAAATTCCTGTTTTCTCGGGATCTCAGGGTGAGCGTATTGATCCTGTTATTACTAACCATGATATTTTTGCTTTGATTCAACAGATGAAATCTCAAGCGGAGCAGCAGGAAAGAACCACTAAACAAGTGATGAAAGAGCTTGAGGAGCTTAAGAAATCTAGAAGCTCGGTCGATGAAGAAAGCCCTTTATATCCCAGGAATCTTGATTTTGGTGTGTCGGGATCCCTGGCCAAAGATCGTCTCAAAACAAGGGCATCAACTGCCGCCAATAAAGGCTCCTCGGCAACTTTCACAACGTGCCCTCCAATCGTCAGTCATCAGAAGCAGGTGTCTGGGATCCCGGAAAGCTATTATCAGGAATCCTCGAAGTCGCGTGATTACGATTTCTGGGAATCCCAACCAATGGGGGACCGGGAGTATTCTGCTTCTCAGCCTCGTCCCAAAGCTAAGGAACCCAAAGGATACCGCTATACTGATCCGTTCGTCATCTCAGACGCCGGTCCTGCAAGACCCTCAGAAGTCCACCAAGGAGATTTCATCCCTATGCAGAATCCTGAAACAACCGAGATTCCAGTATTCAGAAACTCACGACAAGAGCTCAGTCCCAGAACCAGGGACACATATGCAGGGAGAATTCCTAACCCTAGTTATAATCTGCCTAACACAACTATGATGCAGGATACAGGGATTCCACCTCAACTTGCCAGGGAACTCCAGAAACTCAAAGAGATGATAGCTAGCGTCCCGGGAATCATCAAGCCCATTCCTGAAGTCCCTCTAGAGAGTCACAGGATATCAAGGTTTACACGGCCCATATGTGATGTGGAGATTCCGAAGCGTTTCCAGACCCCCAGCATGAAATTATACGATGGAACGACGGATCCCGAAGAGCATGTGGCTCACTATAGAGAGAGGATGGAAATCAACCCAATCCCCGCTGATATCAAGGAAGCCTGTCTTTGCAAAGGCTTTGGTTCAACTTTGACAGGACCAGCCATGAAATGGCTACTGAGTATTCCTCCCAATACTATAACTTCGTTTTCTCATTTAGTTAATTTATTTAATAATCAGTTTTCTTGCAACAGAACTTTTGAGAAACTCACAGGTGATCTTTACCGAGTGGTCCAGAAGCCATCGGAACCCCTCAGGGATTATATATCTAGATTTGGCCGGGAATCCCTTGAGATTCCAAATTTGGACATGGCGGCTGCTGTGGAAGCGTTCAAAATGGGACTCTCTAAGGATTCCCGATTTTATGACGATTTGGTTATGACCCCATGCAGGAACCTCGATGAAGTAAGAAGTCGAGCTCTGAGGTTCATTCGCCTAGAGGATGACAAGATAATTCATCAAAGAGAAGAAGCTGCGAGGAATGATCGAAATTCCAGGAAGTCTGAATCTTCCGGGAAATATTATAACTCCAAACCGTACTCTCGAGGAGATAATCAAAGGATCAATGCTGTAGACGAAGAAGAAGACAATGAAGAATATCCTAAAATTTCTGAATATTGCTTCTCTTGTGATATTGCCGGTCTAATGTGTGCTATGCAGGACTTAGGAGAAAAGGCAAGATGGCCCAAGAAAGGTGACAAACAGGGATCCTGGAAGGGCAAATCTAAATGGTGTGCCTTCCATGAGGATTTCGGGCATCTCACCGATGAATGCATTGCACTCAGGAAAGAGATTGGGTATTTGTTGAGCAAGGGGCATCTCAAAGAACTTCTCGGCAGGAAGAAGAGCCGAACTCAGGAACCCGAGAAGTCCCAACAGCGAGCAGCTTCTCCGCCTCCGGATGCTCCAATTATTCATTTCATATCAGGAGGCTCAGACATATGTGGAACCTCTTACTCGTCTGCAAGGAAGCATGTTAAACAGTCGAAGAATGAGAAGAATGAGAAGCCTACGAAGACTTCACGTTTAACTGAAGAAAAGCTTATCTCGTTTGACGAGTCCGACAGAAGCGACATCCAGGATCCCCATCATGATAGTTTAGTCATTACTTTACATATTGCTAACTGTGTTGTACGCAAGATTCTGGTGGATAACGGAAGCTCAGTAAATATCATTCATCTGGAAGCATTGAAAAAGATGAACATACCAGAAGGCGACATAATTCCAAGATCCTCAGTCCTTGTTGGATTCAGTGGAGAAACTAAGAATACGATTAGGGATATCCGGCTTCCTATTTATATCGAAGGGATAAACTGTGTTCAAAAATTTTGTGTTATTGACTCACTCTCTTGTTGCAATGTTATTTTAGGTAGGCCCTGGATTCATGAAATGAAAGCTGTACCATCAACCTACCACCAGTGCATCAAATTCCCAACATCTTGGGGAGTTGTTCGGATAGAGAGCGACCAACAAGAAGCCAAGAACTGCTATCTCACTTCAATGAGAAAAGCAGCTAAGCTTAACTCAGCATAGCAATCAAAGAAACTGGCACTTCAACTTCAGGAAGAAAAAGAATTAGATGTGAAGGAAGTTCAGATTGATCCTGAGGATACTGAAGTGAAGGTGCTAGTAGGAACTGATATTCCCACGGATACCGAACAAGAATTGATCCGGCTTCTCACCAATAGAAGGGCAACCTTTGCATGGAAACATGAAGATATGACAGGTATTCCTACTAACGTTATAACCCATAAACTTGGTTTGGATCCTACTTTCAGGCCAATCCAGCAGAAAAGAAGGAAGTTCGCTCCAGAAACCAACACTATCATACAAGAAGAGGTTAACAAGCTTCTCAAGACAAAAATGATTCGGGAAGTCAAGTATCCTAAATGGCTAGCAAACGTGGTCGTGGTACAGAAGAAGAATGGGAAGTGGAGAGTCTGCGTGGATTACACTGATCTAAACAAGGCTTGTCCCAAGGATCC
>JBCNJP010000007.1:94947569-94988007 GCA_039602395.1 Deinandra increscens subsp. villosa | reverse complement strand
CTACATGAAAACAACAACTTTTGAGAAGAGGTGGAATGCATTGATTGAAGAATTCGGGTTAAGTGGGCATGAATGGTTGTCGGAAATGTATAACATCCATGACCATTGGGTTCCGGCGTATTTTAGAGATATACCAATGTGTGGATTGTTGCGGACAACCTCCGTGTGTGAGAGTTCCAACTCTTCTTTCAAAGTGAACTCCACTAGTGCAAACACTTTGGTACAATTTATCATGTGTTTCAGCTGTACACTAATACTATATTTAATGAAGTGCAAAAGGAAATCAAACAGGGGATGCAATATTTCTACATATCAAACACAGAAGTTTTGGAGTTACACATGTATATGTTGTGAGTCAAGTCAACCCAAACAATGGTTTATTGAATACTTATGAGGTAAGTGTTAATTAGAAGTTAAATTTAGTTATATGTTTAAGTTAGATTTTAAAAATTAAAAGAATGTCTTTTACAATCTGGGGGCATACATAAAAAATATATTCAAAAACAAATTGCTTATTTCTAAACATGGAAGCACTTAATACATTCATTAACATCTGATTTACTTACTTTACATTTGTTAATAGGTTAAGTACAACACCGTGGAAAAGATGGTTGAATGCTCGTGTAGGTGTTTTACCCGAATTGGGTATTTATGTAGGCTTGTCTTTTGTGCTTTCCAATTTAACCGCATAAATCAAATACCTCAAGTATACATTTCCATTAGGTGGACAAAGAATGCACTCCCACGTTCGATCTATCGAATTGAAAACCGCTATGGAGTTGACACTAGTGTTGAAAGTCCTTTGAGAAGGGAGGTTTTGGAGTTGATGAATGAATGTGTAGATGATTTAAGGGCTGATAAAGTGGGTCTTGAAAGTTTGGTGGAGAAGATGAGAGAGCTCAAGAAATGCATTGGGGGTGGGGTGGGTGCATCAATAGAAGTGGATGATAGTGATGAGGGGGTTGTGCAACAGCTTGTGGGTCAAGAAATGAATGTTGAAGTTTCAATCAATAATCCAAGTGAAATTAGAACAAAGGGTTGTGGCAAAAGGCGCCGGATTAGTGATCCGGGAGAGAAGATTAGAGAGAAGCCTCCGAAAGCACCACGTCTTTGTAGAAGTTGCAACGAGTAAGTGAAGGATCACGACTCAAGAAATTGTAAAAAGAAGAAAAAAAGGAAAGGATGTTGAATTGGAGGAAGCAAGTGAGGACTGGGTTTAGGGCGTGAAGCAAATGGGTGTTGGCATAGGAAGAAGGTGGGGCTTTTGTTAGTTATTTTGGTTTGTTTGCATTTATCCCGGCTGTTGGATCGATGCTCCTTTATATATGTATTATGTAGTATGTAGGATGTAAAAGGACATGTGAATGCCCTTATCTTTTGGTTCTTGTTACATAATCATAACATTATTTTCCTATTTCTTTAAATGGGAATAATGTTATTTGTGTAACATTAAGAACATGTTAGGAACCTATTATCTAGCTATCTTAGTAGAAATGTAAGTGATGCACCCTGAAAATGGATTAAGTTCCACATATGAATTATTAAAGGGTCTGGTTATATACAATATCACTTATTTTGATATTATTGTTGATGTTGATACTAAAGTGTAAATCTGACCTAGACATATTTACAATATTTACAAAACGACAAAGAAAATAATACATAAGTAAACCATTGTGTGTTACATGTGTAATATATATATATTTTTTAAATTATGGAAAATGTGTGATGAAAAATAAATACATAAGGAGGAAGAAGTTTTATAAAAATTATGGAAAATGTATGATGGAAATTGTGGGTTGCATGTGTAATACCTTTTATAAAAACATATGGGAAATGTGATGAAAAATAAATACATACCGAGGAATAAATTTACATAAGTATACAAATTGTGTGTTACATGTGTAATAACTTTTATAAAAACATATGGAAAGTGTTGATGAAAATAAATACATAACGAGGAAGAAGTCTTACATAAGTATACAAGGAGGAAGAAGTTTTACATAAGTATACAAATTGTGGGTTACATGTGTATGTAATACCTTTTATATAAACATATCGAAAGTGTTCATGAAATAAATAACGAGTAATAAAAAATTACATAAGTATACAATTGTGTATTAGTAACATCCCAAATTTTTAATGACTAAAATTCCCGTCAACGTCTAGTTAAATTCATTTACGTAGCTAAAAATGACCCCCCTTATGTTAATACAATTTAATTTCGGGGAAACTATGGGGTTTAATGGGTAAATTCAAGTTTTGGTTGAAATAAAAACAAAGAACTAAAATGGAGGGACCAGAATTGCTAATAGCCTAAACTAGAATTAAACAAAAAAAAGGGGTAGAAGGGGAGGTCGTATGTCATGATCAGGAGATCGAACCAGCCCCATATTCATCACCAAAAATCGAAATCTACTCAATTGGAAGGCATAGGCTGCGATTTTATCATATAGGGAATGAATTAGAAGTGGTTTCCAATCTATAAACTATTTGTGGTGACAAGTAAGTAAAACCCCATTTCCTTGCATGTGTAGGTTGCGAATTATAGGGCCCCAAATCTGCAAATTTTTTATGTATTGTGAATCCTATGATGTTAGGAACTTCAATTGTTGCATAACTTTCTAGTTTGATTAGCAATTTGTGATGTAGTCACAAAATACTATTACTTGAACCTCCATGTTAGATGACTACCTAATAAAGTCATGAAAATGGTTCTATGGCTTGATTCCTTGCATGATTATGTTGTCAATTGATGAAATTGTTTAATTGATGATGGGTTAGAGGTGATTTCACCTAAACCATGTTAAATGGCTAAGTAGGAGGTTCAAGGGATTTGGGGTTTATGTGTGCATATAAGTATGCACACAAGGTGTTTGATAAAATGCCTATAAGGGCCAAAATGATGTAAAACAATCAAAATTGTTAGCCTTTGAGCTTAAATGGTCATAGAGGGAGATATGTTTATAAGTTGACCCATCTTCGATAAAATTATGGCCCATAGCTATCTTGGTTTAGGAATGCCTAAATTTATCTTGTGATGTTAATGAAACCATGATGCTAGGTGTAAACTTGATGAATATGCTTAATTTCCATCTATGTGTAATTGAATATGTGTAGCATGAAAATCATATTAATGAAATGTGGTATAAATGATATGATGATAAAGGTCCTAATATTGTTAGTGACCCGTTAGGTGATCAAGTTGACCAAGGTAACAACCAAGGCATTGGTGGAAGTGGAAGCTCAAGCTCACGAGGTAACATTGTTCGTGTTACAAGTAGTAGATATGAAAATGTGTAATTACATACAAATAGAATGAACTATGAGTTATACTATATGAGTGACGAATGGTTCTAGGAACCATGTAGCCCAATTGCCCAAAAGGTTCTCTAATAGCTAAATTTGACCAAAGGTAAGATTTAGAGGACTCAACAAGTGAATAACAAGTTATAATGAGCGGAAATGGCTTTATAGAGTCCATGCCATGTAACAAAGAAAGGAGGATCATAAATGGTTTGTAGAACCATAGATCCTAAATGCCTAGATGTGGTCAAATGGGGCATTGGGGAATACCAAAGGCAAGGACCCGTCTTCACGGGTCAAATGAATTAGATGGGTCATTTGGACATTAACTAAAATGGTTATGCAATCCAATGACAAGTACATTAATGAGAATGTAATCATGTGACTTGGGTCTAAAAGCTCAAGTAAAATGGTATTGTGAAGAACTTGACCCATAATAGATGTATGAAACCAATCAAGATGTGCATACGATCATGTTTAGGCCAAATTCTTGTATATGTAAATATGGTTGCAAAATACATACTGTAGACCTTATTTGGTACATCCGGATGAACCCGGGATGAGTTATTGTATCGTAATCATGACTAAGGTATGTATTTTACCTCAAAAACATGTTATAATTAGTGCTTTGAAGGCCTGGAATGGCTGGAAGAAATCCCTAAAGATTCTGGATGAATTTGGTAAAAATGGTGAAAAACCATAAAAATTTTCTAAGTATGGAACTGGCCAAAATCGGCCAAATCCCTGGAAATTTAGCTCCAAGCGTATCGCTTGGATCACAAGAACTAGTAGGCGATACTCCTGGTGATGTAAGCGTATCGCCAAGTAAAGAGGTAATTCTAGGCGATACGCCTAGAACCCCTTATCTGATTTTAATTGTTATTTCTCATTGTTAATGATGTTTATGTACGTTTATGCAATAGAAACTCACTATTGAAAGTGAGTGAGTTGCAGGTAAAAGGGAAAGCTTAGGGGAATGCTCATCAAGACTTACGAAGAACCGATCACATCAAGGAAGAATGACCCGTCAAGCGTTTTGTCGCAAGGACTTATGTAATAAGTCAATGATCACTTTCAAATGTCAAACTCAATGTGGGTATATTTGTAAATGTTAAACTACTAAGGTGGCACCTTATGATATAAAAATCTTAAGTATTGTACAAAAGTTTTCTGGTACCAACTTTTAACATTATAAATGGTTATGTTTGACATTAAATTGTATACGGGCGTTACAGTATTACATGTGTAATAGTTTTTATAAAAAGGGTGATGAAATAAATACATAACGAGGAAGAACTTTAAAAACATATGGGAAGTGTGATGAAATAAATACATAAGTATATAATTGTGTGTTACATGTGTAATACCTTTTATAAAAACATATGGGAAGTATGATGAAAAATAAATACATACCGTGGAATAAATTTACATAAGTATACAAATTGTGTGTTACATGTGTAATACCTTTTATAAAAACATATGGAAAGTGTTGATGAAAATAAATACATAACGAGGAAGAAGTCTTACATAAGTATACACGGAGGAAGAACTTTACATAAGTATACAACTGTGTGTTACATGTGTAATACCTTTTATAAAAACATATGGAAAGTGTGATGAAAAATAAATACATACCGAGGAATAAATTTACAAAAGTATACAAATTGTGTGTTACATGTGTAATACCTTTTATAAAAACATATGGAAAGTGTTGATGAAAATAAATACATAACGAGGAAGAAGTCTTACATAAGTATACAAGGAGGAAAAAGTTTTACATAAGTATACAAATTGTGGGTTACATGTGTATGTAATACATTTTAAATAAACATATGGAAAGTATTCATGATAATAAATAAATAACAAGACACAAAAATTTACATAAGTATACAATTGTGTATTACATGTGTAATAGTTTTTATAAAAAAGGGTAATGAAATAAATTCATAACGAGGAAGAAATTGACATAAGTAAACCATTGTGTGTTACATGTGTAATACCTTGTATAAAAATAACATAAGTATACAAAAATGTGTGTTACGTGTGTAATACCTTTTATAAAACCTATGGAAAGTGTTGATGAAAATAAATACATAACGAGGGATAAATTTTACATAAGTATACAAGTTGTGTGTTACATGTGTAATATCTCTTATAAAAACCTATGGAAAAGGGTGATGAAAAATGAATAAATAAGGATGAAGAAATTTTACGTAAGTATACAATTTGTGGGTTACATGTGTAATACCTTGTATAAAAACATATGTAAAAGTGTTGGTGAAAATAAATATATAACGAGGGACAAAAATTTACATAAGTATACAATTGTGTATTACATGTGTAATACTTTTTAGAAAAACTTATGGAAAAGCGCGATGAAATAAATACATAAGGAACCAAAAAATTTATATAAGTCTACAAAAATTGTGTGTTACATCTGTAATATCTTTTATAAAAAGGGTGATGAAATAAATACATAACGATGAAGAACTTTACATAAGTATATAATTGTAATTTACATAAGTATACAAGTTGTGTGTTACATATATAATACTTTTTATAAAAACTTATGGAAAGGATGAGGAAATAAATACATTACGATGAATAAAAAGTGCATATAAAACAAAGAACTCGTACCCGTAATAATAAACAAAAACTGACCAGAATATTAAAGTTGGTACCCAAAATGATAACATATGTATCCGTCCCATTACATATGTATCAGATTCATATTAATAATAATTTAAACTGGCAGATTGCTACAGAATATATTGTTGTTCAACAAAAGGGAGTTAACAAAAGGTAACTTAGTTCCAGGGGATGTTGTCTGACTAAAAACCATTCATCTTCAAAGGCAATCCTTGATTCTTGACTTCATAAGGTTAACATCAGACATGAGTATTGCTGTTTCGTATTTATGTCGCAGCCACTTTAACTGTTTCTTTTTGCTCATCCCATTTGTACTGAATTTGCAGTCAAATTCATAATTCTTTCCCATGAACTTTTCCATGTGCCTTATCAAGAATATGACATCGTCATTAGGAAGATTGGATGTGGACCAGAAGGTATCAATCTTCTTAATCTTCTGCATAATAATCTGATAACATTTGGGATGATTGATTCGCTGAAGATAGATACAAAATAGGTATTTCTGAGAAAGGAAAATTAGGTTAAAATGATCAACTTATCGGAAAAACAAAATAAATTTAAGTTACCATCTTGTGTGTCGTATCCTTGTCAAAATAGCAATCACTATCGGATAATTTGACCAAAGGATCGGATGTAGGAAAACTATCAATCACAGAAATGGCAGGGTACTTGAGGTCAAACACCATGAGGAAAAAGGATTCAGAATCTTGAACTGGGAAAAAAATCATGTCAACTCCTTTTAATTCTGAACTAATTTGAGATGCCTTAAGATGATTGAACATGTTATCAGAAAAGGTTGTGATCCTTCTGGAGTCATCTGACTGTTGGTTATGCATAGGGCTGTTAATCGGGTCAACCCGATCGGGTTTCGGGTTATTAGGGTCGGGTTAGTCGGGTTTTTAAGAAAAAAAATCTCACCCGCAACCCGACCCTATTAAGGTTCGGGTTAGTCGGGTTCGGGTAAGTCGGGTTTCGGGTTAGTAGGGTCGGGCTAGTCGGGTTAGTCGGGTTTCATTTGCCTTTGTAATGGAAGTTGATTGGTGCATAAGTGACGAACAATGATTTCCATGTTAAGTAAAATTTGTCATTATTTTCCTTTTCATATAAAACTTCTAATTTCAAAGTCATTCCTTTGTGTGTGTTTGACATTGTCTAATGACCGTTTCTTATGAATATCGAATATTGCCTATGTTGAGATTTCGACTTTGTATACGTGAAGAAGATACATGGCCACATGCAAGATTTCTTTTAGCTTTGTTTATTTTATCTTAACAGGTATATTTTATATATTCCAAATGTTTATATGTTCTTGATATTTTAGAGAGGAAGCAATCTTAGATGTTTTGGAAAACCTATTCAACGTACTTATGATTATATAAGTTGCTTAAGTTTGTGGACTAATCAACATCATTTTTCACTATATATTTGTTTTATTATTTGTTGGTTTCATACACGTTTTTTTGTTTTTGCTTTTTTTTGTTTAGTTAAACGTTATAGCATGCTGGTGAAACATCTATTTGTATATAATTTCAATCTAAACCACTACTATTCGGGTTATTCGGGTTAACCCGAAACCCGATTTTTTTAAAAAATTTAACCCGAAACCCGACCCTAACTACAATTCGGGTTTGTCGGGTTAACCCGAATAACCCGATTAAGCATTTTAGACCCTATTAGACCCGACCCTAATTACCTTATTTGGGTTTGGGTCGGGTCGGGTTAATCGGGTTCGGGTATTTTCGACACCCCTAGTATGCAGCAAGAAACCACCCTAAAAAATAAACAGATTTAGCAAGGGGAAGGAGATTTGAAAATAGTTGTCATTAAATATGGAGATAGAAAGAGAACATACAATGATATTTTGTGGACAGTAAACACGGAAAGGTGAATCATCGGATCTTCGATCTTCATTAAAGTTAAGAAAACTGACCCATGCCTCAATGAAAACTTTGTTAACCGGTACATCGAACATCAATGTCTGCATGACACCCTTGGTTGCTTCAACATTGGATAGGGAATAAAACACAAGCTCACTACAATGGGGGGGGGGGGGGTGCAAAAATACATAAGTAACACAAAAAATGGTAATTGTAAAAATAAAAATAAGAGGACATAAAAAAACCCATACCTTGGGTAGGATAATGGAGGGTCAGTGTTCAATGTCTTATTCATTTTCCTGTTTTAAGATAACATACGGATAGTTACCAGAATATTTGTATGATTGTTATTATTAGTGACTATTGTATTATTGTATTAGTTTAGGTAGTCAAGTGAAAATATTTGTATATCTTGGAGAACAAGTTTGTAATCTCCTATTTATTGTATCATCAATAGATAATGAGGGCAGGCAATTATACCCCAAATAACATGGTATCACGAGACTAGGAACCCTAGCCGTCACCCTCTGTTTGTCGCCTCCCACCCCTTTCCGCCGGCCACCTCCTTACTTCTTCATCCTTTTCCGCCACCTTTCTCTCCTCTGCCATCATGTCCGACAGCCCGCTAACAAAACTCCCTCCTCTCCACTTCATCCCGCGATTACCGTTACGAATATCAAAAACTTCGTTCCGGTCACACTCGAGATGGATAGCGGGCAATACACTTCATGGGCAGAATTATTTAAAATTCATTGTCGGGCGTTTCAAGTCCTCGATCACATCATCCCTCCAAAAACGGGCTCTTCTTCTGCCCGATCTGATGATGAACTTTGGGCTCGTTTAGATGGTATTGTGATCCAATGGATTTATAGCACGATATCGAATGATCTGCTTAACACAATTCTCAAGGTCGATTCCACCGCTCAACAAGACTGGGACTCCCTTGCAAGTATCTTTCAGGACAATCAAAACCAGAGAGCAGTTTACTTGGAGCACAAACTGGTCACCACTAAGTTGTCGAACTTTCCAAATTGTTCGGCTTACTGCCAAACTTTGAAGATGCTTTCGGATCAGTTAACTAATGTTGGGGCACCGGTATCTAATCAACGACTTGTTTTGCAGCTCATTGCAGGTCTTCCGGAATCATATGAGGGGATTGCAATGATGATTCAACAAACGAATCCCCTCCCCACGTTCTACGAAGCCCGCTCGAAGTTAATCCTGGAGGAAACACGTAAGCAAAACCAAGCAACAGCAGCCGTCGTTACTGATGTACTTTAATTTGTACATCTTTTTAGTCGAATATTTCCTGCGGTTTAAATAGTATTTGATATATTTTTATTGAATATTACTCCTACTTAGATCATATTTGAATTTCAGGTGTTTGAGAAGACCACAGAGTTAAAAGACAATGTATTCGAGCTAAATGTAAAACCGTCGGTCATATGACTATTATTATTATTTGGTGAAGTTAAAAAAAAAAGAAAGAAAGAAAGAATAAAAAGACCTCACATCACGTGGAGTTTTGTATAAATCAATTTGAGGTAAAACTTGGGCTACGATGGACTTAAACAAATTGGGCTGCATACGTGAGCCTCACTCAAAACAAAATACGTGAGAAGATATTAAAAGGGGAGGGCGGCTGAAATAAAAAAGGGGGCCGAAAATGTTGCGGCCGATCATCTCTCCCGTCTTGAAAATTCTGAGAGCATAGGAAACGAAGGGAAACCAATCAATGATCATTTTCCCCATGAATCTCTCGACTATGTGAAAGTTCGTGATGATGAAGGAAGCCCATGGTTTGCGGACTATGCAAACTATCTTTCAAACGGAGTTCTAGTCAAGGGGCTATCCTTCCAACAAAAGAAAAGATTTTTCAGTGAGCTGAAGCACTATATATGGGAGGATCCTTACATGTATAGGATCGGAGCCGATTCTGTGATTAGGAGGTGCGTGCACGGGAAGGAGGCACGCCAAATTCTGAGGCATTGTCACGAGGGCCCGACAGGAGGACATTACGCAGCACTCTTCACCTCGAAAAAGGTGTTTGAGTCAGGATTCTATTGGCCCACTATTTTTAGAGATTCATATGAGATGATCAGTAAATGTGACAACTGCCAACGTGCAGGAAATCTGTCTAGGCGTGATGAGATGCCCCAGACAGGCATTCAGGTTTGCGAGATCTTTGATGTTTGGGGTATTGACTTCATGGGACCGTTCCCGTCATCTTGCGGGAACAAATACATTTTAGTGGCAGTGGACTACGTTTCAAAATGGGTCGAGGCACAAGCCTTACCCACAAACGATGCCAGAGTAATCGTGAAGTTCCTGAAGAAACTCTTTGCCAGATTTGGAGTGCCCAAGGCACTAATCAGCGATCGAGGCACCCACTTTTGTAATGCACAGATGGAGAAAGCGTTACAACGTTATGGGGTCACCCATAGGTTAGCAACGCCATATCACCATCAGACGAGTGGGCAAGTTGAGGTCTCGAATCGTGGGATAAAGAGAATACTAGAAAGGACGGTGGGGAAGCATCGAAAGGACTGGTCAGACAAGTTGGATGACGCATTATGGGCCTTCCGTACGGCTTACAAGACACCTACCGGCACCACGCCGTTTAGGTTGATTTATGGGAAGGCATGTCATCTGCCAGTGGAGATAGAGCATCGAGCGTACTGGGCACTAAAGACTGTTAACATGGACTTAGATGAAGCAGGCAAGGAAAGGTTCTTCCAACTGCATGAGTTGGAAGAGTTGCGTGACTATGCCTACGGAAACTCAACAATCTACAAGGAGAGGACAAAGAGGATACACGATGGTCGTATAAAAGTGAAGGAGTTTCATGTGGGAGATCGGGTACTACTCTACAATTCGAGGTTGAAGTTGTTTCCGGGTAAACTGAGGTCGAGGTGGTCAGGACCGTACACAGTTATTCAAGCATATCCATATGGTTCTGTCGAAATAAAGAACGACGAAGGAGAGACGTTCAAGGTCAATGGGCACAGATTAAAGCATTACCTTTGTGGTCCAGTTGACACTTATGGAGAGGAGGTGATCTACCATGACGCCCCGAATACTTAATCACGGGGTCGAGTCTGGCTGAAGACTCGTTAATAAACTTAGCGCTTGCGGGAGGCAACCCGATTGTGTGTTTTGTTTCTTTTTATTTCTTTAGTTACTTGTGTGCTTTATTTTTAATTTTGGTGTGTGTATTTTCATTTTTGTTTCGTGTCATTTTGTTTAATGTTTTTCGAGAAAGTGTGTAGTTGCAGCGTTCTGTACGTGGTGCTGGCAGCTGGATGAGGATGACGCAAAATCAGTTGAAGATAGCTCGTGGGTTGACATCACCAAATCAGGGGAGTTTTCAGTTTCTTTCATCCTTATATTTGTTTTTCTTTCTTGCACATTGAGGACAATGCACAAATCAAGTGTGGGGAGGGAATGTCTGAAAATAATGAAACTGAAAAAACCAAAAATTTTGAAATTTTTGAGAAATGTCTCTGATTGCTTGCAACTAAAATGGAAAATGATAGGTATAACTGGAAATTTGAAAAAGAAAATTGAAAAAAAAAAACTAGGATAGAAAGCGCGTCTAGCTAGTGATGTGCTGGTTGGTCCAACCGACTATGATTGCTTAAAAATCCCGTGATTGTTAAATAAAGAGAAAAAAATAATAAATCAGGATATCTTGTGGGTTTTCGCCTTAGGAGGATTGGTAAAGCCGAAACTGTCGACTAGGTTGATAGGTACCACTTTAGGTAAAGATATATATGTCTTGAGAATTTATGGCACGCTATGATCTTTTTATGAAAATAAATCTGAGAAATAGCGGCGCCCCGCCTTTTACCATCCATCTGAGCTTTATACATTTAAAAAAAAAAGATGAAAAGAGAAAAAAAAAAGAGAGAGAAAATATGAAAGAAAAAAAAGAAGAAGCAAATAAAATGCTATAAACCGCCGATCCTACGTACTACCTCTAGGGATAGTGACTCCGGAGATGTACTATTGGGGTGAGGATGGTTTTAGGTGCGAAGAAAAAAAAAGGGAAAAATGTTATAAAGCTCAAACACATCATTCATCAATCATCCACTATTCTCTTGACATATATATTTTTGGTTAATGTGGTGGGTTAAAATCTGGAATGGTTTAGCCCGGGCCTTGATTTCCTTGAGATGGGATTAGGACGAGCTAAGAATCCTGAGTGTGAGACACATAGATAGAATGATAAGGTAATGAAATGAATGATAAATGCATGATCGGGGGCGTCATTTGTCGGTGGTTGGGCTTAGTCGGATAGAAATATCGGTGATTGCTGCTAGCGCGTAAATATATCATAAAAAGAAAAAAAATAGTACAGTAGAGTATAATAGAAGAAAATAAAATGTCATCTTTCCAGTTGTGATTCCATTGTGAGTTTTTCGGGGACGAAAAAGATTAAGTGTGGGGATATTTGATGTACTTTAATTTGTACATCTTTTTAGTCGAATATTTCCTACGGTTTAAATAGTATTTGATATATTTTTATTGAATATTACTCCTACTTAGATCATATTTGAATTTCAGGTGTTTGAGAAGACCACAGAGTTAAAAGACAATGTATTTGAGCTAAATGTAAAACCGTCGGTCTTATGACTATTATTATTATTTGGTGAAGTTAAAAAAAAAAGAAAGAAAGAAAGAATAAAAAGACCTCACATCACGTGGAGTTTTGTATAAATCAATTTGAGGTTTGTATAAATCAATTTGAGGTAAAACTTGGGCTACGATGGACTTAAACAAATTGGGCTGCATACGTGAGCCTCACTCAAAACAAAATACGTGAGAAGATATTAAAAGGGGAGGGCGGCTGAAATAAAAAAGGGGGCCGAAAATGTTGCGGCCGATCATCTCTCCCGTCTTGAAAATTCTGAGAGCATAGGAAACGAAGGGAAACCAATCAATGATCATTTTCCCCATGAATCCCTCGATTATGTGAAAGTTCGTGATGATGAAGGAAGCCCATGGTTTGCGGACTATGCAAACTATCTTTCAAACGGAGTTTTAGTCAAGGGGCTATCCTTCCAACAAAAGAAAAGATTTTTCAGTGAGCTGAAGCACTGTATATGGGAGGATCCTTACCTGTATAGGATCGGAGCCGATTCTGTGATTAGGAGGTGCGTGCACGGGAAAGAGGCACGCCAAATTCTGAGGCATTGTCACGAGGGCCCGACAGGAGGACATTACGCATCACTCTTCACCTCGAAAAAGGTGTTTGAGTCAGGATTCTATTGGCCCACTATTTTTAGAGATTCATATGAGATGATCAGTAAATGTGACAACTGCCAACGTGCAGGAAATCTGTCTAGGCGTGATGAGATGCCCCAGACAGGCATTCAGGTTTGCGAGATCTTTGATGTTTGGGGTATTGACTTCATGGGACCGTTCCCGTCATCTTGCGGGAACAAATACATTTTAGTGGCAGTGGACTACGTTTCAAAATGGGTCGAGGCACAAGCCTTACCCACAAACGATGCCAGAGTAGTCGTGAAGTTCCTGAAGAAACTCTTTGCCAGATTTGGAGTGCCCAAGGCACTAATCAGCGATCGAGGCACCCACTTTTGTAATGCACAGATGGAGAAAGCGTTACAACGTTATGGGGTCACCCATAGGTTAGCAACGCCATATCACCATCAGACGAGTGGGCAAGTTGAGGTCTCGAATCGTGGGATAAAGAGAATACTAGAAAGGACGGTGGGGAAGCATCGAAAGGACTGGTCAGACAAGTTGGATGACGCATTATGGGCCTTCCGTACGGCTTACAAGACACCTACCGGCACCACGCCGTTTAGGTTGATTTATGGGAAGGCATGTCATCTGCCAGTGGAGATAGAGCATCGAGCGTACTGGGCACTAAAGACTGTTAACATGGACTTAGATGAAGCAGGCAAGGAAAGGTTCTTCCAACTGCATGAGTTGGAAGAGTTGCGTGACTATGCCTACGGAAACTCAACAATCTACAAGGAGAGGACAAAGAGGATACACGATGGTCGTATAAAAGTGAAGGAGTTTCATGTGGGAGATCGGGTACTACTCTACAATTCGAGGTTGAAGTTGTTTCCGGGTAAACTGAGGTCGAGGTGGTCAGGACCGTACACAGTTATTCAAGCATATCCATATGGTTCTATTGAAATAAAGAACGACGAAGGAGAGACGTTCAAGGTCAATGGGCACAGATTAAAGCATTACCTTGGTGGTCCAGTTGACACTTATGGAGAGGAGGTCATCTACCATGACGCCCCGAATACTTAATCACGGGGTCGAGTCTGGCTGAAGACTCGTTAATAAACTTACCGCTTGCGGGAGGCAACCCGATTGTGTGTTTTGTTTCTTTTTATTTCTTTAGTTACTTGTGTGCTTTATTTTTAATTTTGGTGTGTTTATTTTCATTTTTGTTTCGTGTCATTTTGTTTAATGTTTTTCGAGAAAGTGTGTAGTTGCAGCGTTCTGTACGTGGTGCTGGCAGCTGGATGAGGATGACGCAAAATCAGTTGAAGATAGCTCGTGGGTTGACATCAGTTACCGCTGGAGCGGCTCTCACGGTTCAACAACCACGGGGTCCAGACTCGTTTCGCAACAACCTACCTCCTTACGACTATGGTGCGATCCGTGGCGGGTATAATCGAGGCCGTGGAAACGGTCGTGGTCGTGGGAATCGTAGGCAAAGCCGACCAAACCGGGGTGGCGGACACAATCAAAACAATCGTTCCTGGAATTCTGCGGTTGTCGGGCCACACTGGGTTCACCCTGGGTCTCCTTGGTTCACACAGCCGCCTACCACAGCCCAGTATTGGGCCCAACAACAGCAACTTGGTAATTCTCCATGGCTGGCCCAACCTCATTGCCCTTATCCAACTCAATCAGGCCAGCCGCAAACCAGGCCCAATTCAGCTAGGATTTTGGGCCCACGACCCAACAACAATAATTTCCAACAGTCTTATGTTGCGTCTGAATCCGGGTATGTTCCCACGGATGTGGATCAAGCCTACACATCTCTGTCTGTTCCGCCACATGACCAACATTGGTACGTGGATAGTGGGGCCACGTCACACATGACCAATTCTCCAGGTAACTACTCCTCTTATGTCCATAATGGTATTTTTCGGAACATAATTGTAGGTAATGGCGCGTCTATTCCAATCCAAGGAACCGGTAAACAATACCTCAAACCTCCTTTTCCACCCTTGCGTCTAAACAATGTTCTTTATGTTCCTTCCATTGTCAAAAATTTACTTTCCGTTCGTAGATTAACGACTGATAACAATTTATCCATCAAATTTGATCCTCATGGTTTTGTTTTGAAGGATTACCCGACCAAGACGCCGCTCCTCCGATGTGACAGTGAAGGAGATCTCTATCCACTTTCAATAAACCCTACTCCAGTTTCAAGTTCTTTTGCTCTTTCTGCATCCACCCAGGACCTATGGCACTCACGCTTAGACCACCCTGGCGTTGATATTTTATCTGCTTTAAATAAATCTTTGTCATTTCCTTTTCGTAATGTAATAAAGCGTTCGAATTTATCGAATTGCGACTCATGTGCTTTAAGCAAACATGTTCGGTTACCGTTTACTTTATCTCGTAATGACTCTATTGCACCTTTTGACATCATACATAGCGACTTGTGGACCTCCCCCGTCCCGAGTTCGGCCGGGCATCGTTACTACCTTCTGTTTCTTGATGACTATTCAAATTTTTTGTGGACATTTCCAATAGCAAACAAAAGTCAAGTCTTTGCCATCTTTCAAATTTTTCATACATATGTTAAAACTCAATTTTCAACATTAATCAAATGTTTAAAATGTGATAATGGTCGGGAATTCGATAATAATTCGTTTAAACACTTCGCTCAACAAAACGGCATGACGTTTCGTTTTTCGTGTCCTCACACCTCGTCGCAAAACGGCAAAGTCGAGCGACAAATTCGTTCTATAAACAACGTCATGCGTACAATTCTTCATCATTCTTCTACCCCTCTCTCCTTGTGGCAATATGCTCTTGCTCACACCACCTATCTTCTTAATATACGACCCACAAAACTCTTACAATATTCCTCCCCCACTAAAGTTCTCTACAACAAACAACCATCCTACTCGTCCCTTCGGGTGTTTGGTTGTTTATGTTATCCCCTATTCCCTTCCACTACTATCAATAAACTCCAACCTCGTTCTACACCTTGTGTCTTCCTCGGCCACCCTCCTAACCACCGAGGGCACCTATGCTACGATCTTTCTTCCAATCGTATGCTTATCTCTCGACACGTTCTCTTCAACGAAACATCGTTCCCTTTCAAAAACAGTCAAACCGCCCCTCCTTCATATGCCTCCTTAGACTCCGACCTCCATCCTAGCGTATGGGCTTCGTCCACAGTCCCTTCTACCGACCCAGACCCCACTCCGTTATCCCCACAGCCCGGATCACCCTCGGGTTTCTCCTCCCCATCGGATCAGTCGACTCCTTCGGCTAGCCCAGCTAGCTCGCCTTCGACGACCTCACTAGTAGGATCGTCTGCCTCCAACCCGTCATCATCCCCCCACCCTCCCCCGCCGGTGCCCACCCGTACGATCCACACACAGAGTATGTCCGGGATCTCTAAACCCAAAACTCCATTTAATCTGTTCACTACTCCTAATATCTCTCCTCTACCTCGCAACCCCATTGACGCCCTTAGGAACCCGGATTGGAAAGCCGCCATGCTCGATGAGTTCCGTGCCCTTATCGACAATAAGACATGGGTTTTAGTTCCTCGGAGGTCGGACATGAATATAGTACGTAGCATGTGGGTGTTTCGCCATAAAACCAAGTCGGACGAGTCATTAGAACGGTATAAAGCAAGACTCGTATGTGATGGTCGATATCAGCGGGTTGGAATAGATTGTGGGGAAACCTGTAGCCCGGTTATTAAACCCGCAACGATCCTGACAGTTTTGTCTTTGGCTATAAATAATCATTGGCCGGTACACCAACTTGACGTGAAAAACGCTTTTTTGCATGGGGAGTTGAATGAAACGGTTTATATGTACCAACACGCAGGTTTTCGACACCCACAATATCCAAATCACGTCTGCCTTTTGAAAAAATCTTTATATGGCTTAAAGCAAGCTTCGAGGGCGTGGTACAAACGTTTTGCTGATTTTGTGTTGCGACTTGGCTTTACTAACAGCAAATGCGATACTTCCTTATTTGTTTACAGGTTTGGTCAAGACATGGCATATTTATTACTGTATGTTGATGACATTATTCTGGTTACCTCTTCAGACAGTTTGCGTACCAAATTGATGACCTTTCTTGCTGCCGAGTTTGCCATGAAAGACCTAGGCGCATTATCTTCTTTTTTGGGCATTGCAGTAAGTAAACCAACACCAGACACCATGTTTCTTTCGCAACACAAATACGCTCAAGAAATACTCCAGCGAGCAGGGATGGAATCATGCAATGCCGTAGCCACTCCTGTTGACACCCACTCGAAGTTGAGCGCCACAGATGTTACACCACTCGCAAATCCTACCGAATACCGTCAATTAGTTGGAGCTTTACAATATCTCACCATAACTCGTCCGGATATCAGCTACGCGGTCCAACAGGTCTGCATGCATATGCATGCCCCGCGTACCTCTCATATGAATGCACTAAAGAGAATTCTCAGGTATATTCAAGGAACTTTGTCTTATGGACTCACCCTTTCCAGGTCCCACCAACATACACTTATTTCCTACACGGATGCGGACTGGGCCGGGTGCCCTGATACGAGGCGTTCAACTTCAGGTTATTGCGTCTACTTGGGTGAGAATTTACTGTCATGGTCCTCTAAGAGACAACCAACTATCTCCCGATCCAGCGCTGAAGCGGAGTATCGCGGTGTTGCTAACGTTGTTTCTGAAACGTGTTGGCTAAGGAATCTTCTTTGCGAGTTGTTTGCGCCACCTCAGAAAGCCCCCCTCGTGTATTGCGATATTGTAAGTGCTGTTTATTTGTCAAGTAATCCCGTATTGCATCAGCGCACCAAACACATCGAGATAGACATACACTTCGTTCGGGAGAAGGTTGCTCGAGGCCAGGTTCGGGTTTTGCATGTGCCTTCCCGCTATCAAATAGCGGATATTTTCACTAAAGGACTACCACGCATACTATTCAACGATTTTCGATCCAGTCTAAACGTACGAGAGCCTCCCGTTCCGACTGCGGGGGTGTATTAGTGACTATTGTATTATTGTATTAGTTTAGGTAGTCAAGTGAAAATATTTGTATATCTTGGAGAACAAGTTTGTAATCTCCTATTTATTGTATCATCAATAGATAATGAGGGCATGCAATTATACCCCAAATAACAGTTATAATAATAAAAATCTCAGAAAACTATTAATGTACTTGAACTTTGCGGTTGACTGGTAGTTGAATAGAAAATCCTAAATCTTTTTTTCCTCATTGGTTGGGACCAAATCAATATTCACTGCCCTATCAAGCCAGGGAGATTTCAATACACTTGACAGGGTTTTGTTCCTTATTGGATTGACACGTAGAGAATCCAATTTGTTTAACGTTTCTTCAAATTTCTCAGCAGACGGAACAACAAATATAGGTATAGCATGAATGAGATGGTTAGGAGAAGAATCTACGAAATGATTATAATGTATTGTTAAACAAGTAATCAAACTGATTGGTGAGACATATAATGATTAGTATGTAGAATATTGTTAATTTAAAATAATAAGTAAAAAATACATATAAGAAAATTAGATACTTCCATAATGATTTAATGCTTAAATTGCATTTGATAAATTGCATTTCAATATCTTTATGGGTCAACAACATATGTAATACAATTTAAGGAACTTACGAGGGATAATAGTTTCTTCGTCTGAAAAAGGGACTTGGATAGGTGTCTCACAAGTGGGAGACATGAGATCGATAGAGAATTGAGGGGGGATACCTTCAAATATAGATTTGAAAATTATATAACAAATATATATACTTGACATCAAGGGGGAACATATGTACCATCAGTAAATGGACCATTGGGGGCAGGGTCTGCATTTGGTGGGAGACCAGTGCTACATTTAGGAAATTCATCATGATTGATGGTAATGTTAGAACCTGCAAATGGGGCAGTAGAAATGTATAAAAGTAAAAGATCGAATATAAAAAGTATATCATTAGTTATTTGCACCGGGATATAATTAGAAATTAATTAAAAAATATAAAAAAAGCATTCTAGATATAGATTGCAGTTTTACTTGTTGATAATATGCTGGGAAAGCTGGGAACACAAGCTTTTTTTGGGGAGGTGGGATTATCTTAAAAAAAGCAAGGGGTCAATAAATTCAAAAAATAATGCATAAAATGAGAAAGTGGTTTATAAGGACTGAAGTATGGAATACGTTACCTGCATTAATTTGACTCGAGTACCGTTCAAACATTTGGGTCAATTCCAAGGTCCATTTAGGAATTTCATCAGGATCTAAGACAAATTTAGGTTTGGAAATTGGTTTGGGAGAGGGGGGGTTTGAGTTTGGCGGTTTGATGGTTAAATTACCTTCCATGGGAGACTATTCAATGATGTTGTCTGCTATATCTGAATTAACTGGTTAGTATAATACACATCATGAAGACTATGTCAAATAAAAATATGTATAAAGTTATTACAAACATATGTAAAAAAGATTGGTAAAACCATTAAAAAAGTCAGATAGAGAGAAAACTAAAATGAACGTATGTAAACCATTGGATTGGGGTGGGTTCTGGAATTGAGGGTCGGCAGGAATTGTAACACCTATAAGAGAGAAGATTAATATCAAAAATACATATGTAGAAAGTTATGACCACATATGTAAAAAAATTGGCAAAAAAATAAAAATGTCAAACAGACATATATAAGATATAGTTGACCATTAGATTGGGGTGAGTTCTGCAATTGATGGTCAAGGGACATTGTAACACCTATAAGACAAAATTAAAAACAATAACAATTAGACGGTGAATATTTTTAGTTCTGAATAAATGGGGGGATAAAAGCGAATCCGTTCATTAAAAGCGATGGACTACCTTTGTTAGTGCCAACACTAACTTTTGCATTGAAAAGCAGGGAAGAATTAAGATCAACGGGGAGGTAAGTTGTTGTGACGTCTGAAGGTTGCGGATTAACATCAGATGTAGGAAACAAGTCAGCCAAGAGGACAGTTTTATTTTGATCGTGAGAAGCTCCATGAACATGTTCATCGTCACCCAACTGAGTTATTTCATGATCGTTTGATGGATCGTATGCATCTTCTTGGTTTTCTGTAATAAAAAATAGCAAAAACTTAAAATAAGCTCACTTGTAAATATTAAAAAAATAAGGAATGGTTATGTAGAGGTTATGTACCATCAGATGACTTCGCCATATGGTCAAAGTTAGAGTTATCATTATCAGTGACCTCCGGACTTTTGTTGACGTCTTGATCATCTATACAAGGGAGATGAAAAAAGGGTGAATGACATAAGATAAGATAATTTTCGATAAGGGGTATGGATAAGTACCATTGGATGGCTTCCCGATCAAATCGGTTGCGGATTTATCAGGAAGATTGCCATCGTCTTGATCCCCATCAGGAGATTATAGGGGAAACAAATATACTCAAAATCTTAATATTGATAATCATCAGCTAGGGGAAAAAAAGAAAAAAAACAGACTAACCATCAGGGGCGGATTCTTTGGTTGGTTGAACAGATGAGGATGCTTGTTGGAACTAGTGAGGTCGGAAATTCAGGATAGACTGATATGAATCGAATACTGACTTGAGTTGGGGATGCTCAAGAGAGTTGTGGATGAGATTTACAAATATGTTGTCAACATAAGATTTTTTGTTAGAAAGAATACCAAGATTCTTTTTAACTTCAGAAAACTGTTGAAATAGAAGAAAAAAAAATACTTAGTTACATATGTTATCATGGAAAAAGGTTACATATGTACACATGTGGTTATACATGTGTAGCTTCAATACAAAAAATACTTATCTAAAGTAGAATCTAAAACAAATTAAAATATTGAACACTTACCATAAAATCAACATCAACACATGAAAATTCAGTTGAACCATCGTTAACTACAGGAGACAAACCTTTGAACCTTCCTTTACCAAATCCACCTTTCTTAATTTCTAAAACCTCACGCTGCTATAGATTCTTCTTATTCCATAAAGATATTGCATTTTTGCTAGGATCAGTAGTTATTCCTTCACACTGAAAGCTGTCAACATAGAGTAGCTGGGGGACAAAAAATATATAAGTATGTAACATACAGAACTAGAGAAATGAATAAAATAAAGAAAAAATCTAAAAGAAAAATCGTACAGCAAGGATGGCAAGAGGGCCAGCAAAGGGGGAACTGAGGTCTTGTCTTCTCCATCCAATTTTACATTCCTTCAGAGCTTGAAGGATATAATCACACCAATCAATTTCCTTCCAGTCAATGTCAAAAGATATATAATCCAATATCTTCTCCCTGAGACGACCATTAAGATGACATTCAACCATGACTGACAGGAAACACATCATGAAGTCCATCCTAAAATCAAATGAGTCCTCGTCAGGAGCATCTATAATTTTGTCAACAATTTCTGAAGGGGCAACCAAATGATCTAGATAACGACTATGCCACTTCATAACATGTTCTTCTAAGGTTTCTAAAAAATTATCATCCCCAATCTTAATATTTCCGGACGGAACTCCCAGAAGTTGTTTGATGGAAAGCAAGTCAACTTTAACCTGTTTGGTGCCAACTTTAATAATCATGAGGTCATGTGAGAAATGATCAACGACGTAATGACCAAGCCTAAGTGGGATAAAGTCAACCATGAAGGTTAGTAGTTGACCAAATCCCATCTTTCTAACCGCATCTTTTTTATTGGGGCGTAAGGCCTGAATACAACGGAAAAATTGCAAGGGGGACGATCGGGTCCTGAGTCCAAACCATCTGGGCTTCCGGGGCTTCGGGGGTGATTTCTTACCTTGAGCAGCCTTTATTTGTTTCGATGTCTTCTTAGCAGGTTTTGATAGTTTCTTAACAGATTGATCAAGATTAGCAATATCTGTCGCTAACCAAAGTTCAACAGTTATAAAAATACAATTACAATAACACTGAAATAAAATGGTTAACATAAAATTATAAGTTAAAATCCCCACCTTGCTTTACTTCAACATGTTTTCTTTTCCTAAGACATCTTGAAGATGTTTGACCATGTTGAATAGAAGGCGAATCAACTTGCACAACATTATTTCCTATGACTGTGTAACACACAATACAAAAACAGTTACATATGTTTAATAAAATAAAAATCTGCATTGAGACACAAATAAAAAGAATAATGTGTATATGTACCAAGTCCTTCATTAAGAGTGATGGCCAGTTTTTTCCCCGTAATCTTTCTGTTTGTCAGATTTTTTCCCCGTAATCATTAACCCGTTAATGATTAACTAATATTTTGCCGAGACTCGTAAACTGTTTTACGAATTATTGTTTAGTTACGATAAATAAATAACTATTATTTATTTATACCGTTTGAATTAATTAATTAATTATTAGTTCGTTGACTTCGGTGTAACTCTTCTGGGTCGAAACCGGGTCGGTTACGTTAAATGTCGGGTCAGGACATCAAATATCCAACACTAGTATGGCTTTCAACTGCATTGGTTTATTATGTAGGCATATTTATGTTGTTTTAAGAATGAAAGATATTACTCTAATTCCAGAAAAATATATTTGTCCAATGTGGAAAAAGAATGCATTGCCGAAGAAAGTTTTTAGCCTTGAGTTTCGATACGGATTTGACAAATCAGTATCTTTTAAACTCAGGAAGGAAGCGTTAGAAATTGTTCTAGGTTGCTCTTATAGGATAAGGTCTAACCCAGAAAAACTCGCTCAACTTGTAGAGAAACTGACAGTTATTAAAAGTAAATTTTTTTAAGAATTCTCAAGTGATCCAAGTTCTAAAGTTGGAGATGTTTTTAAGGATTTAACTTCACTGAAGGAACCAGAACACGTGTCTACTGCTCCTCCCTCTGGCATTAAAAACAAGGGTGTTCTGGCACAAGTAAAAGTCGACGATTGATTGGGCTTCGAGATAAGGGTAAACTTAAATCTAAAAGGAAGAAGAGGAGATGCAAGAAATGTGGCAAGTTAGCATATCATGATTCCAGGAATTGTATTTACAAAGGAAACAAAGAAGATGAAAGTGATGAAGATGATGAAGATGATGAAAGTGATGAAAGTGATGAAGATTATGTTGGTGATTAAAGTTTTCGTACTTTATGTTTTGTTTGGATTTAATTGTTGAAATAGTGAGATTTTATATGTTTATGAGCTATCTTTTCAATATTTTTAAATAGTATCTACATTTTTTTTGTTTCATTTGTTGATTTGCATTTTTTTATTTAATTTCTAAACAATTGCAATATTACACATGTGTAAATCAATGATTCTACATGTATGATATTACCAATTAGACGAAATCCCTGTATATCAGTGATTTACACATGGGTAAATTTGTCATTTATACATCTAAGTTACACATGTGTAAATATATGATTTGCCCATTTTCTTCTCAAGTCAAAGTACATGAGTTACCGATGTGTAAATATTACACATGTATAAATCAATTAGATTTACATGTATAAATCAATTAGATTTACATGTAAGAAGTATAAGAATGCAACTCAATGCGTGATTTCATTCCACAAATCATGCCACATTTATACAGGGATATACACCATCTATTCTAGGACGTAATATACACAATTAATCTAATTGATCCTAATTTATTCTAACCATATTTACAATATATAGTTTCCACTAATATACCCCCGCAGTCGAAATGGGAACTTGGTAAAGATTGAGACTGGTGCGAAAGTCATCGAAGAGGATCCGTGATAAGCTTTTCGTGAAGATATCCGCTATCTGGTAACGGGAAGGCACATGAAGAATTCTAACTTGACCACGTTGAACTTTTTCACGAACAAAGTGAATATCCATTTCAATGTGTTTTGTTCGTTGATGTTGAACTGGATTGCTTCAGAGATAGATGGCGTTGATATTATCACAATAGACAATGGTGGCATGTGATGGCGGAAAATGGAGCTCCAACAGAAGATTACGTAGCCAACATGCCTCTGAAACGACATTGGCGACCCCTCGGTATTCGGCCTCGGCACTGGATCTAGATAGAGTAGTTTGGCGCTTGGAAGACCATGAAATCAAACTATCGCCCAAATAAACACAGTACCCTGATGTTGAACGACGGGTATCCGGGCACCCACCCCAGTCGGCATCGGTGTAGGCTAGCATCTTTGTGACTAGTGACTTTTGTAGAGTTAGCCCGAAATCCAGAGTGCCTTTGATGTACCTTAGTATCCGTTTAAGTGCATGCATGTGGGTCGTCCGAGGGGAGTTCATATGAAGACAAACTTGTTGGACTGCATACGAAATATCCGGCCGGGTAAAAGTTAAATATTGGAGAGCTCCGGCGAGTTATCCATACTCCGTGCCATCTGATAAAGGAGACCCATCGGTGGCACTAACTTTGTTACCGGAATCAACAAGTGTCTGGGCCGGATTACATGAGGACATACCGGCGCGTTCAAGAATTTCAGATGCATACTTCGCCTGAGAAAGTATGATTGAGGACTTGGATCGGGTGACAAAGATTCCCAAAAAAATAATTCAATTGGCCGAGATCTATCATGGAAAATTCCTTTGCTGGGAGACCCATAAAATGATTACGGAGATATGTAGTCGAGGTCGTGAGGATGATGTCATCGACGTAGAGCAGAAGGTAGGCGATGTCTTCCCCATTTCGATAGATGAACAACGAATGATCACTTTGACTATGGGATAAGCCGATTTGTGATACGTAGTCCGCAAATCTTTTATACCAAGCCCTCGATGCCTGTTTCAAGCCATAAAGAGATCGCTTTAATAAACAAACATGATCAGGAAAACGGTGATCCTTAAAACCTGGTGGCTGGTGCATGTAAACAGTTTCTTGAAGAGTGTCGTGAAGAAAAGCGTTCTTCACGTCAAGTTAGTGTATAGACCAATCTTTTGACAATGCAAATGTGAGAACCGTTCTGATCGTAGCGGGCTTAACAACAGGACTAAAAGTCTCTCCACAGTCCACGCCAACATGTTGGGACCTGCCATCACAAACTAAGCGAGCCTTGTAGCGCTCGAGCAAACCATTAGAGTTAGTTTTGTGTTTAAAAATCCATATGCACCGTATAATATTCATGTGGGGTTGGCGTGGAACTAACTCCCACGTCCCATTTTTAATAAGGGCCTCGAACTCATCATCCATGGCCGATTTCCAATCCGGACTACGAAGGACGACGGTTAAGGTGCGAGGGAGGGGGTAAAGGGAGTTCTAGTGGCAGACAGGTTAAAGGGTATTTTTGGGGTAGAAATGCCATTCATGGCTCGGGTCCGCATGGTGCGGGTAGGTTGTGGCGGGTTGGTCGGAACCGACTGTGGCGGTGGGGTGGGAAGGAGGGAAGGAGCTGAGGAACTTGAAGTTGTGTAGGGAGACGAGATGGGTGTGGTGTGACAATCCGCATTTTCAGGCCATTTTCTGACATTAACTGAACGTAAACCATATTAAATGTTGTGTGAACATTTACGTGATTGACTGTGTTGACTTTAGCAAATTAGGGTTTTGTGTGATCAATCACTACGAGCATGCACAGAAGTCTAAACGTTTGATATTCTATGATTTTATATAAATCATATATTGTGATTTCATGTGAACGTTTTGTCATTTCATGTGACAAGTTAACTTATGACTTTATGTAATGTATGTATACATACATTCACACGATTTATTCTATGATTTTATGTGACAAATGTCATGTAAGTATTTGTAGCCTTTTATGATTTTATGTGGGTTTAAACCTATAAGAATAGATTTGAGTTTATGATTTTATGCGAACTTAAAATAAATAATTATCGATTATTATTGATGATTTTATGTGGCTACCTAAGGTTATTATTTTTTATCAACGTCACGCGTTAAACATGTGTTGATTTATATATATTTATATATATATATATATATATATATATACATATATATATATATCCGTTTAGTCATCCTCCAAGTTAGTCCCGTTAACCCCGTTAGTGTCCATTAACGACCTACAAACCTTGAGGGACCAACTTTGTCATTTCGTAAACTTCTTTTAACTAACCGAACATGGAGGGACCGGCGTCGTCATTTGCTAAACTCGCTTCTCATTGTGTAATTTGTCGGGGGCTATTTCTGCCATTTCTAGAAACTTGGTTTAGAGAACTCAGTCGAACAGTCGACTGATTTCATTCACATTCCGGTAACCGCTAGTGTTAATTACCGATTTAATATTTCACCTGTTACAATCCACTGAATCGATCAACCATCATCGCTCAGCTTCTATTCACCCCCTCTCGCTCATTCGAACACCCTCTCTCGCAACTAACAACCCCTTCTTGCTCTCCATTGAACCATCACAAAGAACACCGGCAACACACACACCTCGGATGATCATCTCCATTCCCGTCACCGCCATTTCATCGTCTTACACGAGTACGCATGCATGAGACTTCAAAATCCTTTTATTGTCTTGAACAAGCCATGTCACCTTGGGTGGTGGTGTTTTTACATTAATACTTTCAATGTGATTACGCTTTCGCATTTGCAAAACTATGTATTTATATTTTAAAGAAATATGAAACGTTTTTATTAATTATTGGTCCTTTGGTGTAACTAATGGACGACGTCGTAATTTGCTAAACTCGCTTCTCATTGTGTAATTTGTCGGGGGTTATTTCTGTCATTTCTGGAAACTTGGTTTAGAGAACTCAGTCGAACAGTCGACTGATTTCATTCACATTCCGTTAACCGCTAGTGTTAATTACCGATTTAATATTTCACCTGTTACAATCCACTAAATTGATCAACCATCATCGCTCAGCTTCTATTCACCCCCTCTCGCTCATTCGAACACCCTCTCTCGCAACTAACCTCCGTTGAACCATCACAAAGAACACCGGCGACACACACACCTCGGATGATCATCTCCATTCCCGTCACCGCCATTTCATCATCTTACACGAGTACGCATGCATGAGACTTCAAAATCGTTTTATTGTCTTGAACAAGCCATGTCACCTTGGGTGGTGGTGTTTTTACATTAATACTTTCAATGTGATTACGCTTCCGCATTTGCAAAACTATGTATTTATATTTTAATGAAATATGAAACGTTTTTATTAATTATTGGTCCTTTGGTGTAACTAATGGACGGCGATCCTGGTTTGTCACGCTCCCTGCGGCGCGTTATCACGCGTGGAATTTTTGGGGGTGTGACAGATTGGTATCAGAGCCATTGGTTACAGCGAACTAAGATTCGTCTTAGACTGTAACTGTTTTGCATTAGTTGCACTTAAACATTTCTCTCATGCATCGTGATACTCAATCCTACACGCACCTGTTTTACGATTTGTTGTTTACATCATCCAATCACCTTATACCCACGGCGATGAGCCGGTTAGTCCTGAGTCATTTTTTTTTAACCTCTCTAAGTTGTGTACCTCTTGGTTAATATTCGTGTACAACGATACGTCGAATCAGATCGAAGGATCACGTTTATACTTTTGACGAGCTGATTGCTATTGGGGATTACTCCTAATTGAACAACTGGATGTAGTGCCCATACTATGGATGTATACAACATAGGGAAGGTGGTGTAATACCTCTTCTTGTCCTTAAACTTCTATCTTAGCTTAGGAGGTTCTTGTTATACATGCCTTACGTATATCTCTAACTCATCCGTTCGGGAAATGTTATCTTGATGTGCTAGTAGCGCGATTATTTAGCTTCACTAGAGTTAGCAGGGTATGAATTCAAGTAGCTGTCTATGGGACACTTATACCAACTTTCATTATCCTGATCGTCTTCACATTTGCTGTGATCTCTTAAGATCTTCCCCTTCTCGACTTTATCGCGTTGTGCGTTGAAATAATACAACTGGAATACAATCCTTATAACTCCAATGAAACTGATGCGGGTCGACTGAAATTCCCTCTTTGTGTATCGGATTACGATCACACCGTTACGTGTGATAATTATTTTCTAACTTCGAGCTAAGCTAGGGTCATTGTGATAAACCCTACTCAGATTCTATTGAGCTAAGTTTCTGGGTGACTCGCTTCGGGTGGGTCATTTCAATCTGATTGAGTGTTCTATTCTCCAAAACTTGTCTTACTAACAAATTCTGGTCAAGATAACCATGGGTTAGTGACCACACTATACTTGGTAGCTGAAGTAAGAGGAACTAGGGTGATCATATAAAGTAAATCACAGTTACGGGTGCACACGTAAATGTAATTTGCAGTATATGGAAATCCTGGAGAATTCTACTAGGCAAGCCAATGGTTGTATTGGGACCAAATTCCTGTAACTTTTTTTTCTCTCGTGGTATTAATGTTTAACATGTTGAACTCAACCGAATAATCGAAGTCATCTATCTTTGAAAACGCTATCGCACCTGACTTCGCCCCTTTACTATTGGATTCTAATACATACGTGAACCCTTTTGAAGCATATTATGAAAAGTTGGTCGTGGTAGGACACCGTCACACTCGTGTATTTTAATGACCAGTCTTCCTTAACTACGAATACTCTCGACGAAACCCTTGACTAGTTTGAACTCGTCCTGAATCATAATTCTATTTTTATGATTTTACCGGCGAAATCAACCCCTGGAACTTTACGATCATGGGACAACTCTGATGTACATTAACCGGACAAATACCCATGAAACAATAGATAATGAGTTATATAAAATAATATATCGCGAGCACTGGAACATATTTCTTGGCGGAAAGCTCTTATGAAGTTACCCTCTGAAGATTCATACTCCCTGATTTTCTTGTGCGAACCAGTACTTGTTGCTAACAACATCGACACGGCTGTACAAACTGTCTACCACACCGCAAGCATATTTATCTCTAATGGGGCTAATGTTAGTGAGAATCCTTCCTGACTTTCAAACCAATGACTCACAGCTTTAACGTAAGGACTGTTCCGATTGATCTCCTGAGCTTGAACTATCGATTTTTTTTGCATAATTCAACCTTTCATGATTTAGCAACCGGCAATTTCTGATTCTCGTGCTTAGTAATCCTTTATGTCCTGGATAAGCTTCTAAGCTTTGAACCGAAGGGTGTTACACTTTTGGTTAGTTTTTCTACTAGTTAACATCATTGATGATAAGACGACCTTGTGCTTCAATCGCGGTAAAAATACCAAGCTTTATATGGAAACTCTATTCGCACCCATCGAGCGTGAACTTCTTGTTATCGATAGCTAACTGTGTGATCAAACTATACTTACCCTTATTACACATTAAGTACACCAAGTTATCCATACATTTTGTACATTATTAACGCTCCTATCATAACAACTACCGACAAATTTCTGGTATACGGATCCTCAACATCCATTCAGGAAACTTTCAGTGATGAACCCAGCTTGAACTTAAACCTTGTGGCCTACTTAAATCTTGATCTTCTTGAAATCTGAAGCTTTATGATATTCGTCCTGCACGCGCCAACCTCTCGACGACCTTCCCTAGAATAACAAACCTTACGCATTTTACTGGTATTGTGAATAAAAACTCCTACACCTTTTGTTTGCATAACGTATTGAGGTTTTACTCTCTCACCCCCCCCCCCCCTTTACCTTCAAGCGTATGGGAAAAACTTGACGTCCTCTACTTCTGATGTTTTTATAACCAGTGTGGTTTGACTAATAGCTAATAACGATAGGTTTCTAGTACACTTTCAAGGTGCTGGTAGTGTGGTGGGTTAGCTGCGGTACACCCTATATATAAACATTGGTGGCACGTTGAATGTAGGACCAGTACTGGACCAATGATTGACCATAGAGTCATACACAAGAGCCTCGTCTTGAGAAACTCCATTTAACTGGACTATGTACTCGACAAAACTGCTTAATGCTACTTTCCCCGATATTACAAAGATCTCTTACGTATTTCTACCAAATGGGACATACCCGAAATAATTAAACTCTATGCTTTCAATTGTCTGAGACTAGAAGAAAACTCTCCTAAAGCGAGTTTCCTCAGACGTGAGTTCTAACTCAGATGAACATTAATGTTTTGAAAACCATATATTTTCCCTTATGAATGAAAAACTGCATGATCGAATGGATAACTCCAATTTTTAGAAGCATGTGTTAAGAAAGTATATCGACTTTCGTTTAAGGGACACCACTTTCGTGTCTACTACTTTGTTTTTATAAACTCTCTGGCATTCACTGAGGTGATATTCCCCGATCCATTTCTATGGAACACTCAATTTGATCTTTTGATTCGCGGCAAACCTGCACTGAACCCTAGCAAAAACGCATATGTACAGACACCACAAGCCAAAGCCAATTTTAAACACCCTGGTGTTCTGTGTTTCACAGACACCCTTTTATAACACTTTTGTAATTTATCTTACTTTTAAAGACCATTTGAACTGATGTTTTGGCAAGAAAGAAAGCACGACACATGAAACGCAAGAACACCAAGAGGATTGGGCACACTGGTGAGCTTAAACAATGAAGATTTCTCTAACGAGACGTTTACTCTATCGGATTGTATAACTGTTGACACATTCACTCGATATCAATTCACGCGAATTCCCTGCTAAATCTTGCCAAGCATGATATATGTTTCTCTCTGAATTTTATACTATCCATTACGTTGTTCGCATCCTCCCTGCTGGTATCCTCACTAGTGCCAGTTTAAACTCACATGTCATCCTTGAAATTTGTACTTGCGACTATCATGAGCTTGATTCCCCATTGCCTACTCGAGTACACGAACAAAGCCGTTGGCGCTTTTTCTCTATTTGCTATTCTCATGCTTGATTCCATGCGTAATCTTGCAGATCACTTTTCGATTTTCGGTACCTCATAGTTTACACCTTTATTTTGTTGGATCTTCACTCTAAATGTTTGGATTCTTTAGCAAGGTAATGTGCATGATGATATGTTGTATGATACTAAAATCCAACTTGAATTTGAACCTAATTGTCTATGTGATTTATCGAATAATTCTTAACAGATTGAATAATTCCTTTCTAAAACAAACTGCTACGCGTTACCTTTTAAATGACAAGCTTTTGATTGGTTTTCTCTTTAGACCTTAGTCCCTTTTGTCACAAAATCAGTGTGTTACCAGTTATATTTTAGTATGAGAGTAACTGTTGAACCATTTTAACCATGATATATAGTTAGTTTGCTTCTGATCTTCTCATGAGAAATGTTTATAAAACATACGTGTTTATGCATGCTAAAATTTGAGAATCTAATCCTGTGTATGAGACGTGTTAGGAACCAGAAAATGACATGTTCTGAATATAATAACTTGATTGAGTGTTAAAACCATACACCATACAAGGTCCTAAGTCTCCTACCTCGGTGGGAATGACAAGACTGTGTGAAGTTGTCCCGTCAACTTTGCACCATATGGGTTGTGTTGGTTAGTTTATGAACTTATAAGCCATAGATATGTCATGTTAGGGTCGTATGCTAGTATATAAGGTGTTGGGACAATTGTATGCGTTGTATGTTAAAAAAAAAGAAGAAAAAAAAACCTTCATGATAGATTGCATGCTAGTACGCTTTGACCACATAAACCTTTAAAAGAAATCTTCGTAGAGACTCGTATGCTATTTGAACCGTTATTGCATGAAATGTGAATTTCAATGTTATTATGAATCATGCGAAACTTAATCGGGCATAAAAGTACTAAATCAATCAATGGATACTCATGTTAACTTGATCAGTCTTGTGTAATTCTATGCTAATTGTTAATTGGTAGGTAAGATCAAACGTTTACGTTTTTGTTCGAAATTGGGTTTATTAAACACTGATTGACTTGATGCACACCCAATTTTCTCACATACTCAAATTCTTTTCTCTTCGACTCATCCGGATTATTGGCGGATGCGAAAGTCTTAATCGAAGATCAGACATGAAATGAAAATCTCACTTTCAGCATTGGGTACAATAGCTGGAAACTACTTGGATGTATTATGATTGTTGTTCGTATTGAAATTTTGATTTCAGATACTTATGTTATTGTGTCACTCTATTCGGCCTGGTCACGCAACACAATTCCTGTACTACATTAGTTCAACTCTTCTCGTAAGAGAACGCCTGATAAGAAAATCATTTTCTATACTTTCGATTCTAATTCCTTACGGAAACCTTTAAACATTTGACATCTCCTCAACATCAGGCACACATTCTTGAACATAACATTAATCACTCCTTTTGGAGTAGGAAACCTAGATTCTTTCGATACATTACTGTCAATTCGATTCTTAAAACAATTACCACAAATTTAAATTTCGGGACGAAATTCTTTCAACAAGGGGATGATGTCACGACTGGGAATTTTTCTTTTCTTTTCCTTGTGTCTAGCTCATTAACTTTTACCGCACTACATAATTTTCGAGGATGAAAATTCTTCAACGAGGGGATATTGTGACAATCCGCATTTTCAGGCCATTTTCTGACATTAACTGAACGTAAACCATATTAAATGTTGTGTGAACATTTACGTGATTGACTGTGTTGACTTTAGCAAATTAGGGTTTTGTGTGATCAATCACTACGAGCATGCACAGAAGTCTAAACGTTTGATATTCTATGATTTTATATAAATCATATATTGTGATTTCATGTGAACGTTTTGTCATTTCATGTGACAAGTTAACTTATGACTTTATGTAATGTATGTATACATACATTCACACGATTTATTCTATGATTTTATGTGACAAATGTCATGTAAGTATATGTAGCCTTTTATGATTTTATGTGGGTTTAAACCTATAAGAATAGATTTGAGTTTATGATTTTATGCGAACTTAAAATGAATAATTATCGATTACTATTGATGATTTTATGTGGCTACCTAAGGTTATTATTTTTTATCAACGTCACGCGTTAAACATGTGTTGATTTATATATATTTATATATATATATACATATATATATATATACATATATATATATATATATATCCGTTTAGTCATCCTCCAAGTTAGTCCCGTTAACCCCGTTAGTGTCCATTAACGACCTACAAACCTTGAGGGACCAGCTTTGTCATTTCGTAAACTTCTTTTAACTAACCGAACATGGAGGGACCGGCGTCGTCATTTGCTAAACTCGCTTCTCATTGTGTAATTTGTCGGGGGCTATTTCTGCCATTTCTGGAAACTTGGTTTAGAGAACTCAGTCGAACAGTCGACTGATTTTATTCACATTCCGGTAACCGCTAGTGTTAATTACCGATTTAATATTTCACCTGTTACAATCCACTGAATCGATCAACCATCATCGCTCAGCTTCTATTCACCCCCTCTCGCTCATTCGAACACCCTCTCTCGCAACTAACAGCCCCTTCTTGCTCTCCGTTGAACCATCACAAAGAACACCGGCGACACACACACCTCGGATGATCATCTCCATTCCCGTCACCGCCATTTCATCATCTTACACGAGTACGCATGCATGAGACTCCAAAATCCTTTTATTGTCTTGAACAAGCCATGTCACCTTGGGTGGTGGTGTTTTTACATTAATACTTTCAATGTGATTACACTTCCGCATTTGCAAAACTATGTATTTTTATTTTAATGAAATATGAAACGTTTTTATTAATTATTGGTCCTTTGGTGTAACTAATGGACGGCGATCCTGGTTTGTCACGCTCCCTGCGGCGCGTTATCACGCGTGGAATTTTTGGGGGTGTGACATGTGGTGTCCGTTGGTGAGGGGACGGTGGGACTGGAGGGGGGCGGTGGGCTAGAGGGGGCGGAAGAAGTGGGCTGGGGTGATGGGCTTAGTGGGCCAGGAGTGAGCCGAAGAAGGGGGATGGGGGTCATCTGTGAACGAATTGTAGGTGGGAGGAGGCTGGGAGTTTGTGGAGAAGGGAAAAGTGGTTTCGTCAAAAATGACGTGTCAGGAGATTATTATTTTTCGGGTAGACGGGTCATAGCATTTGTACCCCCGGTGTGTAGTGGGTAACCCAGAAAGATACAAGGGATGGACCTATTTTGTAGTTTATGAATGGAGGTGGTGGGTGGGAGGGGGTAGCATAGGCATCCAAAAACCCGTAGGTGTGTGTAGTCGGGTTGACGGTGGTAAAGAAGGTGAGTGGGGGTTTTATATTGGAGTATTTTGGTGGGGAGAATGTTTAGGATATAAGTGGCGGTTTGTAGAGCATGGTTCCAAAAGGTGGGTGGTGTGGATGATTGGGCTAAGAGGGTTCGGGGAATGTTGTTTATGGAACGGATTTTCCGTTCAGATTTCCCATTTTGGGGAGAGGTATAGGGGCAAGAGAAGCGAAGTGACATTCCGTTTTGTTCGCAAAAATTATGGAAGGAAAAATTGTCATATTCCCGCCCGTTGTCACATTGTAGGCATTTAATTTTTAAATGGAAATGTGTATGGATGAAGTTGTAGAATGTTCTAAAGACTGAGAAAAGTTGGGATTTATGTGTTAAAGGGTAGGTCCATAATAAATTGGTTTTATCATCTAAAAATAACACATAATATTTATAACCACCGTTGCTTGTGACCGTGGAGGTCCAAACGTCGCTATGAATTATTTCGAATGGTAGAGATGTATGTGTGGTGGAATCGTGAAATGGTAATTTTATTTGTTTGGCAAAGATGCATGGTTCACAAACAGAATGAGTCTTATTTTTATTAAAAGAAATATTAGAAGACAAAGATTGTAAAATAGCCGGTCCCGGGTGTCCAAGCCTTTTTTGCCAGAGGTCTTGAGAGAGAGCAACAAATGTAGAAGGTGTTGAGGAGAGCATGGCAGGCGACAACGGGTATAGATCTTCGGTGCTATTACATCAGAGGATGTGTCTCTTGGTCTTGAAATGCTTCACAAGAAACCCAAATTTATCAAACTCAATTAATATATTGTTATCAGTTGTTAGCCTACGTACAGAGAGTAAGTTTTTGATAAGTTTAGGAGCATATAAGGTATTAGAAAGAAATAAAGGTGAAAAAGGAGGGGGCAAGGTTTGTGTACCATAGCCTTGGATCGGAATGGTCGAGTCGTTTCTGACAGTTATATGAGTTAAAGGACCCGTATTTAAATAGGACGAGAAGTTACCTTGGAAGTTCGTCATATGTAACGTTGCTCCAGTGTCGAGATACCATTGTTGATCCGGCGGTTGTAGCGTAACAGTGGTAAAAGCTTGCTCAACATCGTTTGGAACATACCCCGTAGCTTGATAGGATTGAGGTCGATTGCCTAAGATACCGAGGCCCGGATGAAGTGCGGGAACCTGTCGCTGCGCCGTTGTAGTAGGATAGGGACAAGGTGGTGCCACCCATGGCGGGTATGCCCACTGTTATAGAGCGGGTTGCCAATTATTGGGTATCCATGCGGGTTGAGTGGCTCGATAGGAGACTTTCCAAGGAGCAAGTATAGGAGAACCAGTGCTACCACTGGATCAACCACCTCCATTACGGGTGCCTCCTCGATTCGTTTGGCGGTTTCTTCCCCGGTTGAGTGGCTGTTGACGGTTGCTACTAGGAGGACGGGAAGGAGGATGACGAGACCCGTTCCCAGTAAAAGACTCGTCAAAGGCGGTTGAGTCCTGGAGCGCCGTGTTAGAGGCAGAGGTTGGTGGGGCGTAGTTGGCCTTTCGAGTTTCTTCCATGATAAGCTTCAAGCGGGCTTCATAGAAATCCGGTAAGGGGTTCGACTGTTGGATTAACATTGCCACCCCATCGAAGTTTTCGTTTAACCCGCTAATAAAATGAAGAACAAGTTGGTGGTTGGTAACCGGGGAATCGACATTAGCGAGTTGGTCGGTAAAACCTTTGAGATGGCGACAGTAGTCAGAAACATTGGTGTGGTTGTCAAGTTTTGCCATAGCAAACTTACGTTGAAGATCCACCACACGAGCGTTCTTGTTGTCATTAAAGACATTGGCAAGGGACTGCCATGTTGAATCTGCCGTAGAGTCAAGAAAAAAAAATCAAAATCTCAATCAAAACCTTTTTCACCTTGTTTTCTTTCTCATACTTCAATGACTCTCTCAGCACCTTCCCTTAGTGTACATTTGCTTCTGAAAGCACGATCATCACAGTAAACTTCATTCTAAATTTCTCAATCTGCGCCTTGTAACCACGAGCATTTTCTTTCTTGAAACCACAATCCCATTTCTTTACTTTGCTTCCATAATACATATCCATGTGTCGCATTAGATAAACTCCATAGTCACTTGTGTTTTTGGTTGTTTGCCAATCCAAAACCAACTTCTTAGGTTGTACTCTATCTAGTGACACCCACTTCTAATTTCCAACGGATCTCAAATACTTGACTACAATATCCTTCTGTATCAACAAAACAATTTCGAAGTTATCTAAATAACTCAATAATAGACATGTCATTCAGTTATTTACACATTTGTAGATCAGTGACCCAGTTTACAAAAACTATTTCAAAGTTACCTAAATAATTCTCTAACTAGTTTCCAGATAATTAGAAAATGGACATGTCATTCAGTAATTTACACATGTGTAGATCAGTGACAGTGACTGATTTACATATATGTAAATTAGTGAATGATAAATATCTAAAAAATTTCTAGATCTGAAAAACAGAAACTTACCACTTTGAATACCGTGTATTTCAGGTCATATTCAGGATCACCCTTTAAACCAACCAAGCTCGTTTCCTCGTTCATATTGTCTATGACTTCTATTGCCTCATGCTTCAAGTCGAAACAAATGAGGTAATAGTGATTGTAATCAATTATTGGCACCAATAGTATCTCATACACCTTCATGCATGCCTATTTTCATAACCAAATAGTAGCTCATTCACGTTTGTATTGAAAATAGCCATCCTTTGATCATCATTCAATTCTATTTGTTTGATAATTCTATCATGTTTAAATCAATTTAACTATTAACATTGTGTAATATATTATACTTCCTAAAAATAATAAATACAGTTTTACATATAAACTTACAAAAGTTTCAATGTACAAAAACAGCCTTTTTGGGTGGTGACTTTTTTTTCCTCTTCATAATTCAAAATTGATGCCCAACAGTCATTTATGTTGCTTTCTATCCAGACCCCTTTTTTATAGTTGTAAGTAGAAACCTTTTTGTAGCACTCTCAAAAGTAGTCTCAAATAAATCCTCCGTGTCAAAAACATTTATATATTCAACTTCTATTTTACACATGTGTAAATTTCTATTCTACACTTTTTGGCTTTTAATTATAAATTTGCATAGTTAATGATTGACTTACGAAAATGTTTTCACCACTTCAGCAAATTCCTTGTCTGTTTCAGCCTCTTCATTCTTCTTTTCGTCTCTTTTTCTGCACCATCATATATATAATTCCAGACTCTTTTTTCTTTTGTTGTTAGATTATGCAAAAATTCTACTTCCCGAACTGCATATGGAGAGCCAAGAGCATCAGGTGTGTGCTTTGCCCTTTGAGGTCTTTTTCTCTTTTGAACCATGTCATCCTCCTTAATTTGCATCTCATTAGACATCTTAATAGGTGAATCTATGTGAAGATCAAAAGTTGGTCCATCATCGATCACATTTTTTATAATCATATCAACTTTTCTTTGTTCCTCATCTCTTTTCAAGGCTTCTTTTGTTGCCTTAGTTCCTTTTTTGGCTTCATCAGCCTGAAAAACAGTCATTTAACATGTGTAATTAGTTTTTATGTAAACATGAGACAATTTTATTTAAAAAGTTGGGAAAGACCTCTGTTGCTTTTGTATTCTTTTCTTTTTGTTTATTCTCTTCTGCTTCTCCTTTACTTTCCTCCCTTTCTGTTTTATCTTGCTAAAATACAGTCATTTACACATGTGTAAATATATGTTTTCATACGTGAAACAGTTTTATTTCTAAAGTTAGTTAGTACCTCAGCTTCTTTTTCATTTTTTTCTGTCATTTCTTCACCATCATCTTCTTCTGCATCTTTATTGCCTTCATATTCCTTTTCTGTTTGACTTTCTGCTTCTTCATCATCTTCTCCTTTTTCTTCTTCACTTTTACTTTCTTCTTTCTCACTCTGTTTTTCCATTTCATTTTGCTGAAACATAAAGATTTACACATGTGTAAATTTATTTTTTATTATTACTTGAGACAAAATTTAATCCAAAAGCTCTGTTAATACCTTTGATCCTCCATCAAATTCGTCTTCTTCTTCTTTCTCTTCTTCACTTTCATCACCTTCAATCTCATGTGTCATTTCATTCAAATACAACCGATATTGGTTTTGAAAATCAACTATTTCTTTACTTTCTGGAAAATCTTTTTGTGCTCGTGCAATTGACCTTTCCAATCTGGATTTTTCTCTTAAAAATAAATAATGAATTCTCTTGTTTCTACTCATGTGTTCCTGTTTTAATATTTTTGGATAGCAAAACAACATATATTAGATATCTAAATAATAAAAATATAACATATATTAGATATCTAAATAATAAAAATATATAACACACATGTAAATTAATCTTTACCTCCAATGTCTTAGTTGTAGTTTTTGACACATCTAATTTTGTAGCTCCTCCTTCATCTCTTTTAACATTATTGTACGCATAGTCAAAATATAATCCCCGCTGATCTCCTAACCCAAATTTTCCTCGTTTAATTTTAATTTCTTCTCTTTCTTTGAGCTTTTTTTAGCTCCAAAACTCAAGTGGATGTGTTACTTGGATTTCATTTATTCCTATACAAATTATGTTGTCTACATACAACAACTACAAACAAGTTTCGTTAGTTTAATTTATTTATTTGTACAATACAATTTAAAACATGATCTACACATGTGTAAAACTGAAAATGATGTGTAAGAAAAAGTTAGAACTGATGTGTAAAATAGAGTTTTCTCGTGTGTAAAACATAATGTACACATGTGTAAAATAGTAAACTAAACCTTATGTGTAAACCAGAGTATTTTCATTTGTAAATCAAAATGTACACATGTGTAAAAATGTAACTATTTTTTGATTTAACTGATATTAAGTAGTTATAAGAACTGAAATAATCGCATTAGAATTGTTAGTGCTCCACTCAAATAATCCTTGGGCATGTTGATATCAAACTTGTCCTTGCATTTTTTGATACGTGAAACAATAAACTCACACCAATCTATGTCACTGAAATCAGATATACCATCCAATAGATCAACAATCCCAAATTTACATATACCATTTTTGTGACAATCAACCATTCCGTTTACAAACAACACGATGAAGTCTAGCTTGAACATATGGTCATCCCCGTCTTCTTCCGCCTTTTTGACAACATCATTAAATGAACAATTTGTATTCCTGTACCTCTTTCTATATTCTGTTCCCAATGGTGTCCATTTCTTTTTCACTTTCTTTAAAGTTATGTATATGCACTATTTGTAATGCCCAATAACAGCTGGATCGAATCATTGTCAACATTTATCACCCTATCGTCAAATTTAATTTTCAATTCTTTTGGATCTAAATGATCAAATACAAAATGGGCCAACCTACCCGGAATTCCATTAACTTTCATTGAAATTAAACTCCTAAATCCCATTTCTCTTATTATATTCTTTTTCCGTTCACTTAAATCATTCAGAAATTCTGAAAACTTCTTTGGTGATGATCTTGTTCTTAGCAATTGAAACTTCAAATCCAATTCACTCTTCCCTTTCTCAACGCCTTTTTTCCCTTTCCCAACAGCTTTATTTCCTTTACCAGCACCCTTCTTCCCCTTGCCATCAACTTTCTTTCCTTTACCAACACTTTTCTTCACTTTCTTCTTTCCTTTTACTTGTTTCCTTTTCTTCCCTTCTTATCTTTTTTTGTTTCTAGTAGTTTACAAGATATATCATAAAACTCATATTTTTCAATGAGACTGTTCATTTTATACATGTGTAAATAAATGATTTACCCATGTTTACACATGTGCAGAAAGTTTATTTACACATGTGTAAATCACTGTTCAATGAGACTGTTTATTGAAGTTCAGTATTTACACATGTGTAAATCAATGATTTACCCATGTTTATATAAAGTAGTGGTTTTTCAAAGTTGTTGTTGAGGAAACTCATTATTTATACACGCGTAGATAGTTATTTACACATGTGTAAATCACTATTCAATGAGACTGTTTATTGAAGTTCAGTATTTACACATGTGCAAATCAATGGTTTCACTTGTGTAAATCACTGTTTAATGAAACTGTTGATGAAATTCAGTATTTACACATATGTAAATCAATTTTTTACACATGTGTAAATTGATGAAATTCATAATTTTCTCATGTGGAAATAATATAGTTGAATTTGTCAGTCTCTGTTGATGAAATTCAGTATTTAAACATATGTAAATTAGTTATTTACACATGTGTAACATAAATGTTTTCTTAAGTTCAAATTAAATCAAACTTTAAACAATACTTTTTTGTTTATAAAAAACTGATTCTTATAATTTATAAATCAT
>JBCNJP010000007.1:94922528-94947069 GCA_039602395.1 Deinandra increscens subsp. villosa | reverse complement strand
GATAACCCTTTAGATGTTACATCTATTACAAACATACCTCGTTCTACGAATATCAAGGTTACTGGTTGCACTGCAAGAATCAGGGTTAAACTTTTAAAAACATGTGATCTTTATAAATTGTATGAGTTTAATGAGGCACATAATCATCCATTGGTTTCCCCTGACAACATGGATTTCATGAGATAAGAGACGACAGTTGTCTTTTCATGCTAAGGAATTCATTCACAAATTAAGCCTTGCTAGGGTTGGGCCTAATGTTGCTTATCGAGTCCAAAGTGCTTTGCAAGGGGGGTCCCATAATGTACAAGGTACAAAGACGGAGTACAAAAATTTTAATAGAGATTTGCGTTCTTTTATTCTTCCTAAAGACGCCCAGATGGCTAAAGATATGATGGAGGAGCGATCAAAAAATCTAGAAAATTTCTATTTTGAGTGTATTGAGAATGATGGAGAGCTAAAGTCTTTGTTTTTGGGCGGATAATGTATCAAGGTGCAATTACCAAGTTTTTGGAGATGTGGTAGCATTTGACGCTACATACGACACGAATATGTAAGACATCTGATTTATTGTAATTGTATTGGTTTTTTTACTAGTATTTCTTTATTAAATGTTTTGACAGTTTCAATTTTACACATGTGTAAATTATTATTTCTTTATTAAATGTTTTGACAGGTTCAATTTTACACATGTGTAAATTATCTTCTGTGTATGAATTTTTTTCCCCCATGTTTGTTTTTTTTATTCCTAACATTATTTATTATAAATTGTTTAGGTATGGGATGATTTTTGTTCCATTCACGGGTGTCGACCACCACAAGAAGTGTGTAACTTTTGCTTCCGCCCTTCTATATGATGAGACGACCGAGTCTTTCACTTGGATGTTAGAATGTTTTCTGAAAGCTCACGGTACTCAACCCAAGTTGGTTTTAACTGATCAAGACTCAGCAATGAAACAAGCTATTCTTAAGGTTTTCAATGAATCTGAGCACCGTTTGTGCATGTGGCATATCATGTACAAACTTCCTCATAAGGTAAGTTAATTTTTTATACATTAGTTTCTGTTGTACATTTAAGTTCCTGTATTACATCACTTTTATTTTAACACTTTATTTTCTGTCTTAAACATCAGTTTATGTTTTACACATGTGTAAATTTTGTTCTGATATACAGATTAAGGGTGATATTTTGCAAAACACTGATCTGAGGAAACGCATTCATAAGCTTGTGTGGAATAAATATATTACTTCTTCTGAATTTGAAGAAAAATGGAATTTGTTGATGGCCGATTGCAAATTAGAAAACCATAAATGGTTACGTCAAGTGTTTGCTATTAGGAATCAGTGGGTTCCTGCCTTTTTCCGGGATAAACCAATGTCTTGGTTGATGAGAACAACGTCAAGAAGTGAAAGTTCTAATGCCTACTTTAAGATAAATTCATCTTCAACTAATAGTCTTGTTCAATTTATGTTATGTTTTGATATGGCAATCGATCGTCAACGACACGAGCAGCGCGTTCTAGAGTTTGCAACAGACACTACAACTCCTGTCTTAACCACCAAATTGGAACTAGAAAAACATGCTGCTTTGGTTTACACGAGGAACATTTTTAACCAAGTTCAACGAGAGATGTCTTTATGTGTTGCTTATATTATGATTGGCATACCTCAACTTGTTGATGGTGTTGAACATATTCTTGTCTCCCAATTCAAACGTTCTAAAAAGTTTTATGAATGCAAGGTACGATCTTTTGTTTTATTTATTTAACTGTTTTTTCTTTTTGTTTGTTGTACAATACTTTTCTTCTAACATTTTTATTTACACATGTGTAGGTTATTTACAATCCTACTGATAGCTCTTTGACATGCTCTTGTATGGCTTTCAACTGCATTGGTTTATTATGTAGGCATATGTATGATGTTTTACGAATGAAAGATATTACTCTAATTCCAGAGAAATATATTTGTCCAAGGTGGAAAAAGAATGCATTGCCGATGAAAGTTTTTAGCCTTGAGTTTCGATACGGATTTGACAATTCAGAATCTTTTAAACTCAGGAAAGAAGCGTTAGAAATTGTTCAAGATTGCTCTGATAGGATAAGGTCCAACCCAGAAAAACTCGCTCAACTTGTAGAGCAACTGACAGTTATTAAAAGTCAAATTTTTGAAGAATTCCCAAGTGAACCAAGTTGTAAAGCTGGAGATGTTTTTAAGGATTTAACTTCACTGAAGGAACCAGAACACGTGTCTACTGGACCTCCCTCTGGCATTAAAACTAAGGGTTCTGGCACAAGTAAAAGTCGGCGATTGATTGGGCTTCGAGAGAAGGGTAAACTTAAAGCTAAAAGGAAGAAGAGGAGATGCAAGAAATGTGGCAAGTTAGCATATCATGATTCCAGGAATTGTACTTACAAAGGAAACAAAGAAGATGAAAGTGATGAAGATGATGAAGATGATGAAGATGATGAAGATGATGAAGATGATGAAAGTGATGAAAGTGATGAAGATTATGTTGGTGATTAAAGTTTTCGTACTTTCTGTTTTGTTTGAATTTAATTGTTGAAATAGTCGAGATTTTATATGTTTATGAGCTATCTTTTCAATATTTTTAAATAGTATCTACTTTTTTGTTTTGTTTCATTTGTTGATTTGCATTATTTTTATTTAATTTCTAAACAGTTGCAATATTACACATGTGTAAATCAATGATTCTACATGTATGATATTAACAATTAGACGAAATCCATGTATATCAGTGATTTACACATTTGTAAATTTGTCATTTATACATCTGATTTACACATGTGCAAATATATGATTTGCCCATTTTCTTCTCAAGTCAAAGTACATGAGTTACCCTTGTGTAAATATTACACATGTATGAATCAATTAGATTTACATGTAACGTGTAAATATATGATTTAGCCATTTTCTTCTCAATTCAAAGTACATGAGTTATCCATACTTTAAATATTACACGTGTATGAACCAGTTAGATGTTTTAGATTTACATTTTATGAATCAATTAGATGAAATCCCTGAATATCAACGATTTGCACATGTGAAAATATGTCATTTAGACTTATGTTTTTACCTGTCTTGTACTTATGTCAAATATGCAACCATACTTGTTTAAAAAACAACCTATTTAACAATTCTTCAAACATTCATCAAAGATTCAAACATGTAGAACAATTATAGATCAACAAATATTCAATCATAGTTTTAAGCACATATTCAAACATAGTTTACTGTCAAGACAACACAAAATTCAAAATCTCAATCTAAACCTTCTTCACCTTGTTTTCCTTCTCATACTTCAATGACTCTCTCAGCACCTTCCCTTTGTGTACATTTGCTTCTGAAAGCACGATCATCATAGCAAACTTCATTCTAAATTTCTCAATCTGCGCCTTGTAACCACGAGCATTTTCTTTCTTGAAACCACAATCCCATTTCTTTACTTTGCTTCCATAGTACATATCCATGTGTCGCATTAGATAAACACCACAGTCACTTGTGTTTTTGGTTGTTTGCCAATCCAACACCAACTTCTTAGGTTGTGCTCTATCTAGCGACACCCACTTCCAGTTTCTAACGGATCTTAAATACTTGACTACAATATCCTTCTGTATCAACAAAACAATTTCTAAGTTATCTAAATAATTCAATAACAAACATGTCATTCAGTTATTTACACATGTGTAGATCAGTGACCCAGTTTACTAAAACTATTTCAAAGTTACCTAAATAATTCTCTAACCAGTTTCCAGATAAATAGAAAATGAACATGTCATTCAGTAATTTACACATGTGTAGATCAGTGACTGATTTACATATATGTAAATCAGTGAATGATAAATATCTAAAATTTTTCTATATCTGAAAAACAGAAACTTACCACTTTGAATACCGTGTCTTTCAGGTCATATTCAGGATCGTCCTTTAAACCAACTTTAAATACCACTTTGAATACCGTGTCTTTCAGGTCTTTCAGGTCTATGACTTCTATTGCCTCATGCTTCAAGTAGAAACAAATGAGGTAATAGTGTTTGTCATCAATTATTGGCACCAAAAGTATCTCATACACCTTCATGTCATGCCTATTTTCATAACCAAATAGCAGCTCATTCACGTTTGTATTGAAAATAGCCATCCTTTAATCATCATTCAGTTCTTTTTGTTTGATAATTCTTTCCTGTTTAAATCAATTCAACTATTAACATTGTGTAATATATTATACTTCCTGAAAATAATAAAAACGGTTTTACATAGAAACTTACAAAAGTTTCGATGTAAAAAAACAGCCTTTTCGGATGGTGACTTTTTTTTCCTCTTCATAATTCAAAATTGACGCCCAACAGTCAATTATGTTGCTTTCTATCCAGACCCCTTTTTTCAGAGTTGTAAGTAGAAACCTTTTTGTAGCACTCTCAAAAGTAGTCTCAAATAAATCCTCCCTGTCAAAAACATTTATATATTCAACTTCTGTTTTACACATGTGTAAATTTCTATTCTACACTTTTTGGCTTTGAGTTATAAATTTGCATAGTTAATGATTGACTTATGAAAATGTTTTCACCACTTCAGCAAATTCCTTATCTGTTTCAGCCTCCTCATTCTTATTTTTTGTCTCTTTCACTGCACCATCATATATATAATTCCAGACTCTTTTTTCTTTTGCTGTTAGATTTTGCAAAAATTCTACTTCCCGAACCGCATATGGAGAGCCAAGAGCATCAGGTGTGTGCTTTGCCCTTTGAGGTCTTTTTCTCTTTTGAACCATGTCATCCTCCTTAATTTCCATCTCATTGGACATCTTAATAGGTGAATCTATGTGAATATCAAAAGTTGGTCCATCATCGATCACATTTTTTATAATCATATCAATTTTTCTTTGTTCCTCATCTCTTTTCAAGGCTTCTTCTGTTGCCTCAGTTCCTTTTTTTGGCTTCATCAACCTGAAAAACAATCATTTACACATGTGTAATTAGTTTTTATGTAAACATGAGACAATTTTATTTAAAAAGTTGGGAAAGACCTCTGTTGGTTTTTCATTTTTCTCTTTTTGTTTATTCTCTTCTGCTTCACCTTTACTTTCCTCCCTTTCTGTTTTATCTTGCTAAAATACAGTCATTTACACATGTGTAAATATACTAATTAGGACTTGACACAATGACACCACCATCTATGTTAAGAATTACACTCTAAATTATATCTAAATCATACATGTTTGGTTTGTGTGAATGGAGGTACATACATGTAGAGTGCAAAAATTGGTTCTTGGGGTGGAGTCTGACCGGTCTCTCGGGTCCATTATAGACTGTCGTTGAACTACATCATGCTAAAAGAAGCGAATATCGTGTTGTAAACTATCGTTGCTGCCAAACGCGCGAACAAAAGACAAATAACACGCTATAAATTGTCGCTCGCCGCAACATGCGAACAAAAAACAAATAACAATATATATATATATATATATATATATATATATATATATATATATATAGGGGAGGGATATAATGAAAACCTCTCCGAGTTTGGAAAACCGTGAAAACCAAGCTAAAAATTTGATTTTTGTTCCGATTTTTTTTATGGTGATTTTCTAAGTTAAAAAGACCCCCTTTATGCAAAAAAAATATAAAAAACGCCTAGTAATTTTTTTTAAAAAAATATATTTTATAACCAAGGTTACATATGTAACAGGGTACTGTTACATATGTAACCTCAGTTATAAAATATTTTTTTAAAACAATTTTACTAGGCGTTTTTTTAATTTTTTTTTGCATAAACGGGGTCTTTTTAACTTAGAGAATCACCATAAAAAAATCGGAACAAAAATCAAATTTTTTAGCTTGGTTTTCACGGTTTTCCAAACTCGGAGAGGTTTTCATTTTATCATTCCTATATATATATATATATATATATTGAAAAGTTCATTGTAGACACCCCATAAGGGTAGACATGTAGACATCTTTTTTCACCATTAGATCTCTTAATTTAATGTTGTGATTAATTTCCTTTTTTTTCTTTTTTCTTATTGTTCAAAAACTTTCACATGCGAAAAAGAGTTATTACACATGTGAAAGTGTCTATAAGGAGAGGATCATTTGAGAACAAAATTGTTTTAAGAAACTTTTGAGAACCATTCTGAGCCACTAGTTATATATAAGGATAATCCCCCCCCCCCCCCCCCCATGAATTTGAGTGGTCCCCCCCTGAAAATTAGTGACCCATAATGGTTCTTAGAAGTTCTCAATACGAAGCGTGTGAAACAATCTCGGCCGTTCATAGGCGGCCTTTTTTATATCTGACGGCGCTAAAATAAAACCCGCGTAGTTAATTTAAAAAAAAAACAGGAGGAGTCATTAAAAAGGGTATTAAAGTCTTTTAACCTTTATATGAAAAACGCATACGACAAAATATTTACGCATCAAACAAATAAAAACGCAAAACATAAAATTTTAAACAAAAACGCATATTTGACATAAAAATAACACATAGACTAAAAAACTCAGAAAAAACGGGACACCCTTAGACTTAAAAAAACGCATGTATTCAAATAAAACGCATGTATTAAATAAAAAACGCATATCAAAAATTAAAAAAAAACGCATATAATTTTAAAAAAATCACAATAACACCTCAAAAAACACACAATAACTGTTTTACAGTTTAATATAACCGCATGTATTCAAATAAAATAACACACTGTTAATTTTTTATACATAATATCACGCATACTATATCAAAAAACTCCTTAACAAAAACATAACTATCTTACAGTTCAATAAAAAAACGCATGAATTGAAATATATAAACGCAAACTTACTTTTTATACATAAAAACAACGAATATTAGATATAAAATCACGCATAAAAAACTAATTGTTTCACACTTTAATGTAAAACGCATGAATTCATATAATTAAACGCACCCTTACTTTTATACATAAAATCACGCAACGTGTATAAATAAATCACGCATTAAAACCTAACAGATTTAAACTTTAATATAAACGCATGAATTCAAAAATAAATAAACGCACCATTAATTCTTATACATAAAAGCACGCATAGTACATATAAAATCACGCATTAAACCCCTAACTAGAAATGTGTATATTTAAAAATCACGCATTGTTTAAAATCACGCAAGTTATTCAAAAATAAAATAACGCATGTTGTACACTGAAAAATCTCACCCAATAACCACCTGTTACACACTTAACACAAATCACGCATGTTGTTCAAATAAAATAACGCAAAAGCACATAAATACAAAATGCAGAGCATGTAATAGATCAAACAAGAAAAGACTATCATATATTAATAATATCCATCAAAAATTTACAATTAGAAATCTACTAACTAATATTAAATATAAAAAAAAACATCAAAAAACAACAAAAAAAACCCAAAAATGGGTGCCTAAAGGTTCTTGAAAACCTCAGCAGCTTCAACCATGTCTTTACCCTTCTTAATGGTGCTATCTACATCACCAATATATGGTTAGGTTCAAATGATTACTTTTTGTTTTGAGAACTTTTAAAAACTAAATCTCAAACACTAATTTCAGGTGGGACCACTATAATTCATGGGGGGTTTTCCATATATATAAATTAGTGGCTTACATTGGTTCTTTTTAGTTCTCAAACCCAATTGGTTCTCAAATGATCATCTCCCTATATATATATATATATATATATATATATATATATATATATATATATATATATATATATATATATATATAGGGATGAGAACATTTATTAACCAATCCTTAGTGAACTAACTAATTAATCATCATCCAAGGCATCACACTTTTGATCCAATGGCTTGTATGTGACCAGATTTTTTGTGGTTGCTATTGAACCAAGGGTACCCAGGTCATTTACTCTCCTCCCCTCTTTTTCTCTATACCTCACGAAACCCGACCCACTTCCCCATCTGCTCCTCCTACCAAGTAACTTCACCCTAGACCGCCCTTCCTCGCCGGCGACTCCTCTCGAACGCCCCCGGGGGTCCTCATTTTCTTTGTGGTTGCTGGATTAGACCACCTAGATGCCCCTGTTTTTTGTATGCCAACTATGCGAGACGGTTTTTGAGAGTATTTGTTTGACCATCCAGATTAGAAGACAACCGCTGCTCCTCCGGATTAGACCACCGCGGCCAATCGACCTCTGGCGATCTCCACTTTGTCTTTCTGATTCGCGGCGACATCTGCACTTCCGACGCGTAAAGGTCGTTGATTTGAAGAAATCAAACATGAAGAAACCAAGGTATTCATCGATTAGAAGCAGAGAACAATGTTTAGTAAGTAATTGGAGTTTTTTAACCTCTCAATTTTGAACCCCTAAATTTAGATAAAGATGATAAGTTTAGTAAGTAATCGGAGATTTATTAAGTAATTAATCGGAGATTTTGAACCCCTCAATATTGCATAGATTTCTTTTTGAGATATGGGGTTTTTAAAAGAAAAAGATCAGAGTGATAAAGTTGTGCTCTTGATATGAGCTTTTTGAGATATGAGTTTTTTAAGATTATAAGTTTTTGTTTCTAAAATAAACAGATGTGAGTAATTTGATTATATCTTTTTTTCTTTTAGTTTTTTCATGTTTCACAAAGGAATCCACTTCACATTTTTAGTAGCTTTTTTTTATGATTCATGGTTTTTAAAATGAGGCTTATTTTGTTTTGTTTGGTCGGATGTAGATTGTTGTAAATTAGGTGCTTTATTGGCATGTAATATGTGTATATTTAGTTGTGTATTTGATTATTTTTTGTTGAATCTTGATAGCACCAGTGCTTACTGATAATCATACCATCGTTAATGGTTATAGCATCAGTGTTTTATATGCATATTACTGCATTTATGGTTTGTAATATATGCATATGAAGTTGTACCTAAGTACAAACAATGATGTTAGTGGTTGTAGCACTAATGCTACAACGTACGTCTGAGATATTAATGTATTTATAGTTTGTAATATATGAATATGGAGTTGTACCTAAGTAGAAAAACATCGATGCTACTGAGATATTGATGCATTTTGTAGTTTGTAATATATGCATATGCAGTTGTACCTAAGTAGTAACATCGATGCTACTGCTTATGAATGTGTGGATGTAATACTGTTATTTGTTAACAGTTATGACAATGATGTTACTGGTTGTAACACTAGTGCTAAATCGTACGTCTAAGAAAACGGTAATAAAAAACGTCGAGACTATACTTGAATTAAAGATAAAAATGCGATGAGTTTAATGGTGCAACTTTTTTAAAAATCCGACAATGTGTAAAAAAGTTATGGGCGTTTTAAAATGAAAGGGGGGTTTTATATTATTATGTAAATTGACAGATTTGCCCTTTTGAATTAAAAAAAAAGAAATGGACACATGGCCAAATCTGGTGGCTTATTGCTTTTATCAACCATTTGATGATGGTTATTTGGTTAATGCTCTAAGGTGTGGTTAATAATCACTCCCTCCCCTATATATATATATATATATATATATATATATATATATATATATATATATATATAGGGTAAAGTTATTCTAAAAAAACACTTTCACCTAAGAAGGCTAGGAAGCAATCACATGCTGACACGTGGACAATAACACACTAACACAATGTATCTAGTGTGTTAGTGTGTCAGCATATTTTACTTTTTATACATTGTGTTAGTGTGTTATGTACACATGTCAGCACATGGTTGCTTCCTAGCCTTCTTAGGTGAAATAGTTTTTTTAGCTGAACCTAAACCTATATATATATATATATATATATTGAAAGGATCATGCGAAAACACATATATTTTGCAAAAACGCGAAAACCATCTTAAAACCAACAAACTTTTTCATACGTTAATATATTTTTTAAAAATTTTCACCAAAAGTCCTATAATTATGTTATCTTTAATTCTATAAAAAAAAATAAAAAATAAAAAGTTAACGTTTTTTTATTTTTTTCTGTGATACACATGTGTACCACAAAAAAAAACTCATACTTTAGTATGAGTTAATATTTGTTTTCTCTAAGACGCACCATATGTGTTATATTTCTGTCATTTTTTTTTTGTGTTTTTTTGAATGATACACATGTGTACCACACCAAAAAAAAAACCCTCATATATGTGGTATACATTACTAGTTTTAAAAGGAAATTGCACCATAAGTCTTATAGTTATGTTATCTTTATACCTAATGAAAAAAATAACACTTTATAACCTTTTTTAATTATATGTTGCACATGTGCACTATGTTTCATTATCATTAGTACCATAAATATTTTAGTATTTTTAATATGTTTTTAACATAAGGAGTGTTTTTACACATGATAATTCGTTTTTGTGCAGTAGTAATGATGATGATACACATGTGTATCACACGGAAAAAAAAACCGTTAATTTTTTTAATATTTGTTTCCAGAATTGAAGATAACGTAATTTTAAGACATTTGGGGCCAATTTTATGAAAAAACATTAACGTATGAAGAAGTTATGTGGGTTTAATATTGGTTTTCACGTTTTCGCAATATAAAGGGTTTTCGCAGGATCCTTCCCCTATATATATATAGGTTTAGGGTAAAATACATCAAGCAAAAACGCTACATCCATTGCGGATTGATCTTGAGCGTCCATCAAGATCATCCAACAGCCATGATCTATGGTGTTTCCGCCTATGGTGTTCATTTTTTCCACCGAAAACGCCATAGGCGGAAACACCATATATCTTGGCTGTTGGATGATCTTGATGGACGCCCCAGATCAATCCGCTATGGATGTAGCGTTTTTGCTGGATGTAGGATAACTCGACTATATATATATATATATATATATATATATATATATATATATATATAAAGGGTTTTCGCAGGTAGATACATTTTTTCACCATTAGATCTCTTGATATAATGTTGTGATTAATCTCTGTTTTTTTTTCTTTTTTCACACTTTTCAAATAGTTTCACATGTGAAAAATAGCTATTTCACATACGAAAGTGTCTACAAAATTGTTTTTTTCACATGCGAAATTGTTTGAAAAAAAAGAAAAAAAATTAAAAAAAAACTGTTTTTTTCACATGCGAAATTGTTTAAAAAGTGTAAAAAAGAAAAAAAGAAAAAAAAGAAATTAATCACAACCATCAGATCAAGAGATCTAATGGTGAAAAATGGTGTTTACAATGAACTTTTCACTATATATATATATATATATATATATATATGTGTGTGTGTGTGTGTGTGTGTGTGTGTTTGGGGTAAAATACATCCTTCATTTTCCCTACATCCGATGCGGATTAATCTGGAACGTCCTTCATGTTGTTTTCATCCGATCATCCATATGCCACCAAAAAACACACAGAAGGGCTTATTGGTCTTTTATCCTTTTTAAGTTTCCCTCCTCTATTAAGCGTAACTGCATCCCCGTCATTATTTGAGTATCATAATCCAAATTATCCGAATTCAAACAGAGTAATTACATCTTCGTCCTTAATGGAGAATCATATTCCATTTTATTCGATTTCATTCTGATCTCATCCGATCAAATACGCGTGTTCGTTTAACATTTTTTTCGTCCATTGAAGTTTTTGTTGTTTTTGTTGATTGATTTCCATGGAAAGTTTGTCTGATCACACGATCGAAGGTATTGCGTTAGCGTTTTTGAATTGTATACGTTTCGATCTATCTATATAGTGTTGTTTCATCAGATCATTCTTCTATTGTTCATCACAACGTAACTGATTTTGTTTTTTATATTCTCGGTTCGATTAATCTGATTTTCATTGTATGCGTATAATTTTTCACTCAATCACAAAGGGGTGTTTAGCATATTATTTTGTTGTTTTTCAGTTTATTATTTTTTAGAATATAGGTCCTACGTGGATACTCGATTGTATGGTGTTTTTGACACTTTATGTTATAGAAATCAGTATTTCATGATGTTGTTCATGTGTGATTTTATATGTTTTTTTTTTTGTAGATGAGTATGTACACAAGGTTGTAGGTATTGAAGTTATTTCATCTCATTCTGGCAAAAGCATTATATTCCTCATGTTTCAGAGAGGAATAAACCACATGAAGGAACATTATTTCTGTCGATTGATCATGTTCTTAACTTTTATGGAAAATTATGCTAAACTTTCTGTTTTTAGTGTGCGTAAGTCTACCGTAAAGTACGATCGATTTGGTGTTAAACACCATGAACAATTTGTCTGTTCCCAAGAAGGTTATAACAGAAAAAAAAAGTGGACACACTAAATGACACTGCTAAGCAAAAAGCTTCGAGAATTAGTGTATCTAAAAGAGTTGGTTGCAAAGTAGAGTTGTACGTGGTGTTTGAATTTAACAGATGGCATGTGAAGAAATTCGTTGAAAAGCATACTCATCCATTTACTAATGAGCAGGATATGCATTTCCTTGCATCATCTAGGAAACTAACTCATCTGCATAAGCATATTATCAACATGTCTAGGATGAATATGGGCCCTGTGAGAGCTTTCAATATGATGAGGGAGATTTATGGTGGTTTCGAGGAAGTTGGTGCGCCAAGAGATGATTTTAAGAACTATAAGAAGAAGAATAAGGTAGCGTTTGGTATGCAGGAATGGAGGGTGGAATGGAATGAATCATTACGTCGGAATGAAAAATGACATGTTTGGTAGCACAGTGGAATGGAATAGACCATTACACAAGGAATGAGATTCCTTTTATTTCTAAAGATTTTCATTCTATGGGGGAGAGGTGTTTTTTTTCGATTCCCTCAAGGAATGGAATGAAAAAGAAAATTCCAATTAGATTTCTTCTTAAAATTTTATGAAAAAAAAATAAAGAATAAAAAGTAAAAAAAAAATATAAGCCGAAAATGAAAAAACAAATAAATATAAAATAAATATAAAATAAATATAAAATAAAATAAATTAATTAATAAATGCAAACGAAAATCAAAATAATAAAAAAAACATAAATTTCAAAATAAAAAAATAACAACAAATAAAATAAAAAATATAAATATAAATTAAATTAATAAAAAATTAAAACATTAAAAAATATAAATATAAAACAAATATATTAATTTTAAATGGAAATATTAGGAAAATTGTATTCGATTTCTTCGTTGTACCACCATCAAAGAAATGCGAATCAATGATTTATTTCATTCCCACATGATAACCAAACATGACGATGGAATGGTAATGATCAATTTCATTCCCTCGACCATTCCATTCCATCGCTCATTTCATTCCATCGTTCATTTCATTACCTCATACCAAACAGACCCTAAGAACTCGTTGATTGGTGAATACGTTGCTCAAATGGCAGTAGACAATCTATCGAGGAAGAAAGAGTATTTGCCAAACTTTTTTCTATCAATTTTACTATTATTTTAAGTAACAGTTTTCTTTGTCATGGTGTTTTTGGATTAACAGGTAAGTGTACATTTATGCAATTCGACAAATTTCAAGAAGGATATATGTAACATAGTGTGTATTGATGCAATTACACCTGAATAGTTTAAAGTTAAATGGGAAAAGATTCTCGACGAGTATGAACTTGCAGAAAACAAGTTGTTATTTGAGATTTTTGCCATACGCAAGGATTAGATTCCTGCGTATTACAAAGATGAGTTGTTATCTGGATTGTGTCACACCCCAACCGACGACAGAATATGTCGGGGCGCAATGATTGTCCAGATGCACATGACAACTAAATTAAGTTGTAATACTTAAACATGCCCTTTTTCATTAATCAAGTAAAGATATTGTACAATAAAGTTAAACATACAAAATACATATTAACTGATTCTTTTAACCTAGGTCCAGCAATCCTAGCGTGATCACAACATAGCTCATGTATAGGTTCCTGCGACATGTATAAGATAAAGTGTCAACTATAAAAGTAGTTGGTGAGTAAACACAAGTTTATAAAACATATTTTTAATACATGCAATATATGTGATAAGAGATACATTCATATATACGGTCAATTAGTTAATGAACAAGTAAATATAGCAAACCTTCAATCACTTTGACTTCACATTATCATTTCCTCATACATAGGGAGACTGGCAGACTAGAGACCTCCATAACAATTCCACATAGAATTCATTCAATCAACATATAATCGCATAACGTTTAGAGAAATGATTTTGAATAGAGAATCATGTTACACCCCAAAAAGGTTAAGAGATAATGCAGGTATGATTTCTCACAAGTCGTATTATCATTCGAATGAATCACCATTAGAAATGATAATACGAATTGAATAGTCATAACCAACAATGTTTAAAGAGGGGGTTTAGTGAATACTCACCTGATAAGTAGATCGGAAACGAGAGATAGAACCAATCGCGAGAGATAACAATCTGGAGATTATCCTAATGAAACGAATATGCTAAATGAATATAGGAAATTATAATGATTATAGTTCTAAGGATACGGGGAACTTAAGGAGTTTGGGTTCTGTTTGATCAAAAGACCATTTTACCCTTTATTGGTAAATTAGGGTTTTAGTATTTGTTTAGTATTTTTATTTATTTAACACTTTTGGACTTATATATACTTATTATATATATAAATATGTTCTAATACCAAAAATCAAGTTTCAATACTTTCTGGTTTGTTCGATATTTAATAATCATATTCAAAACCCTAATTTTGAAATAATTATCAAATAAATAGTAAAATCTTTTATAAATTAAATAAAATTAGGGCTTTTATTTAAAATATTATTTTATACTATATTGTAAAAGATTAGCCCTAGATTTAACCCGTTTGTTCAATTTTGGCAAAGCAACGTCGTGAAAACCCTAATTTCAACGTATTTATTAAATAAATATCAAAACATTTTATAAAATTGCAAAAACTTAGCGTTTTATTCATTATGATATATTATAATATTCCTCAAAATAGTAAACTCTAATTCAACACCGTTTACTTAATTTGGGCAGAACAACGACCCGAAAACCCTAATTTTGTCACATTTTTAGATAAAATACCAAACATTTAGATATCATGAAATTGACTTAGAGGTTTTTTAATATATGTTATAACATAATTTCTTTCAAAATTTTAGACCCTAATTCCTTCCCAATTACCCATAATTAACCAAACAAGTTAAGAACCCTAATTTTAAGCATAGATCTAGAATTCGATTATAACAACAAAATTAACAGAAATTGATAGAGGGCTTTTGTAGAGAATACCAAAATATGTAGGACTGCATGAGATCAGCTCGTAATACCTTCGGGATTGCTCGAATTTGATGAGAGAAGGGGCTGGAACGAGTTTAGGGTTTTTGAGGTGTTAAATCACGAAATTGGCGAGTTGTTAGTGAAGATCCAGGCCGCTATTTATACTCATCATGGACGTAGGAGGGTCTAGCAAGTGGCCATGGTGACTAATCAGTCGAAATCGACGCGTGTATGGGCTAAACGTAAGTTGCAAGTTCGAAAAACAAAAAATCTGCGACTGGGCAATGATGCGGGCCGCATGGTGGGGTGTCGGTATGGCATATGGCCCGCATGCCATGATTTTTTTCCATACTTTGGCAAATTTACAGTTTTGGTCCCTGAAGTTTCATTTTGTATCGTTTTGACCCCTAAACTTTGAGAAACTTAATATATTATGCCCAAAAATAGTTTAGAATAATTTCTCATGGTTTCCTAAGTTTCGGGATACGTATAACACGGTATAAAAATACGTATTTAATACTTTTTTATTTTCTTTTTTATCCGTTCGTTCTCGTTTTAACTCGTTAACCTCTAAAATTTTATGAGTAGCTTATATTGACCTTATAAAACATTAAGGAACATTAAAATATGATTTTTGAAACTTTCGTGATTCTCGGTTATTAACAGATTTGCACGAAAAACGATAAATTTATTTATTTGCGTTTCAATTAACAAAATTGATCTAAAATTTAACCAATTGATTTTTAATCTTATAAGATGATTTTAGAATGTTCCAAAGTATATATTTTGAGATAATGACCCCGAGATTCCCGGTAAATGATAAATCGAATACCGAAATCGCGTAAAAACCGAAAATTGCTTTATTTTTGTTTTAATCAAATCGTTTAACCTAAAACCTTGTAAATTTATTATTTTGCTTACAAAAATGATTATGGAACATCCTGAACATAATTTAAATGTTTAATTTAGATGAATTCTTCCGGTAATTGTTAAATCAAAGCTCGATTTGCGTGACAAGTTCAAATTCGGGTCGGGTTTTGTAATTGGGTCGGACACATGTGTTACAGTCTCCCCTACTTTAGGAAATTTCGTCCCAAAATTAGAACAGATATTCAAGATAAGAGGAAATATATCAAGGGTGATAGGGAATTTGAGACAAAAAACAACCAATGGTCAGTTCTGTGACGCCCACTACCAGTCTTGGCTCCAGGAGGGGTCACGTGTCGGATTTACTCATGAACACATGGTACAACAGAGATAACTAAGCAGCGGAAATTAAAAACTTTTCTTTTATATATATAACGAGTTACAATAGTAAGGAAGATAATAACATAATCTATAACTAGATCTTATCTATAGCTATGCCAGTCTACTACCGAGTCATTCCTGATAGCTTGCCCATCTAATCTGCCTTTGCTAGAGCCCTTCCCTTGCTACTTTAAACATTATCGATACCTGACATACATGCTTTTGAAGGTTAGCTTACGCTAGTGAGTTCTAAGTATTTAAAACTTTTACCTTTCCTTGAAAGGTTTACTTCAAACATTTGGGCCTAACGACCCCTTCTTTATAACATTTATCAGGTATAAAACATAGCAGAGTTATACCAAAACATTTAATCATTTATCATTTATCAGGTATAAGACATAGCAGAATTATACCAAAACATTTAACCATTCATTCTACTAAGCATTGTCTATTGAAACCACGTTAGTTCCTCGGGCAACCGTCGCCACCCGAAACCTTTCATAGAGTAACTGTCGTTACCTCGGGGAACCGTCATTCACCGCTTTTTGTTGCACAACCACCTTTTCCCTTTTCACTAGACAATATCTGCTTAGATTGAAACATTTTTAACCTTTTAAACCTTTTTATCCTTTTCGAAAGTCCATTTAAATAACTCTTGTATTTGGACTCATAACCGTTTCAACACCAGTCCATTACCCGTATATGGAAATAAGCGTTTCATAAATATAATGTTATGGGTCTTGCATAACAAGGCTAATAAGATCATATTTACTCGACACTTAGTCCTATACATAGGCTTAGACCAAACATTCACATTTTTCATTTCTCAAAGCTTTATATAAAAGTTTCATCTTTTATATTACCCGTTTATTATAACCTTCCCAAAAAAAGTAATAACAGGTAATAATAACTTTAAAACAGTTATAAGTATTATAACTTTTCCACGTATGTGTATCAACACAAAGCAAGTAAAGGCATCTCAAATACTTTTCAAGTAAACAGTTTGAATATATATCATTGCATGTATATCAGCCCGAAAACATTAAAACATTTAAAATATTTAAAAGTGGGCTCATAGAACTCACCTTATTCTCTTAAGCAGTTAATTCAGAGAAAACCTCCGCTATGCCTTCCAATTAAACCTAATCGCGTATTGTATGACGTTAACACAAGGTTTAATATAATAAATATTTCCTATGTTTATTTTAACTCTTTATTAACTTAATAATACTTAGTTATTAAGTTTATTTCTTTTAAAGGTCAAAATGACCAAAATACCCTTTAGGCCATTATCATTTTTTCCTTTGTTGATAATATGAAGACACGCATTCCTATAAGTAAACGCTCACTCCGGGATCGCCCAGTGAGGGATGCCATTTCCCAGTTGGGATTTATGCGACACCCTCGCTTTTGCCAGAAACCCCGGTGTATAGGCGTCTACCCTTCCGGTCCGCGCGAACTTCTAAATATCCGATTAACTCGGTATTTGAAATACTTTATCATTTATCCATTTTAACTTTATATATACTTATTATATATATAAACATAGTTCCATATTAAAAATCAAGTCTCCATACCCTCCGGATTATTTTATATTAAATAATCATGTTTGGAAACCCTAATTTCCCGTTATTCTCATTTCTTTATCAAAACCCATTTTTATTCAAAACTGACTTAGGGTATTATCCGTTATAAAATTTTATAACATGCTTTAGAATTTCAAAGCTTGGTTCATTACCGTTTACTCGGGTTTGACAGAACAGTGCCTAGAAAACCCTAATTTCCATATTAACCTTTTAATATACATTAAACATATTTTAAATATGTTTTAAATATATATTAAACATTTAATCCGATAATTTCTTTATCAATATCGACAACCTTTATATTAACTATATATTTATATATATATTTAATATTTAAATATATATTCTTTTAATCAATTTAATAAAATCGATTCATAATTATATATATATATTTCATATATATATTTATCCGTCTTAATACTTTTATATCATTTAACCGATTTTATTTAAATAATGATATTTAAAAATATAACGAATACTATAACGCGATTACCTCTTTGACGGGTCGTGAAACGAGTCCAAAATGACCGAATAATAAAATTGTCCGATTTGGACAAATAACTAGCCCTTCCTGACTAGCTTCTCGCCACGAGCATTTCCCCATTGTCGGTTTATCGTTTGGACCTCGTTACGCCACCGAAACGTCGCCCAAAGTGAAGACGGGTTAACTCGACGTCCCTTTTCTAGCTCGAATTACGACCACCTACGACTGCCGTTAACAACCGCCAATCACCGCCACCACTTACCGCCATCCCGGCAGTCCATCGGCGTCACCGCCATGCCCCGTCGTCAACCGTACGTTACCAAAATTCAATCGAAAGAGGGAACGGTTATGTCGTGTTTTACCGGGTTTTATCTCGTTCCATCTTGTTTAAACGTAAAATCCATCTTCTCTGATGAGAGCCCAGCTACCGCCACCTGCCGCCACTGTTGCCTTAGTCGTCGGAGATGGCCACTGGCTTGCCGGAATTTTGAACGGAGAACGGATGGGGTACGGGTGCCGCCGAGTTCACTGGTGAAAACATCGGGAGGGGATGACTGCTGTTGCTGCTGGGTTTATTGAAGAAAGGGAACGGCGAGGGTGGTCACCGACATCTGCAGCACTGAGCCGTTGCCTCTGGTTCATCGGAGCTGCCGGAAAAACGAAAGGGACGATGGGAGGAGTTCGAAGCTGTCGCCGAGAAAACAAGGTCGCCGACTCGATCGGTGGCTCACTTGTCACCATGAAACCGAGAGGAGGTTGTTGGGTCGTCGGTCGGAAAAGAAAAACAACGAGATGGGAGGAGGCTGCCGTCGCTCAGCTGTGCTCGCCGGAAAACAAACAGAGGGAGGGAGAGTGATGGGTGTGGCTTTACCGGAAAATCGTAAGAAGAGGAGGGGAGACCGCCCGCTGCTACTGCTCTCTCTCTCCCTCATTCTTTCCTTTAACTGAATTTAAATGTGTTTGTGTGTGTTTGTATATGACTTGTGATTGCATGTGTTGTGTATGAAAATTGTATTCGTTTGTATGTGTATATATATAGTACAATGAATTGAAGATATAGTTTACACGTACGTGCATGACTAACATTATTTTTTGATGAATCATGTCAAAGTTTTCGACAACTCTTAAGCAGTAAAGTAAGGAACAAGCAATGGATAGATAAGATAGTTCTTGTGGTATAAGATTAAATATACAGGTATTATACCCGTATTCTGAACCTGCTAAATAGCTTAATATTTTATAAACGGTTTATAAAAATTTCCGAACATCTAAAATATTACGGGAGTCCACTAAATTTAATTATTATATTTATTCTCTGGTTATAACGTAAATCGCTAAACGTTTAGTTAATTTATTCGGTAGAGGGCTCGTGTCCAATCGATGTTGCGATCACGGCTGTTTTACAAACCGAACACGTTTTCTTGACTGAAATTCTCTATAAATATTATTATAATTATTTATACCTTGCCGAAGTGTCATAATCATTCCGAACGGCTAACCAAATTGATTTCGGTTATTATCGTGTAACAACACCGGTTACCGATTTCATCGTTTTTCGTACCGAATATTACGAATATATTTTACAATGATTATAAATCAAGTATTTAACAATACGTGATATTTTACTTTCGCCTCGGTGTTAATTTAGTGACGTTCGTGCTTAAATACGATGTATTACAAACCGGGACTAAATCTTTATTTTGCGTTTTCCCGCTTCGTTATAACTCGGATTTAAGATCCGTTTACGCCCACGATCTTTATTTTTCGTTATCTACCATATTCTATTAATTCGACTCTTGACGTTTCCTCGAATTTCGTGCCGAATATTCGTACGTGAATCGTGACGTTTCTCTATTATACGTATATATATATATACTATATTACATGCATTTCAGCTACTTAACAAATATAGCACACGTATATAATTTAAGTCATAAAATTTTGGGGTGTTACAAGTTCAAAGTTCGATTCCTAATTCATTTTTAAAGTACCTTTGATGCTTTTATATAGGGTGTACCGCAGCTAACCCACCACACCTATAATACTTTAAAAATGCGCTAGTAACCTACGAAGAACTACCATTTTTCAAATAACGAATGTACTTATGATTGTAACAACACGATAGAGATTGAACAACATCAGATACGATGGATCATGATTACATGATTATCCGTAACAATTGATTTACAGATTTGATTTATCACCGTCTCTCCTACTTTAGGGATAAGACCGGTGGAATATGAGGAGAGTGGTGGGGGTAACATTATTTACTTTTAAATTGTTGAAACTGATATTTTGACATTAAGTCAAGAATATCATTTCACACAATAAAATGGGATCACATATTTCTTAACAAGAGAACGCATCAGGTATTGGTGAGCTAGATGGGTAGCGAGCCACATCCAAATCACCCACTAGATGTGAGGTCTAGTTAATAGTCTGGATCAGAAATTGGCTAAAACCCAAAATTAACGCCTATGACCAAAACCAAATGTATGCTAAGCTAGCATCACACACAATTGTTTAGGTGTAGTACGTATAAGTCTTGGACTGGCCAGAGAAATCAGAGATACTTTATGATTTAGAGCAAATTCAATCATTGCAATTTAAGGCGGTGATAATGTGAGAAAATCGTTTTTAACAGAGATACTTAATTAATCCGTTTGAGGAAAAGATTGTGATACAACACGAAATTATCATTTAAATGAATCACCATTCAAATGATAACACGAATTGACCACTTGATATCGAAATGCAAATCATTGAATGTATCACTGTGACAATCCGACTTTTCAGGTCACTTTCTAGCATTAACTGAACGTAAAACGTGTTAAATGTTGTGTGAACATTTATGTGCTTAACTGTGTTGACTTGTCGACTTTAGAAGATTAGGGTTTTGTGTGATCAATCACTACGAGCATGCACGGAAGTTTAAACGTTTGAAATTCTATGATTTTATGTGGAATTAATACATATTAATATATATATATATATAGAGGGCGGTTCCTGTGCGGCAATGTGTTTTCCCTAAGTCCGGTGCGGCAGGGGGTAGATAAGTAAATATCCAGATTCCTCCCCCATTTGTATGTTTAGTAATTATTTCATTTCCCCCACAAATTTTAAACGGCCATAACTTTTTTATACGACATTATTTTCAAAAACGAATTTCACCATAATTCTAGTCGTGAGTTTATCTTTAATTTGAGACTAGGTTTGCTCGATTTGAAGAAACTTTTTTTTTTGACGTTTTTCCGGGTTTTTTCCAGGTTTTTTTTTTTTTTTTTTTTTTTTGAGTAGTACTATGTGCGATTTAGGCCCCTAAAAATTTTTAGATTTTAATTCGAAGCGTAGATATCTTTTTTTTAATTTTTTTTAAAAACATTGACAGTGTACACCAGCATAGACCAGCACAACAGCACAAATCCACCAGCACAGCCAGCACAGACCAGCACAAGAGCACAATTCCACCAGCACAGACAGCACAGACCAGCATGACCAGCACAGCACTGACCCAGCACTGACCAGCATAGACCAGCACAGTGTGCAAAAAAAGAACTAAAAAATTAAAAAAAAATGCCTACACTTCGAATTAAGGTCTGAAAATTTGCAGGGTCATAAATCGCTACTAGGAGATTCAAAAAAAAAAAAAAACAAAAAAACAAAAAAAACGTTCTAAAAAACGTCGTAAAAAACGTGAATTTTTTTTTTCTCCAAATCGAACAAACCTAGTCTCAAATTAAAGATAAAATCACGACTAGAATTATGGTGAAATTCGTTTTCGAAAATAATGTCGTATGAAAAAGTTATGGTCGTTTAAAAATTGGGGGGAACTTGAATAAATATGTTTTTCCACATTTACCCTTCCAGCTTTAAGATTCCCTCCACTCCTTCTCTCTCATCTCCTTCAATCTTATCCATCCATCCACTTGATCTAAAGGCCTAGAATGTGCCGCACTGGACTTAGGGAAAACCAAGTGTCGCATTTGATCCGAACTCTATATATATATATATATATATATATATTTATATATATATATATGATTAAATGATACTTATAATTTTGTATAATTAAAGGATTTTAATTACAACTATTAATAATATAATTATATTTGACTTAAATATATAAGTTATGAGCTTTAAATCTCGAGGTTATAATTTTATGTGATTTTAAAACATATAATGGTGGAATTATATTCCATGATTTCATGGGGATAAAATGATATTTATAATTCTTATTAACGTTATACGATCTATACATTTTGACATTCCTCGTATATTCGTTGTTAAAAACATTTCCTGTCAATTTCGTTAGCTCTCGTTAACCCTTTTCTAAACTTTGAAGGACCACTTTTGCCAATTCCTAAACTTTCTCTAATTAAACAAACCTGCAAGGACTAATTTAGAAATTCTCCAAACCTTGTGCCACCTTTGTAAGTTTGTGAGGGACTGGATTTGCCAATCTACCAAAGTAGATTTAATGCCATTTACGGCATATTCAAACGCCGACTGTTTTCTCATGACCACCATCATTCCGGTCATTAATCCGGCCATCAAGGTTTCGGCAGTTTCAACTTGTGTCACTCCAATCGACCTACATATCATTGGCATATCACGGTGAGACACTCACAAAACTCAAAAAAAAAATTCCCTGCTCTCTCCCACTCGTTTCCAGTTTTGCGGCGAAGCAAAACACCACCAATCACCACTATCCAGCCACCGATTCCACACCATTATACCACCTCTGAGTTCGCCTTCCATCACTGATCAAGCGAGAGCCTTCAATTTTCAAATCGGAGCAAAACACGGGGTGATTATCGGAACTTCGGGACATGTTTTCGGCGATTAAAACTCGTAATCTCGCATCCACACTTGAGGTAAATGATCCCCTTAGAGTTTCGCATCTTTTTCTGGGTCTAATTGTAGTTTCGCGATTTTCCGGCGACCGGAGTTAGGGTTCCGGTCACCGGAGTCCTTGGATGAAGAAGATGGGGACTTGTGTGTACAACATAAGTATTTTTCGTTTGAAATACAAACCAGACGCGAAACTGGCACACTGGTTCGGGTACGGAACTTTGTTGCGAGAGGTCGGGGGTTCGAATCCCGGCCCTTGCGTTTTTGTTTCTGTTTTATTTCATGCAACCCAGTTCTGGTTTCCTGATCGCTGTTTGAGAACAAAAGAGTTCTCGGCTGAGGTTTTAACACAACTGTGTCGCTGGTCTGGTGGCAAAGTGGATTCCTGTTGGACCGGAGGTCACGGGTTCGAACCCAGTGACCTCCATAATATTCTTTTTGTTATTTTTTAGTTGCTTTGATATGTTAGACACTAGATCTTGTACCAAATGTATCCCTTGTCATATCTTAAACTCGTAAAAAAATACACTTGAGACGTTTAAACCTCGTAAATCATATTTTTAGTTGTAAAACATGTTTAACTTGTCAATTTAAATTAAAAATATAGTTTTTAAACATCCATGTATAGATTTATTGATATAAAACTTTGGGTTTATCTAAAAAGGATAAATATATATATATTCATTGTGTAAACTATTATATACATATACAAAACGTTGGATTGAAAGAAAGTAATATTTTGTGTAAACATTAAAATGTTTTAGGAAACTATTAAAAACCGTTGCTTTGACTAGAAACACGAAACATTCGGTTTTGGATTATGATTCACTATAAATTGTTATTTCTTTCAAAATAAATATTCAAATCATTGGATTTAACATATTTATGTATATATAAATATTTATAACTTGTTGAAACTTTATTATTAACGTCACTTGAACATTTAGTTAAATATATATATTATATATGTATTTATTTTGATATCCTCAAACTTAGAAAATATATATTAAAGTTATATATTGGATTTTCTCGCGTTATTTCGATAATCGCTCGGATTTGGCACACGTGCCATCCTCGACTTATTCCGGACTTCACGATCCTTCGTTTTTATCGTTTACGTTAGACTTATAGTTTATAGAACACACACTTATACTCGTATGCTCGTTAGGTGATTGATTGCT
>JBCNJP010000007.1:94894028-94922028 GCA_039602395.1 Deinandra increscens subsp. villosa | reverse complement strand
GTCCTCTGGCAGGTTCTCGTTTGAGCCTTGGGCATTCATTTAAGTTAGAAATCAATCAAGTACAATAAAATATGATTATTTTCTGTCCAAAATATGTAGATAATTATTTCAAGTGTCGGTTTTTATTAGTTTGCCGGTTTTGTGGATATTATGTCGGTTTTGCCGTTTTGGTTCTGTTTGCCTGTTTAATGACACCATTAGGTTCCTAAATTCACCATATGTATTTTTAAACATGTTTTTACCATTAAAATACCTCTATAAGTTCATTTTGACCAGATTTGGGTTTTGTTACAAAAATGTCGTTTCCGGACCCGTCGGACGTCGGTTTTAGTCCCGGTTTGTGCCCCAATTCAAAACGGATTTGTATATAGATGCCTTTTCCTAGGGTTTTAAAGTATACTTTTGGTAATAAAAGTTTCCTATGGTGAGTTTAAGCATAAGTAATCTTTCTAAAGTCCAAGATAACATATTTTGACTATCTTAAAAGTCCAAAAACGTGTCATAGGCATTATGGGGGGTCCAAAATTACAAGATCAACATACAACACACAATATATACAAAGTTAGTGACTAAAAATGCAAACTAAACAAATACTTGTGTAAAAGTCCTACAAATCAAAGTTTGCACATAATATTTCAAGGGAAAGAGTATCATAAGTTCCTAGTAGAAACATTCATGGAGAAACATAAGGATAATTATAAGTAAGTAAGCTTTTATGGTTCAAAATTATGTTTAGACAACAATATAGGTCAAGACTTGCTAATGGAGTGTTAGGCTCATGAAATGGGCAAGATATAAACACTAGAACATGATTTAACTAGGAAAAGTAGAGATGGAGCCAAAAATGATGATGATGATGGTTGTTCTTGACTTCCAAAGCTTCCTAGCATTATCAATCATCAAGAGATTGAGTGTCTGAGTAGAAAATTTAGAGAGAGAGTAAAGAGAGAGAGAACTTATGGGTTTGGAGGAAGTGAGGGCAAGAAGAGAGAGTTATTGAGTGTTGAATTTGATAAATGGGGGCTAGGTCAAGTAAAAGATGTTTATATGTGAGGTGTACTAGAAAGAAGGGGTGTTTGGGAATGTGTTGCGTGGGTGGTTCGGTTCAAAAGAAACCGAGAGAGAGTGAGAGAGCCGAGAGAGAAAGAGAGGGAGAGTAGAGGGATCAAGGGTATATGGTGTAGTTAAATAAAAAGGCTAAGTGTTCCTAGTAGAAACATTCATGGAGAAACATAAGGATAATTATAAGTAAGTAAGCTTTTATGGTTCAAAATTATGTTTAGACAACAATATAGGTCAAGACTTGCTAATGGAGTGTTAGGCTCATGAAATGGGCAAGATATAAACACTAGAACATGATTTAACTAGGAAAAGTAGAGATGGAGCCAAAAATGATGATGATGATGGTTGTTCTTGACTTCCAAAGCTTCCTAGCATTATCAATCATCAAGAGATTGAGTGTCTGAGTAGAAAATTTAGAGAGAGAGTAAAGAGAGAGAGAACTTATGGGTTTGGAGGAAGTGAGGGCAAGAAGAGAGAGTTATTGAGTGTTGAATTTGATAAATGGGGGCTAGGTCAAGTAAAAGATGTTTATATGTGAGGTGTACTAGAAAGAAGGGGTGTTTGGGAATGTGTTGCGTGGGTGGTTCGGTTCAAAAGAAACCGAGAGAGAGTGAGAGAGCCGAGAGAGAAAGAGAGGGAGAGTAGAGGGATCAAGGGTATATGGTGTAGTTAAATAAAAAGGCTAAGTGTTTGAGTGTGTGTGTGTGTCGAGTTCGGTATAAAGAAAGAAAAAGAGAGGGTTCGGGCTCGAGTTCGAGCTCCACTTGAGCCGGTCCACTAGAGCACACAAGGGAGGTTCATGAGAGTTGTGATCTTGATTTATTTGTGTGCTTTGTAGCTGCAACTAGAGGGGGAAACAAGGATGTAGAATGGTGGGAAACTAAGGACCTTTGGTCCATAGTTTTGTTGTGGCTTGAGACAACTTTAACCTATGCAATCATAGGTGTGTAAGCATGTTGGGGATTGATGGAAAGAGCATCTCTTGGGGTCAACTTATAGTTCACAACAACAAACCAAGCAAAGGTGGTGGTGGTTTGGTTCGCTAGCCGGCCGAGAAAGAGGAAAGGGTCACGGGTTCGATTCCATGGCCGGTCGGGTCGAGCAAAACGAGAGGGAGAGGGGAAAGGGAAAAGATGACGGGTTGGTTTAATCGTGAAGTAAATAAAATAAATAAGTCGGATCGGGTTTGAATGTTTTATAAAATATTTATTCACGACGACATAAAATAATAAAACAATGACTAGGTTTGGAACTAAAATACTCGAGGGTTAATAACTTGAAAAATTAAAGTTGCATATATATATATTTTGTATTAATATGAAAATACATTTGTCGTGAGCGTTAATAAAGCTTTATGAAATGTTTTAGACATAAATTAAATCGACGTTTACGTAGGGAATTGTCACAAGTCTCGGTTGTTGTCGTTGTCTAAACACATTGTTGTTTTAATACGAAATTGTTTGTTAATGTTATTTGTGAAATATGTAAATGATAAAATGATAATGGTTGATCAAAGGGTATGATAAAAATTAACGTTAAACGATAATGATATTAATAATAAATCCCAAGATGATGGGATCACGCATGATGTTTACCACATAGTTGGTAAATTTAATAAACGAATTTGGTTAGTCGCTTTTATTATTATAGAAGTTTCAGCGACCATTCCGTGCAAAGAAATCATCATGTTCAAGTATTGTTTTCAACATGAATTAAGGCTACGTCAAGGCTATATTCCTATTGTAATTAATGCAAATATGATAAAATTTTGCACATTGCAAGTAATCAGTTACGTAACATAGTTAACATATAAGTATATATTATCGGTTTTTGTCCTTGGAAACTTACGGGTTGTCACAGTATCATTCTAGATTTGCTGAAAAAGGAGTAGTTGTATGCCAAATTTTAGAAGTGCGATTTTTTGATACGGGATGTGAAAATCCTGGGTCATATCGTGAATGAATTAGGAATTCAAGTTGATCCGTCGAAGATTGAGGTGATTAAGAGTTGGCCTGTACTAAAGACACCGACTGAGGTACGCCAATTCCTCGGTTAGCGGGCTATTACAGACAAGTCATTGAGGGGTTTTCCTTAATCTCTCAACCTTTGACCGCGTTAACGCATAAAGGCATCGTGTATAAATGGGATGCAAAGTAGGATGCAGCATTTCAGCTTTTGAAGAAAAAGCTTTGCACTGCACCTATTCTTTCATTACCAGAGGGAACTGACGATTTTGTGGTATATTATGATGTGTCTATTAGAAGCATGGGATGCACACTCATGTAGCGCGATAAGGTTATCGCTTACGTATCAAGAAAGCTCCGAGATAATGAGAAGAATTATACAACTCATGATTTGGAGTTAGGAGCTGTATTTTTTGTATTAAAGATCTGGAGACATTACTTATATGGTACCAAGTGCACGATTTACACCGATCACAAGAGTCTTCAGCATATCTTTGACCAGAAGGAGCTGAACATGAGGCAACACAGATGGGTGGAATTGTTCAATGATTATGAATGTGCTATCAAGTATCATCTGGGGAAGGCTAATGTAGTAGCTGATGTGTGTTCAAGCTCTGCAGATGAAAATTCACTAAGGTTTCCCAGAGCAGATTTGGAACGCTTGGTTAGAAGCGCTGAAAGAAGAGAACTAAGAATCTAAATCCTTGCATGGTTTGGACAAGTAGTTTGAGATCCAATCAGATGGAGCTCAATATTTTGCTAGGAGGCTATGGGTGCCTCAGCATAGAAACTTAAGGTAACTAATTATGGACGAGGCTCATAAGTCTCGGTACTCTGTACATCTGGGTTCAGATAAAATGTACAACTATTTAAAGGCTATTTATTGGTGGCCGAAGATGAAGGCTGATATCGCCACTTATGTGAGTGGACATATGTTTGACTTGTTCGAAAGTCAAGATTGAGTATTAGAAACCATCTGGATTGCCGCATCAGCCAAAGATTCCAGGATGGAAATGGGAGAACATAACGATGGATTTCATAACGAAGTTTCCTAAGACCCCTAGTCAATGCGATACGATCTGGGTGATTGTTGATCGGTTGACGAAGTCAGCTCATTTCTTGCCAATTCAGGAGACTGACAAGATGGATAAGTTGGTTCGTATATACATGAAGGAATTTTGTATCACGTCACGGTGTTCCCTTATTTTTATAACTGATCGAGATGCACGATTCACATCTCATTTTTGGAAGTCCTTACAGAAGGCATTGGGAAACCAGCTCGAAATGAGTACGGCTATTCATCCTTTAACTGATGGTCAGAGTGAAAGGACTATTCAGACGTTGGAGGACATGCTTACAGCCTGTGCGATAGATTTTGGGTAACAGCTAGGAATTTCACCTACTGTTGGTGGAGTTTTCCTATAACAATAGTTATTACACGAGTATTAGAGCAGCGCCATTTGAGGCTTTGTATGGACGTAAGTGTAGGTCACCAATCTACTGGGCAGAGGTGGGTGACAGTCAGGTTACTGGTCCTAAACTTATTCACGAGACAACCGAGAGAATCGTTCAAATCCGAAATTGCTTAGCAGCAGCTCGTGATATACAGAAAAGTTACACGGATAAGCGTAGGAAACCTTTAAAATTTCAGAAGGGGGACCGTGTTCTTCTGAAAGCTTCACCATGGAAAGGAGTTTATCATTTCGGGAAATGCGGAAAATTAAATCGGAGGTACGTTGGAGCGTTCGAGATTGTTGAATGCATTGGTCCGGTTGCTTATAGATTGAATCTTCCCGAGGAGCTAAGTTCTGTGCGTAACGTGTTTCATGTATCTAATTTGAAGAATGTCTATCGGACGAATCGCTCGTAGTTCCGCTTGAGGAGTTGGAGATTAACGAGCAATTGCGTTTCGTAGAGGATCCAGTAGAGATAATGGACTGGGAAACTAAACAGCTTAAACAAAGCAAAATTTCAATCGTTAAGGTTCGATGGAATTCAAAATGTGGACCAGAGTTTACCTGGGAACATGAAGATCAGATGATGAGAAAATATCCTTACTTGTTTAGACAGCCCGTGCCGATGGCCTTTGTTGGTGCAAAATATGTGTGTCGTGTGTGTATCAGTTAGTCTCGTTAGTTTTGTTAGTTGTTTTTTGTTAGAATGGTTAAATCATGATATAGGGTAGTTTGTGTAATTCCATCATACTTGAGGGATTTATATATGAGATTTATTATCTCATATATATAAATCTTGCAAGCTGCAAATGATGTGAGGGATCCGAACTTCTTCTAGGAGCCTCCGAACTTCAAGTTCGGCACTCACAAGTCTCTTCCATATATATATATATCAAATTGAAGGTTCGGACAAGCAGACCTCGGAGATAACCGTTTTTCACTGAGTTCAATCTTAAGAGGAGGAGTTTTTGATCTCGATTTTCAGAGATTTCTGTGTAATAGATCGTGATTAGGTGCTGTATACGAGTTTAAATCATGTAATCATCGATCAATTTGAGCTATAAACCGAGTTATATTTATAATTTTCTGTTCTTGAGTTCGGGGTAAGTTTCGGTCCGAATTCGGTGTATAATTCACTAGATCCGACGCTCTTTGAGTTTTCAGCCGTGGTTACTCCTTAAATTTCGGGACGAAATTTCTTTAAAGGAGGGGATGATGTGATAACCCGAAAACTTTGGTTTGATAACCTGGAAAACTGAAGTGATAACTTGAAAAACTTTTGTGAGAATCTGAAAACTTTTATCTTTTACTGTTGAGTAAATTGTTAAACTTTACACTTTACTATTGAGTAAAGTGCAAAACGTTATTCTACTATTGAGTAAAATGCTGTAACTTGATTTCTCACTACTTACAACGGGGTTGCAACGATTTAAAACATGTGGAACTTTCACGCTTAGCAACGGGTTTGCGATCTTAATTTTCGGGATGAAAATTCTTTAACGAGGGAAGGATGTGACATTCCAGCCCTTCAGGTGGGACCCAAGCCTTAGAAACGGATAAAAACAGATAAGACCAGAAAACCGAGAGTCGCGTATATAGGCGTAGCATGTAAGTTATGGTATTATAAGTGTCTAGTAGCCTTAAATCACTTCACAAACATCACTCACAAGTCGGAGTCTCGAAACATTGGTGATAAACTGAAAAACGCTAAGTATCATGAATTATGTGCAAACTGATACGTGAATTTAAATGTATGATCGTAAATCATTATGTGGCGAGTTGATACTTGATTTTATTGGATTTGATGTGATAAAAATGGTGGTGAATTAAAAATGGGAGAAAACGTTGAAAACTGTAACCAAAAACACACTTAAACCTGCATTTCCATCAAAACCCTAATTTTTCACTATTTAAGCACCATTAGCCACCACCATCTCATTTCATCAGCTCCTAACGTTTTCTTAGCCATTCACTACTTCTATCATCCTCCTACTAATTTCTTATCAAGATCAAAGCTTTATTACAAGTTTCAAGCCCCGATTTCATCCTTTCTCATCTTATATCATTCAGTATGTGTTTTCTTATGTTTTGCTTGTGTTTAAGTTATCAAGATTCATGCTTTATGATGGATCTAGGTCTGATCTATGTTGGTTTGATGATATCAAGTGTAGATCTAGTGATTGTGATAGAAAAGATTGCAACTTTTGATAAAAAAAAACATGTCTTTTATGCATGATATGATAATACATGCTAGATCTAGGGTTTTTCATGAGAAATCATGCATGCATGTGGTTAAAGCTTGATAATTTGTGTTAGATCTATGTTGCAATGACTTAATAATGATAGATATAGGATTGGTGTGCAATACAGTTGTTAACTTTACGTGAGATCTATGATGAAAACTTGATTTCGATTGCCATGCATGCAAGATTTTGAATAAAGGCACACGATTGTTGTTAGATCTACTATGTGGGTGTGTAATCTAGGTTATTGGATGCATGATGGTGTATACAATTGTAAACTTGATGTTCAATTGCATGTAGATTATTTTATAAAAATTATTTACATGAAAATATGATGAAAATGGCCTATTAGGGCAATATAGCTTTCATACATGTGGTTAGGAATCTATGACATGGATTGAAATATACTAAATGATAATCTATGTGATTTGCATGAGATAATGATGATGTGTAATCATGGAATCAGCCTACATGTGATAAATATATATTTATCGGAAAATAAATAAATTGGGGGAAATGCATAAATATGAACATGAGGTTACATGGTTATGTGTTTGCATGTCATAAGTCAATTGATTATGAGTTATACGTGTGTACAAGTCCTAAGTCTCCTAACTCGGTGGGCATGACAAGACTTTGTGCGATTGCCCCGTCTACCGTACATCGTATACGCGGGAGAATGTCGTAAATAATTGTGGCGCGTTATGTTTATCATCGTACAATGTGTTGTATATGCGATACGTGTTAGGTTATGTATGGGAAACCTAAATTTAGTCACCAATGTGTATTCGAGTCCACTTGTCCATTGTCCCCGCATTGTCGGGATGGTTGGTCAAACTTAGTCAACACTCGCACGATTGCGTGTCATAGGTGGAGTCTAGGATGATTCACCTACTTTATCCAAGCATTTACTATTTGGAATCATTTGCACCCTAAGATGACTTTATACCCAACTTTTTAACTGTTTATGCTTTTAGCGGAGAAGACATACGGTAACTGTTTATAACTGAACTTGATGATTTATACCAACACTTTATAAACCATGGCTGAAACGTTTGCTAAAAGTCCTTCCACAAGGTGAACCATGAATAATTATTAACGGGGTGTTATAAAGTAGATCTATTGGGCCTGACAAGCCTACTTGACCGCCGGGGGGTGGGGCGGGTATTATATTGTCTCTAGCTCAGTCATTACTTGCAAACAGTATGACTGGAAGGCAACGTAAGCTGTCAGTAACGGTGTCACGATTCTTATGGTGTGTAAAAATCCTATGGGCTAGCTACGCACAGGTATAAATATCAGCTTGCTTTTCCAGGGTGGACTCCCTGCTTGGGTTATGCCTCGATGAGGGTAACTGGTTATTGAACTGCTTTTGATAAATGTTATTTATCTGTTTAAACTTATGAACTCACCAACCTAGCGTTGACACTTTTTAGTATGTTCTTCTCAGGTCATTAGGAGCAGCAAAGGAGCACCTAGGGTGTCATTCATGGTGTCTATTGCATGGTTTATAATAATTAAACATCATTTGTCGCTGTGGGCGAACAAACAACATAAACTATTTTTATGTTATTGCTTCCGCATCTAAACTGTTAACTTAATACTTTGTCGGTTCCGCAATGATTTTTGAAACTTGACGAAAATGCTTCCGCACTGTTATGTTAATGAAGATTAACTATTTTACAAAACTTAACTAGTTATTGACTCGGATCCTAGTCTTGTCGCATCCCCCTGTCCGCGGTGTTTTAGGCGGGCTGTCTTACGGGTGTGTGACATTGCAAAAGACAATTAACAAAATCCTAACTATCTTAAACAGATCAGAAAACAAGAACTATACAAAGAAAAAACATGAAACTAATGCAATACAGAAGGAAGATGATCACACCGATGAATGATTCAGGATGAATTATTAGAAATTTTGAAGATGGCCACAACAAGGACAAAGGGTTTTAAATATTAAATTTTTTCTGTCAAAACATGTTAAATAAAGCTTTTATAACATGTTCGCAAAAATAGAATTTTCCGCATAAGAGTTTTCGCAAACTTTTCTAAGTGTGATTTTTTACAATTTTTGTTTAATTAGAAGATCATTGCCTTATTTAAGAAAACACACTAAAAAATACAAAAAAGTTTTATTCCAATATAATAACACTACATCAAAATGAGGCTTTAGCCACGGTTTTTGCAAAACCACCCAACCACGTTTAGAAAAAACGTGGCTAAAGGTAAGTTTCAGTAGTTTTAACCACACATTTTTTCCACCCGTGGTAAAATACATACCCTTTGGAGCCTTTTAGCCATGTATGTTTTGTGTTGTGACAAAAACACACAGTATTGGAGGCTTTAGCCACGCATTTTTGTTAGTGTGGCAAAAAACACACAGTTGTAGAGGCTTTAGACACACTTTTATAAAATATGTGACATTTATTAGTCACACTAAAAAAGTGTGGTAACATGTCCCAACGGTCACAAATTTTTTTTGTTTTATTATTCAAGTGACCAAAAACACATAAATATGATACATTTGGCCACACTTTGGGAAAAAAGTGTGACAATTACTAGCCACACTAATAAAAGTGTGGTCAAATGCGAGGAATTGTCATGGTATATTGCTAATATTGTGGCTAAAAATGTAATAGATATGGTCACTTATATTATGTTATATTATGTTGTGTGACAAAATAGTAGATTTTAGTAATTAGTAAAAGAAAAGAAATAAAACTAGCAAGTATATAGTATGTATGGCTAAACGTGAGGAACGACCACTATTTTTTAATGATGCTGAAAGTTAATATATATGGCCACTTATATTAGGTTGTGTGACTAAAGAGTACAGTGTAATAAAACTTAATTATAAGAAACAAAACATTTATAGTGACGGTTAAATTTCTTATGTGTGGCCAAATGTGAGGAACTACCATTATTTTTGTTAATTCCTGTGGCTAAACGCTTATACATATGGCCTCTTATATTAGGTTGTGTGACTAAAGAGTCGAGTGTCAAAAAAGTTAATTATAAGAAATAAAATATTTATAGTTACAATTAAATGAAGTACATATAGAATTGCGTGGCTAAAGGTAATAAATAGTTATGGTAAAAATAGAATTTGCGTGTCTAAAGGTAATAAATAGACACAGTAAATTTAATCAATAGGCACAGTTATCGTGGCCATCATGACCTTTTTACTACCTGCCACCAAAATCAAATATCCTTTGTAAATAGTGTTTCCCCCACCCCCATTACCCTTAATCGTAAATAGGATTTTCGTCACCGTTTTTTCGTCTCCTATAAAATCGCTCACTAAATTCAAACAATGTAGCCTGATCGGAAATGGAGGATTCGAGGTCCTAACGAACAAGCACCAGACTACGGCTAGCTTCCGCGTAAGTAGTCTCTGCATTTGTGTTTTTTTTTTAATTTTTTTTTGGTTTTTAGGGTTTTTCTGGAATGATCGCACCTGCATTTGGGTTTTTTTACAGGTGGTTGTATGTTTACTTTGAAAATCCATCACCATGGGAAGTTCATCTGGACGACGACTGGAGATGATGAGTGGTAGGGGCATGCGGGATATGTTGATTACATCGAAAGCTGCACCTTCTCAGTCTAGGAACTGGACGACATGGTTTGGTTTTTTAGGGCACACATCGGTGAGCTATTTCTTGGTGTATTGGAGGATCCCATCGTTGTCCCTCCGATTTGGGACCTATTACATAAAATTTAAAGATATGGACATCAAGATGATGCTACCAGGTGAGCGTCGTAACCCTCCCGAAGCCGCCAGTAGCAGCAGTAACTTTGACTATTACTCCTTTGATCCAGATTACATGTCTGATGCTAGGTCTTAGTTGATTATGTATAATTAATATTTTGGATAGATTCCCAAAGAACTCTAATTAACTATTAAAGAGGTTAGTCTTGTGTTCGGTTTAAAAGACAACCGATAGGTGAAGGAGAAACGTCTAGATTCTTGGTGTGGCTTGAACCAAGATAGTAAAGGAGTAATGAGCGTTGCAATGTGGTTCAAGCTAAAGTATTATGTGTGTAAAGGGTGCACATAATCGATTACAATAGGGAAAAAAAGAGGGAATTGTAGGTCCTCAAACAAATTGGAGGGAAACTTTTAACCATTGGATATACATGCAATTGTACTTAGGAGACAACATTGCATGGCATCTAGGGGACAACATAGGTTAGATGAGGATCAAGAAATAAGCATGTGTGAAGTGGGAAATATCTTGTAAGCTTTGCTTGGATTAATCCGGTTGAAACGAATCGGTGAAGGGGATAACCGGGTTCAAATCTTGTTTAAAGAAGAAGAGGGACTGGCCGAATGGGTTTCCGGTCGAAGGGAGGTTTACGATCAGAATGGTAGTCGACATATGAATTCTTTTTGCATGCAAAGGTGATGGGGTTATGGGTCAGGTTTATACTAGATGGATCGAATAACGATGGGTTGTAACGAAGGTAATCGAATGAGGTAAAAGGTGATAACAAGTCTTCATTTCATGATGATTAATTTTTTGTTGGTTTTAATGAATGTTACATAAAATAATGACGTTCACCAAGATAATGATAAACATTTGAATCATTACCCAATGTGATGTCTAAATGGCTTTTTAGACAATAATGGTTTAAAAATAATAATAATAATAATACGAAACACGTTCCACATAAATCATTTCGGATCATAAACATAAGTTTAGAGAAATTTAGACATTTGGTAAAATGACGAGTTTAAAGTATTAAGGCATTAACACAATGACATGAAAATATAAAGATCCATTTTACATTTCTTGTTGTTTTAAATTCCATCTTGAAATATGTCGAATTTTATTATTATTAAAATTCCACTTTGAATATTCGTGGAACTTCATTATTAATAAAACCTATTTTCAATGCTGTCGCGGGTCAGTCAAGTGTAAATTATCTATGTTTGCATGCAGGATCACCTAATTTGTACAAATTAAGCCTAATGCAAATAGATAAATAAATTATTGCAAAAATTTATAATTTAAGTTGATTAGGAAATTTTTTGGAATTGTCACAGTCTCCCCAGTTTGAAAGAATTGACGAAAGTCAGCCTTACATACCGGTGCTAGTAGTTGCGGATACTTCTGACGCATTTGATCTTCACGTTCCCATGTATATTCTTAACCTCGGCGGGAGTTCCATCGTACCTTTACCATGGGAATTCGTCTTTGTTTAAATCTCTTGACCTCACGGTCGCAGGTTTCAATGGGCGCTTCAACGAAATAGAGTTGGTCATTAATCTCAATTTCATCGAGGGGAATGACAAGCGATTCATCAGATAAACACTTCTTCAAGTTGCAAACGTGGAAAATGTTGTGAACACTACTGAGTTCGGGAGGCAACTGAAGACGATAGGCTACTAGTTTAATGCGTTCGAGGATCTCAAAGGAACCAATGTATCGGGGGTTTAGCTTACCTCATTTACCAAAACGAATGACACCATTCTAGGGTGATACCTACAACATGACATGATAACCAACCTGAAATTCTAATGGCTTGCGAAGATTGTCAGCATAGCTCTCCTGTCGATCACATACAGTTTTCGGGCAGGTTTGAATCTGGAAGATCTTTTCAGTGGTTTCACACACTAGCTTGGGATCTGTTAGCTGGTTGTGACTAACTTCTGTTTAACAAATGGGCAAGCATCATTTTCTCCCATAAATGGATTCAAAAGGGGTGACTTGAATACTCGTGTGATAGCTATTGCTATATGAAAACTCAGCTAATGGTAGATGGTCATCCCAGCCATTACCAAAGTCTATCACACAAGCACGAAGTATATCATCCAATGTGTAAATAACTCTTTCTCTTTAGCCATCCGTATGAGGATGGCATGCTGTACTCATATCATAAGCGAGTACCCAAAGCTTTTTGGAATTACTACCAAAGTCTGAACGTGAAAGGGCTGTATCGGTCGGAGATTATTTGAAGTAGGCACGCATGACGTGACACAATCTCCTTCAGATAGAGTTTAGCAAGTCGTTCTGTGTTGTACGATTCTTTGATAGGCAACAAATGCACATATTTTTTCAAACGGTCGACAATCACTCAGATAGAATCATAACCAGATCTGGTCTTTGGCAACTTAGTAATGAAATCCATGGAAATTGGCTCCCATTTCCATTGGGGTTTTTCAGGTTGAACGAGCAATCCGGAGGGCTTTTGGTACACAACTTTAACCTTTGAGCATGTTAGGCATTTGCCGACATAGGTAGCGATTTCAGCCTTCATTATAGGCCACAAGCATAACTCTTTTAAACATTGATACATCTTGTCGGATGTCGAATGAATGAAATATCTAGACTTGTGTGCTTCGTCGAAGACTAACCTCTTGACCGATCCAAAATTTGGCATCTAAAGTCTATACATAAAGTAATAGGCTCCATCCGGTTTCATTACTAATTGTCTCCCCATTGAGCACATGCATTTTTCCTTCTTGTTTCATCTTTCAGTGCTTCTAAGTGGGCTTCTTGAATTGGAGAAGTGAGATTGGATTGGATCGTCAAACCAAGAGCTTAGAATCAAAGGGGCTTTACACGATCCTTTCTGCTTAAGGCGTTAGTTACTACGCTCGCCTTTCTGGGATGGTAGCGGATTTCACAATCATAATCATTTAGTACCTCCGCCCATCGCCATTATCTCATATTAAGCTCATTCTGGTTAAAGATGTGATAGAGACTCTTGTGATTAGTGTAAATAATACAATTTGTTCCAAAGAGGTAATGCCTCCAAATCTTCAGAGAAAATACAACAGCTCCGAGTTTGAGATCGTGTGTCGAATAATTTTCTCGTGAACCTTTAACTGTCAAGAGGCATAGGCAACTCTAAAATAAGTCTTAGGTGTTATTCGTGCTCCTCCTTACTACGTGAGTAGATCAAGATATCGTCTTTGAACACGATAAAAAATTTATCCAAATATGACTTGAACACTCGGTTAATCAAGTCCATGAACACGGCCGGTGCATTGTTCAAGCCAAAGAGCATAACCAGGAACTCGTAATGACCCTGGTGAGTCCTGAATGCGGTCTTTGCAACATCTTCTTCATGAACCCTTGACTGGTGATAACCTCACTGTAGGTCGATCTTTGAATAGAAGCTTCACCCTTGTAGTTGGTCAATTAGATCATCGATCCTCGAAGGAGGGTAGCAGTTTCACTGTTAATTTGTTCAGCTCCCAATAATCGATACACATGCGCAAGGATCCGTCTTTCTTTTTGACGAAGAAGACATGAGCACCCAGGGGAACAGCTGGGTCAAATAAATCCCCTGTCCAACAATTCCTGCATTTCATAAGGTGGAAGATGGTAAGGAGAACGGGCTACAGATGTAACTCAGGGTACAAGATCGATTTGAAATTCCACTTGCCTAGATGGTGGCAGTTCGGGGAAGTCTTTAAGGGACACCACGGGAAATTCACGAGCAATCGGGACATCTTTTAGCGACTTCTCCTTAGGCCTCTTCTCGGCGAAATGTGCCAAAATAGCGTGATATCCTTTATGAAGATACTTTTGGGCTTTCATGCAGGATATAATGTTCAGCTTGGCTCCACTCTTCTGACCTTAGACGATTAAAGTTTCACTATTTGCCAATGGTATTTTGACTTGCTTTTGGTGTCACAGAATCTCAGCACGATTTTCTGATAACTAATCCATGCTGATAACGATATAAAATCTTCCCAGTTTCATAAGTAAAGAATTAATGTCGAATGTATGGTTAGAAAAACGTAAAGAACAGCTGCGGTAAACTTTGTCAGTTTCGATTAAACTACCATCTGCTAGTTCTACGGAGTATTTTGTGTCTAGCATGATTGGGGTTATTTTAATTAAAGGAAAAATCAGTAGGCACGAAGCTTTTCTTCTCTCCAGTATCAAACAAGACAGAAGCATATAAGTCGTTAAGGATAAACGTACCAGTAATGATATTCGGGTCCTAACGAGCTTCATTGGCGTTCATTACAAATGCTCTTCCACGGGAGGGACCGGTTGACTGGCTCCTTCTCTGGCATTGATTCTTCATGTGACCAACAGTACAACAACCTAAACAAGTTTAGGTCAAAAAATCTCTAGCGATATGACCTTTTACCTTGCAGTTAGTGCAGTACACGTTACTGGAGTCCAAAGTGTGATGGAGATTGCACTTCTTACACAGAGGCAGGTTCCCAGTGTATCCCGGTTTCTTCTGATCATGAGCAAGGGCAGTGGAAACAAACTCTTTAACTGGCTTGGGAGCTTTCTTAGTTCATTTCTCAATTAGTTTCTTGCCATGGCGACCACGTTTCTTTTTGTAGTCATATCTCTTATCAGAAGAGGGGGTCAGCCATCAATGGGCTTTGATTCCATAATCTTCTTAGCGAAAGATGTGCCTTAGCGTATTGCTTGATAAGCCAAACTGTGCGTCAAACAAACAATGCTTTGCAGAGTGGTTGGATTGGAAGACATTACATTCCCTTAAATGTTAGGAGATAGACCCCAGATGTAGCGCTCGAATTTCTTGTACAATGGCGTCACCTTTGTTGAGCAGATATATCTAATCCATTCATGGTTAATCCCTAGAACTTGACTTCAAGCCTTTGAAGTTCCTCACACGGACAATACTCAACTCTTAATAACTACTTCATTTCATCCCACGACATAGCGTAGGCCAATTCAGTTCTGGCTGATTCAGCGTGGGAATTCCACCAGGTTAGTGCACCATCAACGAAGGTGCAGGCAACATATGTGACCTAAGAGTGGTCTGGGCAGTTGCTGATACGAAAGACGGATTTGGTTTTCTCAAACCAACAGATGAGATGGAACAATTCCATTTTACCGGGTTGTGAAATCCGAACCCATTTTGAAATTTCGCGTTTTACCGATTTGCGAATTATTAAATACCGGGAAAATTTTCAGGTACTTATATCCTAAAATTATGTGTTAAATGATTCATAATCGTTCTTAAAGCCAAATACTTAACTAAAATCCATTGGATTCAAATTGGACCCTTGAATCGAAAATAAAGCAATTTCTAAACTTTACGTGATTTTAGTACGTGATTCATCGTTTACGGGGAATCTCGTGTTTTATGGGAATCTCGTGTTTTATCATCATTTGTTAAATTTAGTGATATCATATCATGTCACGAGTCATCACACACTAAATCGAGTCGTGAAACGTTGGTGAATTGCCCAAAATCGATACGTACAACGGAACCGACTAAAATCGCATTATTTGACCCTATGTGTACACTTCTATGAGTTACGTGTCGTATTTATATTTATTTTGAGTGGATTAAATGCGGTTAGCATGATAGAATGATGAAATGGGTAATTTGGGTGAAAACGGGACTCAAAAACTACAAATAACGAAGAACCGAGCGCAAAATCGAAGAACTGGCACAGGAGATCCCCTCCCAGACGGTTCACGGACCGCTAATTAGTCCAGTGACCCTCTGTGACGGTCTGTGACGTGATCAGCATGCAAAAATCATGTTTTTTCCTTTTAAGCCATTTTTTCTCTTTTCATAACATTCCTTCTTACCCCTAATTGTCCCAAACGACTTCCTAGCTGATCTCATCCTACTTTCATCGACCTATCAAGAATTTGGGATAAATTTGGTGGATCCAAGGTGTTAATATCATTGGTTATCATCATCAAAGGTTAGATCTCAAATCCTTTATGTTTATCTTCTAAATCCATGATCAAGTTTGTGTTTTTATGGTATTTTTGTTTAGATATTAAGCCATTCATGTCCTAAATGTTAAGATCTGAGAGATCCATGATCAAGTTTATGTTTTTAGGTAGTTATAATTAGATCTAAAATTCTCCATGTTGTAAATTGTTAGGTCTAAGAAATCTATGATCAAGATGGTGTTTTTGATGGTGTTTTTGTCTGGATCTAAGACCTCCATGTTAATGGCTTACTAGACCTCATGTGACATTAACTGTAAAAATCCGGGGTTTCAATGATAGATCTATCAGTGTGATGACCCACCTGACTAGACCGATATTTGGTGTTGGGTGATTGGTAACCTTATTGTCAGGGTTAGTTCATACACTTATTTTTTCTAACTCATATTATGTTTATCATACTTGGTATACACTTAACTCATGGAACGCATGATTTTGTTCTATGTTATTCTATTAAACCTATGTTTACTCACTAACTCTTGTAGTTTACTCGTACATTGTACATGTAGCAGGCATTGTTGTTTAATCATGCTCAATTATCACCATAGGATGTCATGGACTTTAGAGATACCTAATTAAAGAAAGGACTGGTTGTCACACCCCAACCCTTGGGAGGCCGAGATGTCAATGATCGTATCCATTTAACAAGCAAAAATAAACACTATTATTAAATTTTAAAGGTTCAAATTTCAAACTATAAAACCAAAAACAACATTTTTAAAATAGAGAACAAAACTAGGGCGGAAGCTATAGGTCTTCTATGGTTTCTTCATGTTCACACGAGCTAGTCTACATTAAGTCTAGGGACTTGATACATGCTCAAAATGATTTTGTGTCAACTTAAAAGTTGAGTGAATTCATTAGTTTAGATAGAAACAATCGTTGAGTATAAAAGGATGTTTATTGTATCGTTTGCCAAAAAATGCACTTTAGTGTTGGTTTTCCAAATGAGTTTTATCGTAGCGTATGTCAAACGTATGTTTATCATTGCATTTGCCAAAAATGGGTTTTATCGTATGTTCATCAAAAATGTGTTTTATCTTACATCTGTCAAAAATATGTTTTATTATTTCGATGGCCTGCCGACCATGGGATGATATGGAATGAAATATTAGCATATTTTCCCCATTCAACCTTCCTCTATCCGTTGTGGTCCATTCCTGATTGTTATGTGTGCGACCGCTCACCAATAGAGTCTTCCCGAAATAAATAAATAAATAAGTGAACCCAACCATAGGGTTACGATGTGCCAAAGGGCAAAATTCCGTCTCTTGTGAGGGAGTCCCAATCCATGGGCACAAGGACGTGGGGGCATTATCCTCAAATAGCGCTACCCATTTACCCAGAGGTTCTATACCAAGAAACTAAGATTGTGTATGTGCGTGACTAGCCTGGGTAAGCATCACTAATCCGTAGTAATCGTTTCGTGTATCAAGCATCCAAAAGATGTATTAGATAAAGTATTCTAACAAGTTTATATACGATAAATAAGTAAAGTAAATAAGGAGCTATGTATCACCCCAAAAGTAAAAAGGGGAAAAGGCAACATGAATCATCTAAACGTCTGCATTTTCAAAATAGTTTAAGTTTCCTAGCCTTCCAACACCTTGCACCTAAAGTAATGACTAGTCCAAATAAATTATAGGTTTGGGTTATATAACCCATAGTTTGCGTATCCATGTTCGATTGAGATTCTAGTTGATTTGAAGAACGTTCAAAGATGTGATTTGGTTAACTTAGAAATAGGTGATTCAAGTTTTATGTTTTCCAGGTATCTTAGATCGATCATTTTGATATTGGGTAACGGAAAAATGTGATTTTTGGGCCGTAAGCTCATTGGCGAAATATTAACCGGTTTGTGTTGTTAGGTTAGGGTCGTAGGCCCAATGGGTTTTGATTCAATTTGTGGAAGTTGGTTTAATATTCACAACTTGGGACCTAGTGCGAACTTGGGCCCTCGGCGCACTAGGTCCGAAAATGATTTTTATGGACATCAATAGTTACTAAGTGTAATTAAAAAAATACGTCGGATGTGTGTTTTAAATAGTTTTAACATGTTGTGTGAACTTAGAATAATATAAGTTAATATTGGATGAAACCCGATGTGTTAATGGATCCTGAACCGAGACCCGAAGCCCAATCAGTTAGCAAATGGGGCTGTTATGGACCATCCACCCCCCTACTGGGCCTGACTGAAGCCCAGATTGGTGTCGATATGTTTCTGGCCTGGTTCGAATCTTTTAACTCGATCCGTTAAAGCCTGAATCACCGGAAAACGGTTTTTGGGTCTGTCCGAGCTTCCTGACTCGATCGGTTACGGCCCAATCGAACGCAAAAGCCACTAGGCTTAATTCGACCGAAATGGAAGGGTTAAGAATAGTACGTGGCATAGCAAGTAAGGGTTCAAATTCTAAAGAAACAAAACTCATATCGGCACTCGAATGAATAATACAGAAGCATACCGATTATTGACTAAGAATATACCGTTAACAACTTCTTGGTTAACCCGAGCTTGGTTGGCATTGATGTTGAAAGCACGTGCGGGTGCTCCACGATTATTGTTGATCGAAGAGTTGGTGATTGCAAGTCTGGGACATGTATTGCGTAAATGACCAGGGTCTTCATAGTTGTAGTAGGCTCGGATGTTTGAAATTTGAGCATTTAGAAGTTGTGCAGGTCGTTAAGCCACGAGCTGGGCCATCAAAGGTTGAGCTTGAATTGGAAGACGACAAGTGTTGACCAGGTGACCCAAGCGTCCACAATTGAAACATTTCCAGCAAGCAACAGTGGTAGGGTGATGGCGTTTACAAATGTTGCATTGGGGATGAGGTCCAGTATAGGGTTTCTTGGATGGAGGAGCAGCAGGTTTGGAAGGAGTAGCGGTGATAGAAGTGGTTCTTACAACGAAGTTTTTAGCATTCCTCTTTCTTTTATTTGATTTTGTAGACGAGGACTCGGCTTTAACCTCATTTTCCTTCCCCTTGTTCTTGGGTTTTGCTTCCTTCTTGCACCCTTTCTGAGTCAAGTTCCCGGCTTTAACATGGTTATCAGTCAACCTTCCAGCAAGGCGCATGGCTTCGTCGAGAGTTGGGGGTTTACTTTCCCAGAGAGCGTTTTGGACGATCATAGGCAGACCACCAATGTAATTTTCAATACATCGATATTCAGGAAATGCCATATCAGGTAAAAAAAAGTTTTAGTTCTTGAAAACGGTCCATATAAGCTTGACTTTCTCCACTGTCTTGTTCCAAGTCATGAAATTCATCTTCGAGCATCTTCATTTCACTACGCGGGCAAAAATTTTCCTTGATTATATCCTTGAATTGACTCCAAGGTAAAGCCAGAGCGTTATCAGAACTGTGGAGTCGTTTCTCGCCATTCCATCAAATAAGAGCTTTCTTGGTCAAAGAACTGCTAGCACGACATACTTTCAAGTTTTCAGGGCACTCGCTATTGGTGAAGGTATTTTCCATACCCTCGAACCATTGGAGTAGACCGGTAGGGCCTTCAGATCCAGAGAACTTAGGAGAATTACATGAGTTGAAATGTTTAGATAAGCAATTAGTAGTGGCATCGTGATTGTTGTGATTAGTATTCAGACCTTGTTGAAGCTAAACTATCATATTAGGAATGACGGATGCCATCTGGGTGGCAATTAAGGAGGCCATCTTCCGGTCCTTGTTACCCTTGCGCTAACCACGAAAACGAGTCGACATGCTAAAGAGAAAGAAAAATGTTTGTGAGACCAGTGATAAAACATGATTGATAATCAATTTGGAATGCGAGTGATTGTTGTGTAAATCTTTTAGAGATTCATAAAATATCGAGGATCTTTGTAAAACATAGGATCGCGTTATCTTTGATAAAAATGGAGTGGTTCTCGTTTCCCGATTGGGAAATTACAACTGTGACTAATCAGAGTTATTAATAATTCTTGGCAGTATGTGACATGCTTTGGCCTAATAGGTTCCGATACTTTCACTAAAGGCTTCCAAATAGATATCCTGGTCCATACTACTGATTCGGATTTATAAGCAATGCCTATCTGGATAGACCCCCAGCTACCGGTATATTTCCCATTCTAGTTACTACATGTCTACTGATAGGAACCTAAGCCCGACGGATTTACAATCAGAAATCAATTTCCTAAAATGGTACGTAAGGCACCATTACTAAGGAAATAGGCTAGGAAGCCTGAAGATCTCGTGTGTGTCAAGTGTATTAACGGAAAGATGGGATTAGGAGAAAGGCATAGTTAAGTAGCATATAAGGACATCATATAATATACTAGGCATACAAACATGAGTCAATCATGTGGGACACCTAAGGCATAGTCTAGGTTATCCATTTCTAATAAGCAAAATTTTATAGCCAAGGCTCTGATACCAATCTGTCACACCCCAACCGACGGCGGAATATGTCGGGGCATGATGACTGTCTAGATGCTCATGACAACTAAATTAAAGTTGTAATATACTTAACCATGCCTTCTTATTCATTTATTGAAATATTTTACAAGCAGGAAACATACAAAACATAACCAACATAAGTATTGTAATTTAAACGTCTTTTAACTAGGTCCATCACCCTATAGCGATCACATACTGGCTCAAACATGATATCCTGCAACATGTATAAAATAAAGTGTCAACTACTAAAGTAGTTGGTGAGTAAACACAGGTTTAATATGTAATATTAGTATAAAGCATACGATCTATGTGTTAAGTGAACATTCAAAGAATATGATACACAAGTAATGAAATGGAGCAAATAAGAGCGTATCAAACCCTTGACAATTAGGTTTCCAATCACCCATTGAAAATTAATTTTAATTTACCGGGTGGGTTGTCATACCAATAGATCTATTATTGTTACCCCGGCTCGGTGTGTTAATGGGTACGCTTAGAGTTTGAGTTTGAGCTCAAAAACAGCAATAATCCAAACAAGTTCAACACATCTAGAACACACATAACGAGCATAGGATTCGCATTTTGTTTTTGAGAAATAAATATAGTGTTGGAGTTTGAGATAGAGATACATGTTGCACCCCAAAGTAATAAAAGAGAAAGGGGCTATGAATACTCACTTGATAAGGAGATAGGATATAAGAGATATGCCGAATTGGGAAAGATAAGTAACTTGGAGGTTATCGTAATAAATCAAATAAGGTATATGAATATAGGAAATCAAAATGAACTAAATTCTAAGTATTTAATAAGTGCTATACTTGATTAGGTCAAAATTACCATTTTACCATTTTATAGGTAATATAGGGTTTAGAGATAATATAAAGACGCGCATTCCTATAAGTAAACGCTCACCCCGAAATCGCCCAGTGAGGTATGACAGTTCTCAGTTGGGATTTATGCGACACCCCCGTTTTGCCAGAAAACACAGAGTACAGGCGCCTGCCCGTCCGGTCCGCACGAACTTCTAAGTACCCGATTAACTCGGTGTTTATAGTACTTTATTATTTATCACTTTTGAACTCATAAATACTTATTGTATATATATTAAGATTTAATGCCCAAAAATTCAAGTCTTAATACTTTCCGGTTTATTTATTATTAAATAAATATATTCAAATCCCTAATTTTGGTAAAATAATTAAATAATTACCAAAACTCATTAGATTTTCGAACAAACTTATGGTTTTATTCATAATATTATATTATGATATTTCTGAATATATGAAACCTTAATTCAACGTCGTTTATCCAGTTTTGACAAAACAATGACTCGAAAACCCTAATTTAAGCATAAATATAAAATAAATATCAAAACTTATTAGATTTTGAAAATAAACTTAGGGTTTTGTTCATAACTAGAGATCAACCGCGCGTTGCTGCGGCCATATAGATTTTCTGTATAAATTGGTAATAATAATGAGTAAACAGAAGTATATGAGTTGTCAGGATTATTAGACATACACGAAAAATAAATATAATTTCTTAGAAGATTGAATTAACATATGAAATACTATAGAAATGAAATTTGATCTGTGTGGGTTGAAAAGATTATTCCGAACTATATATTGTGTCGGTAGTTGTGGATGCAGAATATGCGCAAATTATATAACAAAAGATATAACATGTTACGCATCAAATACATCTGTTGCTTTATTTGTTTCAATATTTGGATCATTCTTACCTTCAGTCTACTAATCGCGCGTCGATGTGGCCGAGAAAGGCCGCGCGTGCGCATAGGATGACGCCGCAGTTGAGATCTTTCACGCTTTTAGAACCGCCGCTGCCATTGAACTGGATGATGGCGAGTGAGTAGAGCGCCGGAGCGTGAGATCTAATTACGGCTTTCGCCATTAGAGCGGCCCCGGTTTTCGTGTTTTGGAGACAGTAGAATTGAATCTGTGCAAAAAAAAAATTTAATTAATTTTTAAATTATTATCCATGCTATTAAATATTAGAGGTCTTAAACAAAAATCAGTTGGAGAACCCGCGTGAAAAAAGTAACCGAAACCGGTTATAAAAAAACAGAAAGACTCCAAACCGGTTGCCGGTTACGGATGCGGTTTTTACCCGTCGGTTATAAAAAATCGGTATAAAAACCGGTTAATCTGTTACAACCGGTTTGAAACAGGTTAGACAAAATTCCATTAAGAACCGGTTAGAAACTGAACCGGTTTTTTGAATAACCGGTTAAGACCCGATGTTGAGCCAAACCGAAACCAGTTAGGAAAAAAACGGTTTGTGCACCTCTATTAAATATTATGAAAAAGATGTTTTAGTGTTATTTTTTAAACGCCAACAAATATCTCGGAAAGCCAGGATATTTATATACAGAAGTTGAGCTCATTGTAAGAAAAATCCATCTTTCGAAATGGCCGAATGGTAAACCTCAAAACTCAAGGATCGAATTTCAGACATCTCACACATCACCACAAACCACTTGGACAAATACTCGTATTTTTTTAGTATTAGAATTACACAACGCATAAACATAAATTATATTGGATTAGTGTTATTAGAGTAAAAACTAACCATGCCTAATGTGTAAGAAGCTTCAACGTTTCCGGCGTCGGAACACCGTTGAAGAAACCGGTGAGCACCGACCGACCAATTCTCAGCTTTCACGGCGAACGTTTCCGCCGACGCTTTCGCTAACACAAGCGAATTAATCCCCAAACCATTGAATATTTGCATCTGTTTAATTCACACGTACAATCAAGAAAAAAATATTAAAATTCACAATATATGAAAAAAGAACCTCTGAGTTCCGATTGCTTACGTTATTAGAGCGGCGACGAAATCTGTCGGGATTTTTAAATTAGTTGGGTTTTGCCTCATCTAATATTTGCTGCTATCTTCGATTTCAATTGCCACAATTTTACTTTAAAGGAATAAGGATCATTAAAAAAAAAAGTTGACCCAAGTACAACTCAGCCAAAGAAAAAAAATCCCAGTTTGTTTTAGCAGAAATAAGGTGTCCTAGAGGAACGAACACGGGTTTAGCAGGAAACAAACACAAAGTAACACCACTACGCCAGCACAGCCACCATACACCATCTCGCTTAGCAGTTATATAATCTAAAAAACTGAACGTGTTTTAAATTATTAAAGAGCCACGCAACCATATGCATGTTTGCAATTGTATATATATACAATAATATATTATAATATTCGTGAAAATATAAAACCTTAATTTAACATCGTTTATCCAATTTTGGCAGAACATCGACGTGAAAATCCTAATTTTGACCAATTTTTAGATAAAATACCAAACCTTCTCAAAACTTGAAATTAACTTAGGTCTTTCTTAATATACATTATTTTAAGATTACCCACAAAAATTCAGACCCTAATTTCAACCCGATCACCCAATTTTTGCAAAACAAGCTCAAGAACCCAAGATTTTATGTATTTTTAGAAAACATACTTAGAGATCGAATTTGCAAAAACTAATATAGATTATTGTTAATCATACCTAATGATGCTTGATTGCAGAATTGCAGCTTCAAAGGACTTCTGAATTGAGAGAAATTAGAGGAGAAAGTTTCGGCCAAGAACAAGGGTTTTGAGGTGAAGATTTGCGAAATCGGTGAGGATCATGGATGAATCAAGCTCCCTTTTATAGTGTTTAGGGGCGCAGGAGGTTGATACACGTAACCATGGTGACTATTTGGCCGAAATCAACACGTAGGTGGGTCAATCGTAGAGAACAAGTCGAAAAAAACGAACCTGATGGAGACTTGTGGTGGATTTGGGCGGCGGTACGCAACGGAGGGAGGCCAGGGCTCGGCGACCCGCGAAGGATTTTGACAGTTTCGCAGTTTTGGTCCCTAAGGTTTATTAATTGCATTTTGACCCCCAAACTTCTACAGAACTATTATTTTATGCACCAAAACATTATAAACATGTTTATAAAAGTTTCTTAAGGCTCGGGACATGCTCGATGATATATGGATATGTGCGTTTTATAACTTTCAATAAATTGCACTTTTAGTCCCTTAACTTTTGTTTTATGTGTTTTACCTTTGTATCTTTCGATGCAACTAATGTTTTAAGTTCTACATGATATTAGAATACTTTATTAAGATTTATAAGACTTGGGATACGTTTATCGAGGTATAAAATATATAATTTATGAATATTTATTTATATATTATTTGTTAAAATTTATGAAAAATCATCAAAATTCACTATAATTCATCATATTTATTTGTGATATAGAATTCATTAAATATAATATTATGGATTAAGAAAATGAGAATTTTTGGAATGCACGAACTCCCGGTTAATACCGAAATCATATGAAAAATCGTATTTTTGCTATTTTTGTTTTAAACTGCGAACTTTTTACGAAACCTCACATACATTTACTTGTGTGTTTGACTAGTATTATCCACAAGTATTATACATGTTTAGAATGCTAAAGTTTTCCGGTTTTGCATATATAACAAAAACGATTGAGTTATGGATCCGATTTGTGATAAATTGAAACATCGAATGTCATGAATACTGTGATTAAAGGATTAAATCATGAAATACATGAAATAATAATATAAATTGCGAAATGATCCTTTATTGATTATCAACCATGATAGGAAACGGTTCGGGTATTTATAAATGGTTTAACCGAAGAGTTATAGCTATCGTATCATGGGAAGTAGCTAATTCTATCGTTTGATTGTTCCATTTCTAGATCATAGGGTTCTGGTTGATATTTGATATAGCGTTAAGTTTTAGAAAAACATAAATCATTGATGATGAATGCATTATAATCTTGTCTTCCTGATTTATGTGAGTGTTTTCAATGTCGAACTGTGAGGATGGCCCTCAAGTTCATCAATTTAATTTGATACACACCAGAACGTCTTACACTATCGCGGTCCGTATCGGGCCATCCTATCTAAAATGCATAACTTTGATTTCACATAAGTCTGTTACTTTGCATATTATATTTGCTTATGAACTGGATTCTCTGATCCTTCTTCTAGCCATATATCTACAGGAACAAATTTAGTTTGAACATCATGAAGTGAAATATTCTTGCTGAAGCATTCACGCTGGATGCTAAAAGGAGCTAGTGTTATCACACTTACCATCACATGCTAACTTCAAGTCCCCTGGGAAGTCCCGTTCCATCGCTCCTTTTATTTACATGTTTTATTTGTATTGTTTCTAAATACACATTAGGGACAATGTACAGTTCTAAGTGAGGGTATGGGAACATCGGGAACAAGTTCTGAATTATATATAATTGCCCTTGAAAAAGAAGAAAAAGGTTAATAAAGAAAAAATCCGAACAAATTTTAAATTTTCAAAACTCAATTTGCACGAAAGTACACCTTTTTAACATAATTCATAGATTCGTTTTTTAGAACGTGCTTGCATTGTCGTGTCTATAAGTAGCAGGAATATTAACAAGTAGTTTAATGAAAACACATGATCAGGAGTATTTGAATTAAGTCTAGCAAGCCTAGTAAATCCATTTTCCCTATTTCCTTTGTGAGTTTTCCTTATAATAGTAATCCCTTTTAGATAACATAGAGTGATCAAAAGAGAAAAAATGAAAAGAAGGAGATGAAAAAAATATGTATGTATGAGGGAATTTCGAATGTCTAATATAAGTTTCTAGGTTTATGTTCAGACCATGTCTAATATTTTCCTTGAGACTGTTATGGATCTTTTCCAGGTCATCAATTGCCCGAAGATGTTTGACTTTCTGCATAAGTCCAACATGCATATCTTAGTTCTTATTAAAAAAAAAGAGAAGAAGAAGAATATATGTAATGCTAAATAAATCAGAATGACTATTGTGACATTGCTGTATGTATACGCCAAAATATACGTTAGGGTGGTAGCTCATACACCCGTATCTTTGAGCAACGTTTGAATTTCTCCCCCCATTCTTTGGTCAGATCCCATAACAGAATCGGCAGCATGATCGACATATACACCCAAGAATACGCTTAGACATACTTGACTTTGAGCGTTCACCTGAAATATAACCCTGAGAGTCGAGTGAGTTGTGTAACATAATGCTAGGGCTTGCTAGAAAACTTAGTTAACACTACCTGTGATCTTTAATAACTTATAACTAGTTGGGTTGTCAATCTTAGTACTGTGGTAAATCCTTATAGACTTGGTGTTCAATGCAGTATATATCTATGTGTTAAATTGTCATTGTAGTAGTGCATGAGATACTTATACATGTTCGGAAATTATTGAATTCCGATTTTGAATAGGGATTGCTTAGGGACGAGCAATGTCTAAGTGTGAGGATATTTGATGTGCTTGCAATTGCACATCTTTTCTGGCAATAATTCCCAACATTCTATATGTTTTATATATTTTTTGAATGATTATGAGGCTTAGACACTTAGATTATGTTATATAGTGTTCTTAGAAGCCTTGGTAGAGATTTGGAGGAAAAATGGATAAGAAACGAAGAATTGAAGACAAAAGGAGCAAAAGTCAAAATCTGGTCAACACACCTATCGCGTATTGCGACAGGCACCCCCTTAATCCTTCGCGATACAGGAAGATCTATTTTTGCCTGATCTTTCACAAGAAGCTGCTTGCTTGCTACCCAAGTCGAAATGTGCTTGAAATTGACCCGAAACGACCCGTTTTGGCATCACGAGTCGTTACACAAGTGTATTTAGAAAAACCCTAATTTTCTCTTATAAATAGAACATGTTCTTATTCGATTGGGGTTGGTTCCAGACAGCTAAGGTCGGCTAATAGTCCCCAGTTACGACCAGAGGAGGCTAGAGAAGAAGATTGGAATGATCGAGAAGGCTTAGCAACGAGGATCTGAAGTCCAATCTATGCTACTACGCATCGATTGTTAGGTTTGCGATAGTTTTCATTTGGTTTCTATTTTCTAGAAATGTTTCCATCAGATTTGTGTTTACGATTCATTATGTTAGGCTAGTACATTTGTCAGCTAGGTTTAGATGACTCTGTTAGTTTGACATTTGCTTATATTACATGATAATTTTAGTAAAGTTCTAATGTTTCTTGCATGTGATTGACATTTGTTATGTATGCTTATGATGAATCTGATGATTGATAGCTTAGGCTCGACAATATGGGAGTGCACGTCCATGTTTAGGGTTG
>JBCNJP010000007.1:94816362-94893528 GCA_039602395.1 Deinandra increscens subsp. villosa | reverse complement strand
TTGGAACCTCTTACTAGTAGAGCTTATTTACTTCTACATTGTTGTGTACCAAGTATAGTAATGCAAGCTTAAAAGCAACAACACTGAACACCCCTTGGTTGTAATTTCTTACAGTGAGGTAATATAATCTACTAATTGTGACTTCTAATCCTTCTCTGTGTTAATCGGGTCATAACAACAATTAATGGAATCAAGATGAGTACCCTAATTTCTTCCCCCTTTCACCACCTGTTCCTCCAAGACCCAAAAATCAGATGAAAAACTTCAAAGAACTGGGAAAGCGACGAGGTATTTGGGCGAATAATGGAATCTAACTTTCTCCATTTTCCCCTCAATACTAAACATACTACTCCCTCCCGTCGCGTCTCAGTCTCACAACCACTTCCCCCCGCCACATCTCGTCATCCATGGCTCCATATCTCCGACCACTCTTTATCCTCTTTTTCCTCACCCTCAAGCACCTTCTAACCGCCCAACTAACCCAATTCTACCGTGGCTTTACCCCCAAACCCACCAACACACCACCCAATTACTCATCGGAACCCCCCAAATTCCGACCAAAATCCAATGCCAGATGGTGAAATCCCATGGTCAAAATCCAACATCCGGTCAATCTGGTCAGTCCGGTCAATCTCACATCGTTTGTGATATTCATCAACGAAACCCCATCACCGGAGAAACCAGTTTGGGAGATCCGGCGGAGGATATCGTCACGGTATCTAAAAAAACGATGCTTATCTTTTACTTTAATCCTTATTTAATTAATTGAATCCAAATTTACTTAAATTCCCTCCCTTATATTAACTTAACGTCAAGTCTTAATTGGGTTCTTAACGACGAGACCTCTGATGTTACAAAAACACAAAGGTTAGGACCTTTTCCGTAATTTTAAAAATCCAAGGACCTTTTCCGTTATTCGCATAAACCTTAAGGACCTCTGATGTAATTTACTCAAAAGTAAAAGTAATTCTATTCATAGAACCCTAGAACATTCACAAACCCATTTAGTAAATATTTCCACAACTTTATGTTTTTGGGTAATTGTATAAAAACAACCAATTTACTCCTTCATCCTATTATTTAATTTAGTTCTAATCTTTATAATTTGAAACCTAAATTTATGTTATCTATCCTCAATTGGTAAATTTACCAATTACATCTACCATGATTGATTCTGCTACACTTCGATATTCCGATTTTGAGAAAACTTAAACCCTACCACTTCTCTCTCCTCCTCACCACCGAAAACTCCTCACCGCCGGCTTCATCGCCGTCGCCACCCTTTGCGATGTCGCGGTAATCGTCGCAGACCTTCGCTGCTGTCGCGCTGTAACATTTTGGTTTTTCTTTTGTTTGTACCCGATCCGAATTCAAATTATGATTGATAATCAATGAAGGAACATGTTCTATTTCATCTTATTATCTCTTTTATCATTTGGATATCTTTAATTACGTCATTTAATGTATCGTTCGTGAATCATTTGAATGTTTTGCATTTACCACATTCTAAATCGAAAATTCAATCATTTTCGTTATTTAAGTCAAACCGAGCGATTACACAAATCCGAAAACGTATTAAACTTGTGGGTAATACTAGTCACGCACACAAGTAGGTTCGTGTGAAGTTTTATGGAAATCGGAGGTCGAAACGCGAATAACAAAATCTCGGTTTTCGTGCACGTTCGGGAATTAACCGGACGATCCGCAAAGCTCGAAAATCATATTTTATGGTCTCATAATGTTCTTTCATATATTTCGAGCTTGTGTTTAAAATTTGAGGTCATTCGGATAAGTGACGAAGGTGTACGAGCGAAAAGAAAAAAAATTAAATAAATAAAGAAAGAAAGAAGAAAGATGAAAAAAAAAGAAATAAATGGAATGGCAGCCACAGGAATCGAACCTGCAACCTTCCGGATCTGATCCCAGCGACCTAGCCATTGAGGCAAGGCCAGCTTTTGTGAATTGTATCTGGTTCCACAGTTTATATTGTTACTTTGTGACCTGATCGCGATCAGCTTAGGCTATTTTGACCCTCTACCCTATAAATACCAGTTGATATTGCTCCTATGAACCTCCCTCAAGCTTCTGCAAGTCTCAATTTCGTGCCTTGTCCAACCGTTCGCGTTTTTAAAAGTCAAAGTCCAGCGGTTTGACTTTCGATTTGACCAGCTTCCTTCGACTTTCACGAATAAGTTTCTTCATCAAATTTTCTTGATTTTGTATGCTTTACGATACCCCATTTATTTATTTGACCAAATGTCCTCTATGACAAAAGTCAAACCTTAAAAGCACATTTTAATTGGGGAAAAACTACCAAAAATCATAATTACCATTTACCAAGGGTTGTAATCTGTCCTAAATAATTTTTTAAGTATATTATGATGTTTCCAAACCATCAGAAAACTGAATTTTTATCAAAAACCTAAGAGTTATGCGTTTTGACCCGTTAAAGTAAGGTGATGTTTGTTTTTTAAGAGATAAAATGTCTGCAGTCTGTGGACCACATCTGTAGACATCTGTAGGAGAAGATGTGGACTAAACCTCTGCAGTTTGTAAGAAGAAGAGTGTTTGTTTTTTAACTTCTGCAAACTGCTAAAATAAACTAAAATTTAATAAACCGTTTTTATAACTTATAGATAATTACTATTCAAACCTTTTGATTTTTCTTTCTGTATATTTTAACAAAACCCGTAACCGGCGACCCGTCTCCGTCTCCGGCGAATCCCGTAACCGGCCATAACCCAGGGCTTGAGGCTGGGCTGCGGACTTCTGGTGACGTAGAGAACCCAGCGACTGCAGCAACTAGGCTCGTGTGGGTAGCCGGAACTTCTTCCGGTGATTGTTTGATCGACGCAAACAGGAAACGAGAGAGAAAAAAGAGAGGGTTCGAGTGGGTGATATGAGTGATCAATTGAGGTTTCAATTTCTCTAATGATCGTACATCGTGACTGGTCAACGGAAACAAAAGATGAACCCGTTGTTGGCCTTGAACAATTTCTAGGTCAAAACAATAAAAGCAGCTAACAACATGCTTGATGTTACATGTTCGTAGTTTGATTATGAGATTGAAGAAACTGCAGAGCCGGAGGTATCGGCGGTGCTGACAGCGAGATGGGGACCGGTAACAGAAGCGGCGGCGATGGAGTTTGAAGAGGGTTTTGCGATCGAATGGGACACATGAAGAGTGTGAGATATGATAAGGGTATTTTTGTCCACACATTCGACACTTTCAAATCCCGGTAATTTTGCCGGAGGACCATCGCCGGAGGTTGTGGTCGCCGGAGAAGAAGGGGAAGTGTCTCTCTTCTTTCTCTCTTTCTCTTTTTTTTTATTTAAATTAAGTTTATAAAATGACAAGATTGGTCCCCAGGTTTTTTAAATAGAAACAAGTTTAGAAAATGATATTTTTGGTCCTCCACGTCATCACAAACTAACGGGGTTACTTTTTAACGGAAAAGATTAGTAGAAAAAACAGGATATATTTATAAGACTGATATTGTCCAAAAAAATAGGTAGGATTATTTTTGTTCAATATCGAATAATTGGGATTAATAGTATCCATTTTTCTTTTAACAAATAGTTATTTTTAAAACAGTTTTCGTTTAAATAAAATTATAAAGATGTTTTATAAAAATTGTTTAAAAAATATTTTTTAACAATTAATATGTTTTTTTAAAATAACTGTTTAAAACCATTTTAATAAATAAAGATTTAAAAATGTTTTAAAAAAAAACTGTTTAAAAGCGTTTTTTAGAAATTGTATACAAAAGTTTTTAAAAACTATTTAAAATATTTTTTTTGAAATTAACTGTTAAAACGTTTTTTAAAAATAAAACTTAAAAAAACGTTTTTTAAAAATAAAAATTTATAAAACACATTTTTTAAAAATAAAACTTTATAGAAAAAAAATTTAAAAACATTTTATTTAATACAAACTTTATAAAAAACGTTTTTATATAAAACTGTTTACAAAGATTTAAAAGAAAACAATTTTAAAACGTTTTAAAAAACTGTTTAACGCGGTTTTTTTTTTACTTTTTATAAGGGTTTTTTTTCTTAAAGTTGGTTAAAGAAGTTTTTTTTTAAGTTGTTTAAAATATGTAAAAGGATTTAATAATCCAAGTTATGCCCTCTTGGCCGATAATAATCCCAATTACGAAATTTCCCTACAATAATCACAATTATCATGGTGTTGGAATTCATTGGACCACCGTTAACTATTCACTAACATCGTTAGTTCCTTACCGATGTGGCATGTATAAGGTTTCTTTTAACCAAATTATTATATAGAGGAGTAGAGGACTAATCTTGTAATTCTTCATAGTACAAAAATAAAGAAATTAAAGAAATCAAATACAGCTCCCAACACCACAGGCGCCACACCACCAACCCCCCACCGGCGCCGGCGCCGCCACCACTCTCCGATTCCGACAACGCCATAGAAGAGCTCAAGCCATGACGATGTCCGCTGTCTTCCGATCAACTCCACCACCCATAACTCCCTCCAAACCCAAAATTCACCCATTTCTTGTACAAAACAGGGGAGCGACGACGGTGATCAAGTTTCAAGCGTTCTTTAGGTGGTTCGTTCCAATCTCTGTTGGTGGAGTTAAAGTCATTGGGCGGTAAAGGGTGGTGGTCGCCATGGTTGCCGGTGTTAATTGATCTAAAGAGATAACCGATGAATTGTGCGTCGGTGAAAACGAGCGTCGACTGTCCATTCTTCTCTTGGATTGGGGGTTGCTTTTTTGCAATTTTCCCTTGATTGTATCGTCCTCGGATGGTGAGGTCGCCAGATGGTGAGTTCGCCGGAGAAGGGTAGCCAGATGGAAGAAGGTGGCGGCTGAGAGAGAGGAGCGCTGTTAGGTTTTTTTTTAGCAAATTCATCTTTTACCCATGTGTTTTAAGAAAATATGATACTAGTCCCACCCTTTAAAACTTGGTTAAAAAAGGCCACGTAGGATGCCACGTGGTCCATGTCACATGCCATATCAGCAAGGAACTAACGGTGTTAGTGAAAAGTTAACGGCGGTCCAATGAATTCCAACAACATGATAATTGGGATTATTGTAGGGAAATTTCGTAATTAGGATTATTTTCGGCCAAGAGGGCATAACTTGAATTATTAAAATCCAATAAACCTATTTAAAAAGTTTTAAAAAAAGTTTTTTTAAAAAAAAAAGTTTTAAATAAATGTTTTTTTTAAACTTTAAAATCCGTTTAGAAATGTTTTTTTAAAGAAAAAATGTTAAAAAATGTTTGTTTATGAAAAAACAGTTTAAAGAGAATGTTAGAAGATGTTAGAAGATGTCAGAAGTGGCTGTGTCACATCTGCACCAAGAAGAGGCCGCGCATACATTTTTTTAATGAAATGTCTTCGAAGAAACAAACAGTTTGCAGACCTAAATGTCTGCGCGTGGTCTGCGCGGCGCAGGCATAAGAAGACATAAGAGCTTTTTCAGAAAAAAACAAACACCACCTAAGTGTTTTATCACATAGTTTTCTAATCTAACAATTTTGTAGCGAATGAAATTTACTAACCCACTTCTTGGATGTTAATAAACATATGTTAAGATTTTCATAAGTCTAAATTTGACCGTCGCAAAATATTGCAACTTTTGGGCCATTTATGTAATTATTGAAACTTAAGGGGTAAAAGTGTAATTTTACTAAAGATATGAAATTTTCAGAATTGTTATGATGTTTTAGTAATTATATAGAAAACCCTTTGTTCTGGAAAATTATATTTTTTAAGACTTTGTTGAATTGACATAATTAACCCCTAAGTTTGAGAAATTACAGTTTTAACCCTAAACTTTACATAATTATCAAAAGTGGCATTTATGATCATAAAAGGGTCTTTTAGTAACAATAACTATTAAATATTTTTGACATTAATAAATTCCCCAGTTAATCGTTTAAAGCATAGTCTGATCGTGCGGTCTTTACAATTGTCAATTCTTCGAATTCTTTAGGTTTTCATTAGGGTTAGTTATTCTCGTGCGTTGGTCGTTCTTTGTCACCCGCTTAGCTTATCAGGTGAGTATTCATAGCCCCATTTTTTCTTTTATGTTTTGGGGTGTAACATGTACACTTATCGAACTTTCATACTATATATTTTTATTTAACTCAAATGCGATTCTTGTTCGTTATTGTGTGTTTTGCTTGTATGTGGACTGTATGTCATATTGCATGTTATTCTTTCATTATATATCATGATCATTCGCGTAACATTAACTGTAAAAAGCCTGTGTTCCAATAATAGATCTATTGGGGTGACGTCCCACTTGACTTGACCGGTTTTGGCGTCGAGTGATTGGTAACCTAAACGTCAGGATTGGTTTATGCACCACTATAGTACTTGCTTTATTTAATTACATGTTGTTTCATACTTGTGCATTTCCACGTAATGTTAGATGGCATGTTTTACTTACATTCTATGCCAAACCTATGTTTACTCACCAACTGCTTTTGGACCTAGATTAAGATTAAAATAAGACTATTATTTGTTTTGTTTGGATATCACTATTTGTATGACATTATATATGTTTAATGAGCGGCATGTTTAAATTTGGTAACTATGTTAGTTGTCATGAGCATCTGAGCAATCCTCATGCCCCAACGTATTCCGCCATTGGTTGGGGTGTGATGGATTGGTATCAGAGCCTTGCCTATAGGGATTTAGGTTATTAGAAATGGATAACCTAGAGTATACCTTAGGTGTCCCACATGACTAGCTCATGTTAGAATGCATTACTTTGCTTTTTGTTCATAAATGCTTCCTAGACATGCCTTCTCGAACTCACAATGTCCCTTACACACAACACACACACTTATGCACTTACACTCGAGGCTTCCTAGCCTCTTTCCTTAGTAATGGTGCCTTATGTACCATTTAGAAAATTGATTTCTTGATTTTATATTCCCGTCGGGGTTAGGTTTCTAGCAATAGACATGTAGTAACTGGTAGGGGGAAAACGCCGTGATTTGGGGTCTCCATCAGGAAGGTGTTGCGTATAAATTCGAATCAACCGAAGGACCTGGATGCCTGTCTGGGACGCCCTGATGAGAGCGTTTGAACCTATTAAGCCAAAGCATGTCTGCTAGAAACCACCAAATAACTCTGATTAGTCACGGTTGTAGTTTCCCAATTGGGTTACAAAGGCCATTCCATTATGTTTGATCTATGTCAACATGATTTCGTATTTTACATATTAAGCCATTCCTGTGTTTATCAATGACTCTCAATGCTCTATGTTTCATGGTTCACAATTCCACATCATTTTCACAAATGATCCTTCGTATTCTAAATTAATTATCAATCATGTTATACCACTCGTCTCACGAACTTTCCTTTCCTTATCAGAATGGCTCGCAACAATCGCAATGATCGCAGAGTAGCCTCGTCGCTCAACAAATGGCGGTCGTCATCCCAAACATGATGGACCAGATTCAACAAGCTGTCAATGATAATCCCGTCAATAATGGTGGTGCTAACACCAACTGCACTTTCAAACACTTTAATTCATGCAATCCTCCAAAGTTTTCCGGTTTTGAAGATCCTATTGGTTTGATGCAATGGTTCAAGGGCATGGAGAATACTTTTGTCAGCAGTGAATGCCCAAACAATCTGAAGGTTCGTGTCACACCCCCAATTTCCACTAATGGAGTATAATCGTGTGAGGGTATGATCCAGACCAGGATCCAAGACTTTAGTTACAACCAAGCCATAAAATGAATTTAACGTAAGATCAAGCATGATTTATAAAACAAAGATTAGTTTACAGTTCAGCGGAAGCAGTTAAGTGATTACAAGTTTGATATTACAAAAATAGCAAGTTCAAGTGTTTTGAAATATAAATTCCCAAAAGTATGCATATAGGTGTACTGCCGCTGCCCGTGCCATCCGTGATCCTCCTAGCGACCTGAAAAGTATCCATCAATCAAGTGTTAGCAGAAGGCTGGTGAGTTCACTAATGCAGTCTACATAACACTATGTAGACCAACAATGCATACGAAAAGTAACAGACCAATTCGTAAATAAGTTTTACAGGTTGCAAGTAATATCCATATCAATAGGTAGCGAGCCTATGCTTATGTTCACCTGAACGTTCGAAACCAAAGCTGAAAATGTATCACAGGCATAACCTATGTAATTTTGCCTTCCCCGTGTCTTTCTCGATCACGGTAGTCCTAGGCTAATATTGGTCTCAGTCCGACCGTCAGTCGGGAGGGTGCATCCTGTGCACCGCTGAGCGGGGGTGTCAATCCCCAGTAGTACTACTCAACATTACCTCGCTATTCTATATTAATGGCCCGATAAAGTAATGACTTTTGATATTAAAAGCAATTCAGTGAAACATGTGATATATAGTGGATAACTACTTAAGTAAAGAAATACCTTTACCGTGTTGTTACCATCCTTTACCGGATGCAACTATAATAGTAAGTGAAACTCACCTTAGGGTGCACAGGTACATGGAACCTGGTTCTACAGGTTGGTCAATATTGACCTAATTGGGTAAATACGACCTAACCGGATTAGAGGTTGTCACGATGACGAATATAGCGTATAATCAATCAAAAATTGTTCATACAATCATACAAGTCATAACATGCACACACATGTCCTACTTTAGGAGAGAAACATGAATCCGCCTTACAAGTCAAAACATGTACCAAAAAGTCAAACTTCAAGCACAAGTTTGGTGACATACCCAAATTACACATTTCTTGGAGTTAACCCCTAAATTTTTATAGGCATATACTATATATCATTTAGGGAATGTTGCAAAAAGAATCAAGTCAATATGTTAAGTATTGAGAAAGTTACGTGCGTCGGAAGTTGGTATTTTCAGCTTTTTGTAAAATAGTCAAAGTAAACTTAAAATTTGCATAACTTGTACAAAACTTTGAACTTATGCACGAAACTTTCCAGATCCTATTTTTAATATATAAACCTCATTTCCAATTAACAAACTTGTCAATAAAACAAGATTAGCATGCTCAACCAATTTGGAAAGTCCACTTTTCCTAGAAAATGACAGCTTTGCATACCTAACTTGCAGTAGTGTTTTGGATGACCAAACGGATGATTTAGAAGGCGTGCGAGTAGCCCACTCGAAGCTAAGACATAATACTTTACTAGGGAAAAAGAATCTGATTTCGAGCAAAATTGAGCAAGTTATGACCTATGCAAAATGGCCTAAAAATCTGGCCGAATCTGTCCATTTTTTTTTTTAGTTTGTAAAAGTTTCGGTTTTCAAATTTTGAGCAACAATTTGGTCATCCAACACCTACTAACATAATTATAACCATCTCAACATGTAATTTATGTCCCTAACATGTACATACCCAAAATCATAACAAAATCCCAACATAGGAACTAGCATACAAGCACATACACCCAATTTCCATGTCCAAACACCCAACATTCATACAAGAACATACATGGCAGATTTGAACTCGAATTTCCAGCCCTAAACCTATCTTCAAAACAGCACCAAATCAACATTTAACATATCTCTACTTAAGACATGAATTATGAGTATATAAACTCACCATTTAGCATACAAACACTTAAAAACACACATGCAACCTACAATTTCGGATTTTAGATTCTAGGGCATACAAGTTTGAGAGAGAAATCGCGGGTAGGAGAAGATGAAGTGAAGATGATGCTTCATTTGGTCTTGTAGTAGCTCAAAACCTTAATCCCTTGCTCCTTGAAGCTTGATTTCATGAAAATCTCCAAGTGTGTGTGAGTGTGTGTGTGAGCCGTAAGGTGAGAGGAGAGAGGAGAAGATGATGATGCGTGAATGAGAAATGGGGGAGGAGATGGCAGATTTCCTGTTAATAAAATTTACACATTTGGCCCCTCAAGGTTTTATTTTAAACACATGAAGCATAAAACTCAATTAAATGTGTTTTTAACTAAAACTTATGAAGTAAAGGTTCTAAAAAAATGTTTCTAATTATTTTTAAACTCGTTTAGCATGTCATGTTTAGTCGGGACAAGTATAAATGTCATTTACACATAAAAATTCCAATTTACACACGAAGCCCGGTTTATCCGAAAACGCAAAATTTTACAAATAACACATAAGGTCACGAAATAAATTCACGAAACAAGTTACTAGCATTTATTAGCAAGTAATCATAAAGAAATATGTATTCATTCAGATAACGGGTCACGGATTTACTAACGAAACTAACGGAAAAAGTTAACGGCGTTAACGTGGGAAGTGACAATTGTCACAGTTCGCCATTCTACCAGCGCCCTAACTAAGGGTGCACTCTCATGGTGAAACAATGAAAAAAGACTCGGGGTGAAGCTGCTATTCAAGCCATGAATTGGGACCAACTCAAAACTGCTATGAGGGAAAAGTATTGCCCAAGGAGAGAAATGAAGAAACTGAAGATGAGTTACGTGACCTTAAGCAAGAAAGTGGGGAGAACCATACATACAACGAGCGATTCCATGAGTATAAGTTGCTACTTCCTGACTTGGTTACACCAGAGTACAGGTGTATCGAGCAATACATTGGTGGGCTTCATAGGGATATCCGAAATGGCCTTTGGGCAAGAAATCCTCAGACACTTGCAGATGCTATCCGCCTCGTAGGAAGACTGACTGACGATCATGTGAAGGAAGGGACCCTAACCAGAAAGGGGTCTAAGCAGGAATTTAAATCGGGAAAGTCTGAAAAATCTGAGAGATCTGACTTTGGTTCAATGAAGGAGACCAAGGCTGAGCCCTCCTCCTCTAATGTCAAAAGAAAGAAGAAGAGGAAGGCTAAGAACTTCGCGGTGACCACAACCCCTACTACTATTTCTTATCCTGCCATCCCTATTGCCCAAGTAGTTCCTGTAGCACCACCTTCCAAGAGAACCTACACTGGTACATTTCCCTTATGTAACGCATGCAAGCACCACCATCCTGCTCAGGTTGCTTGTTGGAAGTGCACCAACTGTGGTCGCTTTGGCCACCTTGTTAACACTTGTCGTGTCCCTGCTCAAGCTCAACCAATGGCTCAGTATCCGGCTCAACCTCTGATCACTCAGGCACTAAACGTACAAGTCCAGGTTCGAGCTTGCTATAACTGTGGAGATCATGACCATCTTCGAAATGTTTGTCCCAGACTCGGGGTAACTAACCCTCCTATCAATGTCAATGCTAATCGTGGTGCGCCTGATCGAGTGTTCAACATCAATGCCAACCAAGCTCAGGCGAACCTGGAGGTGGTCAATGGTACGTTCTTAATTAATAATAGTTACACTTCCATATTATTTGATTCTGGTGCCGATAGGAGTTTTGTATCATTAAAATTCGAACCTATGCTTTCTACCCCTCGAACTGCACTTGAGTCCCCCATTTTAGTTTAAGTGACGGATAGGAAATCAGTCGCCCTAGACTATATCATTCGTGATTGCACCTTAAATTTTAACGAGCATCTTTACCCTATCGACCTCATTCCTATGCAACTTGGTAGCTTTGACGTAATTATTGGCATGGATTGGTTATCACAACACCACGCTGAGCTCGTTTGTTTTGATAAAATCGTTCGTATTCCGCGTTCGGATGGTCAATTCCTCGTTATTCATGGTGATAAACCTCAAGTGAGCTAAGACTCATGTCTTGCACTAAAGCCCAAAAGTACTTGCGCAAGGCTTATGTGGCATTTATGGCCAATATTGTGGATGTTCGAGGAAAGGAAAAAGGAATAGAAGACATCCCAATTGTTCGGGACTTCCCAGAATTCTTTCCTGATGACATAACGGGTCTTCCTCCCATTTGCCAAGTTGATTTCCGCATCGACCTTATCCCTGGCGCCACACCTGTTGCGAAGTCACCTTATCGCCTCGCACCCTCAGAAATGCAGGAGTTATCCAAACAACTTCAAGAGCTTTCTGACAAGGTTTCATTCGACCTAGTTCCTCGCCTTGGGGAGCACCTGTCCTTTTTGTTAAGAAGAAAGATGGTACGTTCAGGATGTGCATAGACTATCGCGAGCTTAATAAACTGAATATCAAGAATCGTTACACATTGCCTCGAATCGACGATCTTTTTGACCAACTCCAAGGTGCCACTTGTTTCTCGAAAATCGATCTTCGCTCTGGTTATCACCAACTTCGTGTTTCTGATGACGACATCCATAAAACCGCTTTTCACACTCGCTATGGCCATTTTGAGTTCACAGTTATGCCCTTTGGGTTGACAAACGTGCCGGTAGTATTCATGGATCTCATGAATCGCGTTTGTAAACCATATCTTGATAAATTCGCCATCGTCTTTATTGACGATATTCTCATTTACTCAAAGTCAATATCTGAACATGAAACTCACCTGCGTCTGATTTGGAGCTCCTGAAGAAAGAGCAACTTGTAGGTCCGAAAATCTCCCAAACACACGATATACTAATCAAACACGAGTGTGGAATCCTCGTGAAAGATCGATTCAAGAAAATAGTAGAAGAATAGACTAGATCTTTAAGAAAAATGAAGTCTTGAATGAAATCGGCTACTATTGAAGCAATGAAAGGCTGATCCTAAACAAGAACTCTCTTGAAGAAATCGTGAACAACAATATCAAATGCTTCCCATTAACGAAAACTTGAGGTGGTATTTATACCACCTCATGTACAAACAAGGCCAATCATAAACTGAAAAGAGCCCAATCATAAACATCTAAATGGCCCACATGGCCTATTAATTAAACTAATCTAAGCCCAATACTAATGTTCATGCCTTAAATAAATCTAGCCCAACAATCTTCCCCTAGGCATGAATCATTAGATCACTTACGGCAGCAGCAGATCAAACCTGAATGAGCTTTGAACGTTGTTGAACCACCAACCGTTCTCTACGATCCGCTTTGCAGTTCCATCAAAGATACCTACCCTTACAGCATTCTCCATGTCGTTTTCATCTCCAAGTATGGGTTGGGTGGCTAGGAGCTTGATGTCTCGCTCTCCAAATCTTAGCAAGTCCACTGGATCATAGAATCGGAATTGCCTCATCGGCTTGCAGAGCACTACCACTTCATGAGTTGTCGGATCGTAACACCAGCAATCAAAATTTCTGACCAGAGTGCCATCTTCGATCTCGTCCAACATGTTTATGACTCTTGTACGCTTAGTGGGTGGCCTCCTAGCTTCACCAATGGGCTGCCCTGTCACTGGGTCAGTCCCTGTCTCTATTGATCTGACCGCTTTCAACTCAAAATCTGCAAAGTTGTTTTCTTGATGGCTCAGCAGGTTGTTGCGGATAAGATTTCCTTCAGGTCCATCCCATCTGTTTATGAAGGGAGCTCTCAAAAGGCTTATGATCTCAGGCTCAGTCCAGGAGTGGAATTGACCACGTTATTGATAATACTCCACAGGACTGTAGCCGTCACGGATCACGGCAAAGAGTTTCTTCTCATTGTCATAGTGCCAACACAAGATGGTCTCACGACTCCCACGTTTGTCAATTGAGCTCTCACCCACATCAATGGTGTATTGAGTGGGGGCTGGTCCCTGGAAGAACTCCCTGAACCAGTTTTCGTGGCATCTTGGTGCCTTGGAGATGATTCTGCCACAGCGGGCGTAATCAGGCATATCAAAGTTCTCATCTCCTTCATCTGTCTCCATAACATCTGCATCTTGCACCCCCTGTGACGAACCTTGACCTGGGGCACCTGAGGAGTTGGACCCCACAACATTCTTCAATTCATCGAACTTCTTCCTCAGGTCCACCAGCATGTTGTACAGATATTTCATTCGGTCTTTGTCCGCCACCTCCTTCTCTCTCATATACTTGTTTTCTGCTTGAAGAGCCTTGATCTCATTCTCTCTAATTTTGTTTTGAGAGATCAGGAAATTGATCTGAGGATCAGCACTTATCCTCATATTTATTGGAAGCTCCGCTGCTTGAAATGGCCTGAAGCTAGGAGCAGCTGTAGGCTGAGTTAAAACAGGTGCAGCGCTCACTTTCACTGGGCTAGGAATAGCGAAAGTGTGATCAACCTCTATGAATTGACTTTCTTCCCGAACTGGGCTATGTTCGGTTAGAAGTGATGAATCAGTCTGAGCAGGAGCAGGTTGATCTTGAACAGTTTCAGCAGCTGTTTCTTCTTGAGTACTGGGACCCTCAGAACTGGGCCCAGCTGGATGTACTAACAAAATGCTTGAGCTGGTCTTTGATAGCTTGAATCTGATGCTTCTTGGATCTGACCTCTTTCTAGGTGAAGGTTCACGTGCTGGAATTGGTTCTACAAGAACATCTTCAGCATCCAGATTCAGCTCAGGAGGGGTTGTATCACTGCCTGACGATCCGATCATGTCATCCCTTGACCTTTTAAGGTTAAGGGGCCCCAGATTCCCATAAATATCATCATCAGTAATCTCCTGGCCAGCGAGAATATCATCCATTACATTCTCTTCATCGGAGGGTATGATTGCATCTTCTTCTTGTACATTAACAGCCGGAGTTGCTGTTAAGTCTTGGTCTTCTGCAACGGATGCATTAACATTTGGCACTGCAGCTTCTGGTTCAGAATCATCCATTACTTGTTCCCTTGCAACCTCTGGGAACGCACCCCTCTTAATCCACTCCAGTCTACCTTCAAAAGATTTCTTACCTGGTCTATCCTGGGTTTGCAGGCCAAATACCCCAATATCCATCACCTTCACATCTAGCTTCTCAATCCTCTCCTCAATCATCGGGTATTTCTCCATGACCACCATTTGCACAAACCTTGGTGTCATGAGAAACTGCTCACGTGCACTTAAGTCGGCATTGCCTATCCAATCCAGCAACATCATTCTTGAGAAGTTGAAATTCCAGTCAAGTGCCAATGCGACAAATGCAGTCCCGTGAATCTTGTTAAGCTGATCAAAGCTCGTTCTCTTGCCCAGAAAGGATTTCTGCATAAAGTGGGCAAGGCATCTCCAGTAATGCGGCAGTTGCTTCTTGTAGATAGGAGGGAATTTGCCTTCATATCCCATGGATTGGGCTCCTGCCAGAACAGCCTCTTTCGGGTAATCAACCGGATCGGTAGCACGATCGTTGATAATAAGCCCTTTTCGAATGTCTTCCTCCAGTATAACGATCTGTCGATTCTGAATGGTGGCTGTAATTCTTGTCTTGTCAGCACTAGCCCGAGCAGTACCCCAGAACTCTCTGGCCAGCTGCTCGTCTATCAGAACACTCGTCCTCAGGGCATGATTGATCTTGCAAACGTTCATCCCTGCCACCAGAGAATAGAATAGGTCCATGTGATGCTCTGGCGGATCTTCTAAATAGGCTGGAATGCAATGATCGTGATCAAATTTTATAGCCTCATCTATAACATTTCCTGCCATCTGAGACAAACAAGACATATGCATCAGCTTTGATCATTAACGAGCAATTATGATTATTAACCCTTAACGTTGTTCAATTGAAGATAAAATTTTACTTTAGAAAGACACACAATTTCAATTAGAACTTTTAGAGAAAATAATTGAATTAAACCAACGCTCACAAACACCATCAAATTAAACTAGAAATGTTCCATTTTAATGAGATTCTTAAAATTATAAAGCGTTTATGATTTTAATTCTCTTTTATATGAGATTACGATCCAATAAAGTGAGTTTACGACTTTTTGAAATGGGTTTACGATCGGAACCAATCGTAAACGATAAGCCCAATCGTAAACACAGATTTAAACACACGGCCCGATCGTAAACGAGATTTGTCGTAAACATCGAATCGTTGACCCGAGTCGTAAACCCGAGTCGTATACCCGGGTCGTAAACCCGTGTCGTAAACACCGAAGCGTCGTCTTCCTCGTCTGCCCGATCGTAAACACCCAATTCCACCATTTTTGAACCTGCAACTTTCTCGAAAACACATCAAACATCACCAATATACAAGTAAACCATAGATAACTACCTTTAAATGGTTCTAAACACAAATACGTCTTCAAAACCACTCGAAATCGACTCGAATGCAGTACAAACAGAAGATGATGATGAGTTAGGGTTTTAAAGACAAAATCTGTAAACACGACTCGAAAACACCGCAGAAAACTGTTGTACACAGAGGGGTTTCGATCGGAAATTGATTACGATGGAGATGGTGAGGTTGGATCTTGAAAGCGATGACCGGAGATGGTCGGAGATGAGATTCCGGCGAGACAGGCGACGGTTTTAGGGTTTCAGGGGGAGGTAGTCGTAAACGAGGGAGGGTGAAGGGATCGTAAATGAGGAAAGGTAATCGGAAACATGGTTTTGATAAAAAAAAATGTTACACAAAGGCCCTCATGTTTCAAAAACTTTTAAAATAACACCCCAAACCTCTTAAAAAGGATAATTCTCCAAAAAATGTTAACTTTATAAAATTTGAGAATTTTTACGAAGCTTCCCCTCAGATTCAAACCCCGAGTATCTGATCTTGATCATAAAATTAAATAAAATTTTAAATATTTAAAGACTAAAAACAAATTGAAAATGCACAAAATTAAGATAATCTAAAAAACGAGACACAAACATACTTACCTTGAAATTGATGTTTTTCATGGATCAAACCAGACAAATCTGTAACTGAGGAACCTTTTTCAGCTTCCGTTACTCGACGCTCTAAACGATTGCTCAAAATTTTTGAAATCACATAAACTCACATCCAGACAAAAACATTTTATGTGCTTAATTGTGATACATAATTACCGTCATGTTTAACCGTCCCCACACCCAATTGTTCATAGCAAAACCTACCCAACCTCAGAGTTTATTGAGGATTCACAAACCCCCAACTTGAGGAAACAAGCAACACTGCTTTGACAACCACTTATTTCTTATTTTCATGAATTATCGGTTGGTGATCAGGTCGGCCGCATAAGCACGCAGAGAAGACCAACAGAATAATTTTCTTTTCATTTTCTTTTTCACAATTTTCATATATATTTCTTTTTGAATTCTTTTTCTTTTTCTTTTTCCGTGGTGTTGTCATTTACAGTATAAACATGGCGTGTGAGAGAGTGAATACTAGGTAAATACCACTCTCAACCCATTTTTGCTGGGTCTCAGTTTTTTAAACTATGTAAACTAGGATGGAAACCTAAACATATATAAGAGTTAAGATTACTGCACTTACAATAGATGATCATTGTTTTTGATTTAGCTTACCGAACATCATCTTTGAGACGTCTTTCACTTCTGCCTTACACGTGTCAGTCTCTGATCGTCATGGAAATTTATATCACTTCCTACCAACTCAAGGCAAAGCAAAAGACATCATAAAAACCTCAAATAGATATTTTTGAATTTTCTGAGACAATTATATTTCTTCCCCTGTTTTTATGAGGCTTTTGAAAACAAACACTATTATTTTTTTTTAAAATTTTCTTAAAAACAAGTATTGACAAATAAAAGTTGATCAGATCATTCCTCGAAGGCAATCATCCGAAGGCCTTCGACACACATTTCAAAATTTGGTCGCGGGAGGGGTTTTGTGAAAATGTCCGACACATTCTGATCGGAGCTTACCTTTTGAAGCTGAATTAGCTCCCGATCATAGCAATCTCGAATGAAATGTACCTTGATGTCTATATGCTTGGTTTTAGAATGTTGGACAGGGTTTTTCACAATTTCCAGAGCAGCAGCATTGTCGCAAAAGATAGGAGTGTTAACGAATTCCATACCGTAGTCTGTGAGCTGGTTTTGGATCCATACTACCTGTGAAGTACCGGCAGATGCTGCTACGTACTCAGCTTCGGCAGTTGATTTAGATACGGTATGCTGCTTCTTGCTCTGCCAGGAAATGAGTCGATCGCCTAGATATTGACATCCTCCAGTGGTTGACTTCCGATCCAAGTCACTGCCTCCATAGTCACTGTCAGTATATGCATACAATTGAAAGTCAGTGTTCTTTGGGTACCAAAGACCAAGCCTAGGCCTGCCCTTCAGATACCTAAAAATACGTTTAACAGCATTTAAATGAGAAAGTTTAGGGTTAGCCTGATAGCGGGCACACAAACAAACTACATGCATAATATCTGGCCGACTTGCTGTTAAGTACATCAGCGAACCAATCATTGATCGATACGTGAATTCGCTCACTGACTCCCCGTCTGCATCTGCTGACAAAAGAGGTCGGGATGCCATTGGAGTTGAAATTGGCTTTGAGTCTTGCATCTTGAATTTTTCTAGAATCTCATTCACATATTTGGCTTGGTGAATAAGAATCCCAGATTCATCTTGTTTTACTTGCAAGGCTAGGAAGAAACTCATCTCCCCCTGATCGCTCATTTCAAACTTTTTCTTCATAATCTCCTCAAATTCGGTGCACAATTCCTCGTTTGTTGAACCGTAGATGATGTCATCTACATACACTTTCACCATGATTATGTCCTCATCCACCCTCTTCCTAAACAAAGTTTGATCAACAACTCCTCTTGTATATCCATTCTCCACCAGGTGATTGGACAACGTTTCATACCAGGTACGAGGAGCTTGATGCAAACCGTACAAGGCCTTATCCAGTAGATAAACATGATCTGGATTTTCTTCATCTATGAACCCTGGTGGTTGGGTTACATAAACTTCTTCGTTCATCTCTGCATACAGGAAGGCAGTCTTCACATCCATCTGATGGACTGTAAAATTGAGATACGATGCCACAACCAGAAAGATCCGAATTGCTTCCAATCTCGCCACTGGAGCGTATACCTCGTCATAGTCAATCCCGTGAACTTGCCTGTGACCTTGTACTATTAACCTCGCCTTGTTTCTTACAATGATTCCCGAGTCATCCTTCTTGTTCTTATAAAGCTACCTCATGGGAATTACCTTCTTGTCATCTGGCCGCTTCACAAGTCGCCACACTCCCAGCTTTGAGAACTGATTAAGCTCATTGTGCATGGCCTCTATCCAATTCGGATCTCTGAGAGCAACCATCACATTCGGAGGCTCAATCTAGGAGATAAAACATGAGTACATGCAGAAATTGATATCCCCTGTGCGGCTTCTAGTTGAAACTCCTGCAGACACTGATCCAAGTATGTTGCTGACCGGATGATCCTTCTTGATCCTTGATACCTGAACCTCTGGCACAGACACAGAAACAGGCGGATTAGAGCTAACAATATTATCATTTAAATCATTCATACCTGAGCTTTGTGGAATTTTTGAATCATTATCACAAGTTCCTGAAGTTCCCGGAGCATCTGCGTTGTCATTTGTAGGAACAGGAACTGGTGCCTTCTCACAGACTCTTTCAGTGTGAGGTCTTGATTCAGATTGCTGAGTGATAATCTCTTCTTCTTCACCTAAATTGTGAAGCTCATTCGAAAACTTGAATCCTTCAAACAGAGACCCATAATTAAAAATCCAATCAGGTCCGGTCCCTGCATCCGATGGATTGTCTTCAAGCCAGTCCACGTTGAACGCTTCAATGATCAAACCGGTGGTCTTGTTATAGACACGATAAGCACTATTTCCCGAATAACCAACGAAATAACACTCATCAGCTTTCGCCTCGAATTTCCCCACGTCGGACTGTATCAGTACCGTGCACGGACATCCAAATGTCTTAAAATATCCCACCGTTGGCTTTTCTTTATAGACAATCTGATACGGAGTTTTCTCATGATGCTTGTTCAACAAAACGCGATTCTGCACGTAGCACGCCGTATTGACAGCCTCAGCCCAAAAGAAGATTGGTAGTTTAGCTTCACACATCATTGTCCTTGCCGCTTCAATGAGTGTCCTATTTCTTCTCTCAGCTACCCCATTTTGTTGAGGGGTGTAGGGCGCACTAAACTGTCTCTCAATCCCCTTAGCCCCACAAAACATGTTCAACTCAGCGTTCTTGAATTCCGTTCCGTTATCCGATCTGATAGCTTTGACCTTCTTGTTCAGCTGATTCTCTATGAGAGTGACAAACTTTTTCACTAGGGCTGGAGTTTCATACTTGTTTGACAAGAAGTAGACCTAAGTAAAACGTGAGTAGTCGTCCACAATCACGAGACAGTAGGAAAATTTGCTGATGCTCTGAACTTGCATAGGCCCAAATAGATCCATGTGTAGAAGTTGTAGAACTGATGACATAGAGTTTGCTATCTTCGGACGATGTGGCAACTTGTGCTGCTTCCCCTTCGCACATGCCATGCATTTTTCCACAGTTGAGAAGTCTTTGATGGGCAGCTTTCTGACATGCTCTCCCTTTGCGAGCTTGGTCAAATTCTTCATATTTGCATGCCCCAGACGACGATGCCACAACATAGCCAAATTTTCGTTTTGTTTTGAGATGAGGCATGCTTCTTCTGATGTTGGAGGATTGCCCATGTTGAGAAGATATGAATTTGAACGTCTTGGAGTACGCATTAGTATGCACTCCTCGGGAATCTTCACGCCGGGCTTCAAAATAATGCATTCCTTCCGATTGAACATCACAGAATAGTCTTTGTCACAGATCTGAGAAACACTCAGCAAATTGTGAGACAGTTCCTCCACATAGTGTACGTCAGAAAAAGACAGATTTCCACTTCTCACAACACCTTTCTTGCTAATTCTACCACCCACACCACCTGCAAATGAAACTCCTCCACCATCGAAATCCTCTACATCTTCCAAAAGGGACAGATCTCCGGTCATGTGTCGGGAGCAACCACTATCAACGTACCAGAGATTGTTGATAGATCTTCTTGGCTGTCCCTACAAGAATCAGAAATTAGTGAGATCCAGGTACCCAGGCCATAACAGATCTGGGCACACCTTTTGCATCAATGTAGTTAACTAATTGAAGAATCATTTCAGACTTTGATCCAGACACATTCTCATTTTGAATGTTGACTTTTGGTTTCCATGTGGTGGTTTTCTCTGGTTTCAACACAGTTGTTGAATTGTTCAAAGTCACAGGTTTCTTTTGTGGTGAAATGACCTTTTTACCAGTTGGCTTTTTAACCGGTGTCCACTCAAGTTTCAGTTTAGTATACACAAGTTGTTTTGTTTGAGTGACACCTTTTTGTTTCAAAACCTGTTGCTCGGCTTTCGCTTTGCCATTAGGTTGATTAGCTCTTTTTACTTTAGCCACTTGTTTTTCAACAAATTCTGGTTTTATCTTGTGGTAAACTCCTTTAGATACATAAGTTTGTTTTGGAGTTCTGGTCACATTCCACTTATCAACAACAGGCTTTGTCACAAGTGCCTTTGCGTTTGAACCCTTAGACTGTTCAGTCTTCATTGGTTCAAAACACTGCTTCCCCTGAAACACAGCTTGTTGCTTCTGCTTTTGTTTTTGCTTTTCTCCTGTCATCATTCTTTCCAGCATACTAGTCCGTAGGTTTTGCGGATAGTATGGTTGGTAAGGTCTATTCACACAGTTAGCTGAAAAATGTCCTGGCTTTCCACATTGAAAGCAATTCATGAGTCTAGGCCCATTGACATGACTACAGAGGTACGAACGTCTTGGGTAAGACGACTTCCACTCTGGCTTATCATCCCATTTGTGTATAACACGTTATTTATCCTTATCAGATTGTGTAATTAAACAAAATTGTTCCGATTTAGATTTGTTTGTTCTATTAAAAGCTGACACAACCTGGGGATAAGCAACAAAGTCTTTGGGCTTAGTCTCACGACCTATTTTTGTGTTAGGCACACGAATTTTAAAAACCAGACACTTTTTCATTTGATTCATAAACATTTTTTAACAACGACGCAACTACTTGTTTTGACTTGGATGTCTCTAGTTCTGACACAAGTGCCATTACATCATCCTTAGGTAAACATAAACTAGAGCTACTAGAACTACTAGAACTACTAGACACGTGACTCTCTTCCACTCTCTGACATTCGGCATCCTTCTTCGAAATGTCTTTGATTTCTACTTCATCTGCACAATAAATAGATACATCAGAAGAACTCACACAGTTTTTCAGAGAAGTATTTGATGGTCCTGCTTCACACGCGTCTGTCATCACTCTATCCTTATTACCCAACCCATAAGTCATGTGTTTTTCATTTTCCATTTCCTCTTCTGTCAAAGGCTTCACTCCAACCAAAACACTATCTAAAGGAGGTCTTTCCTCATGCATTTCCGATGCAGATCTATCTATCTGATCCTCCTCTAAAATCATTCCTATTACATCTCTGGTTTTATCTTGAGGAACAACGTTCTTGTTTGCAAAGCTAATTCCTATTCCACCTTTGTCCTTACCCATTCTAACCTCAGTAATGCATGTGTCCAGAGATTTACTAGCCTGTAACATTCTTTTGCTTCTCATAAGATTTATATCAAGCTTAACCTGCAACTCATTGTTTTTATGCTTAAGTTCATCTATTTGCTTAGTAAGTTCTGCTATTTCTAACTTAGCATTGTCATACAGATAGGCATTCTCAGTTGCAAGTTTCTTATATTTCACTATGTCTAATTTCTGGGCTTTAACCTTTTCTTCATTCTTTTGCCACCTACCCTTAAATGAGCTTCTTTCACATTTTACCTCAAACAATTCTAATTGAAAATTTTTGCAAAATTGTCTAAGACCAGTAATTATATGATCACAAACAGGGTTAGAACATACCTTGGTGTGGTCAGCTGCCATAGCTTCATTCTCCTCAGGCTCATCTTCAGTAACAACAAAAGCATGCTCTTCCTCATCATCATCATCCATAGCAGTCATTATAGCATGTGTCAGGCTCAGATCCTTCATTTGGGAGGTCCAGTCATATCCTCCTCCTTCCTGCACTATCAAAGCGCTTGACTCTGCCTTTGCCTTCCCATCAGCTGGTTTCTTTATATCTGCTTTCTCCTTCCTTGGCTTGCTACACTCTCTTGCAAAATGCCCATATTCATCACAATTGTAGCACCTAAGCTTGGTTTTGTCAAACCCCATTCTGATCTTGTCTTGATCCTTCCAAACATTTCTCCCTGTAGTCGCCATGAACTTCTTAGCCGTGAACACAGCCATAGACATCTGCCAAGAGACATCCAACATCTCCACATCCTCTGGATTTATCTGATTCAGCTCTCCTGATAGAATCTCAGTAGGGATTAGGGTTCCGGCCATTAAAGCATGATAACTGTTCATGAATCCCATACCAAGGGCAAAATTGGGATCATTGGCAGCCTCAGAATTGTCACCTCCACTCGAACTAGATTGAGGTTGTGCTACAAAAGCATTTGTTTTAGTCACAGAACTTGATCCACCTCCAACAGACTTTCCTTTCTGCTTCACATCTACTTCTTCCGACAATAAAGCTTGATTCAGTTTCCCAGCCAAACTAAGAGAGCTTATGTGATTTAACTCTCGTTGCTTGTCATCAATAAGCTTGGACTTCAACTTGTTGATCATTTCATCAAGAGACAACTCACTCAATTTGTTGTTGTCCTTAATGATTGAGATATTGGTGTTCCATGACTTTGGTAAACTGTTCAGCAGCTTCAAATTCTTGTCTTCCAAATCCGGCTCCACACCATAACTTGACATTTCTGCCATCAGAGATACAAAACTTTGCACTTGCGCTTCAAACGATTCACCTTGGATATGGTTGAACAAATTGAATTTCTGCTTCAACATTTGCTTTCGACTTGCCTTAATGTCCGGATTTCCCTCATAGGCAACAATCAATGCATTCCAGAGTTCCTTCGCCGTCTTGCAATGTTTAAATCCTTGAGCAATGTCAGGTGTTAGCGCCATGGTCATAATTGCAAACGCCCTCTCAGCCTTGTTACACCTTTCCCAGTCCTCATCTTCAAACTCTTCTTCAGTCTTAGCCTTTCCTGCTTTAGCTCCTTCTCCATGAGTAGGTATGTGTGGTCCATTAATTACCGCTCTCCACAATCTCAAGTCAACACTCTTCAAATGGTTTTCAAACCTGTACTTCCACTCCAAAAAGTTATCCGCCGAAGTGAGTCTAGGTGGACGAGTGATAGAGCCAATCTCGAAGTCCAACTTCTGATACATACTTGGTTCAAAATCCATCCCGATAGCTTAGGAAACTTAAATCTAAAAACCAAACGTCCAAAAACTGAGATTACGATGAAGACAACTCGATTACGATCGTAAATGGATGATTACGATCGTGAATACTATTTCCGATTATACCCAAAATCGTACACTTTAACCGCCTTAGAAAATCGTAAACCCGATTACGATTGAACGATTACGATCACCGGAGTCATAAACCCTGTTCCCGATCCGAAATGTCGTAAACACCTTTTACGATTCTGCAAAGTCGTAAACACGATTACGACAATCAAGTACAGTCGTACTCACTTATCTCCGGGTCGTAAACACGCCAAAGTTCCGATCTTGATGTCGTAAACAGCAAATCTTCAAGAAACTCAGTCGCAAACACACTAAAAAACCCAGAACACGCAGTCGTAATCACCAAAACTCGAAGAACACAGCAGCAGCAGCAGTCGTAAACTCCTGGAAACCCTCCAAATCTTCAAAAACTCGAACACAAACCCAGAAAACGCTTGAAGCTATATCGTGAGAGCCTCGAATCTAAGATTCTTGGCTCTGATACCAATTGTAGGTCCGAAAATCTCCCAAACACACGATATACTAATCAAACACGAGTGCGGAATCCTCGTGAAAGATCGATTCAAGAAAATAGTAGAAGAATAGACTAGATCTTTAAGAAAGATGAAGTCTTGAATGAAATCGGCTACTATTGAAGCAATGAAAGGCTGATCGTAAACAAGAACTCTCTTGAAGAAATCGTGAACAACAATATCAAATGCTTCCCATTAACGAAAACTTGAGGTGGTATTTATACCACCTCATGTACAAACAAGCCCAATCATAAACTGAAAAGAGCCCAATCATAAACATCTAAATGGCCCACATGGCCTATTAATTAAACTAATCTAAGCCCAATACTAATGTTCATGCCTTAAATAAATCTAGCCCAACACAACTTTATGCCAAATTCTCTAAATGTGAATTTTGGCTTAAGGAAGTTTGATTTTTAGGACACATTGTCAACGACAGAGGTATACATGTCGAACCTGCCAAGAGTCAAGCTGTTAAGGATTGGAGTACCCCCTACCACTCCTACAGAAGTCCGCTCGTTTCTTAGGTTAGCGGGCTATTATCGGCACTTCATCAAAAAGTTCTCAAGGATCGCAGTACCACTCACAGCCTTAACACAAAAAGGTAAACCTTTCGAGTGGGGTCCTACTCAAGAAGAGGCATTCCAGATTCTCAAACAAAAATTATGCGATGCTCCTATCTTGACTCTTCCTGATGGAAATGATGACTTCATTGTCTATTGTGATGCCTTAAATCAAGGCCTCGGTTGCGTGCTCATGCAATGAGGAAAGGTGATTGCATATGGATCAAGGCAACTCATGACACATGATAAAAATTACATGACGCATGATCTCGAGTTGGGTGCGGTCATGTTTGCCTTGAAAATTTGGAGGCATTACCTTTATGGCACTGAATGCGTAGTCTACACTGACCATAAAAGCCTCCAGCACATCTTTAATCAGAAGGAACTCAACATGCGCCAGCGACGTTGGGTTGAACTCTTAAACGACTACGACTGCGAGATTCGCTATCATCCTGGGAAAGAAAATGTCCTGGCCGATGCCCTAAGTCGAAAAGAGCATCTCAAGCTTATTCTATTTCAAAGCTCTCATCATATGACCAATCTTAAAGTTCGCATCGTTGAGGCTCAACGCACGTCAGTCAATGAGGGTAATTTGCATAATGAGTTATATTGTGGAGCTGAGCTTCAATTAGAGACCAAATCAGATGGCCTTCTCTATTTCTTGGATAGTATCTGGATTCCCGACCGAGACGACCTTCGGGCGTTTATCATGAACGAGGCTCACAAGTCTCGTTATTCCATTCATCCAGGTTCTGATAAGATGTATCTTGATCTCCGCAAGATCTTTTGGTGGCCCGGCATGAAGAAGGACATTGCGCTTTACGTGGCGAAATGTCTTACTTTTTCCAAATTCAAGGCCGAGCACCAGTGATGTGTCGTTTGTATACTATGAAAATCTGGTCAAGTTTTAAAAAGGTATCCAACCAAGTGACCAAACTACACACCAGGGCAGTGAACCCGTCGTATGCAGTATAGTATTAGTAAGAACCGGATATCAATCCGTGGACGCGTGTGCAAACTCCCGATACTAGATCGTCGCTAATATCTAACCGATGAAAATGATTTTGAGAATTAATTATGAAAACTAAAGAAATTAACTAAGCAGATAGAAAACAAACAGATAACGAAAACAAAAAAAAAATAGAAATATCAGTCGGATAAAAGTATCACCTAGATAAGAATCCTCTAAACCCAATAAGACCCCTAGTTTGACTAATCAACACGATCACTATCCACTAATGATGAAAACCAAAATGAAATAGGACTATAGACACATCCTAATCACTGAGGTAATCCTAACTGAAGCTCGGATAGAAAACTATGTAAAATTGCCCAATGGTCTAATCGCTTCGGTCAAAGCGAACTAAACGCACACGTAAAAGGAAACCACAAGAAAGGTCTCTCTAAATGGCACCTAACACATGCAATGATTCTGAAATGAATAGCTTAGGACCTAGAAAACTCTAAACACGAATAAGCGAGCTCGAATCTTATGGTCATAAGCACCCTAACTCACTAAACAATGCGTAGTTATTTCCTAGTACATGAAATGAATTGGTCAACTCAATTCCACATAGATGCACACAAATTCAGCCCCAAATCCAAATCATATTATCATGTAGGAGGTCTCCGGATCATGCATTAATCAATAAAACTCCAAAAAGTCAACCGATTAACAATAAGCTAATCAATAAATGGTTGTAGTTCTACAATCCATATCAATTAACCCACATAACATGATAAAAACAGAAGCTAAACATGCATACAAAATAATCCAAAGCATCCAAATCAGAATCAAAGAGCAATTTAACAAGATCATGTCAAAAAGTCAAACTTTGAAGGTCAAACGGGTCTAAAATCATCAAATCTAGGTGAAACAATATGAAATCAGCCTAGATACATGTTCATCATCAATAAAAATCTAATCTTGGTAACATTCATCATCAAGAAAAAGAATTTAAAAAGATGAAAAACAAGTACTAGATGAATAGTCAAACCGAAAGCTTAAAAAATCTTCTAATTTTACTCCAAAAAGCATCAATCTTGACTCTTTAATCTTCCTCTATGATTCCAGATCTTGTTAGGGGTTTTTAGGGTTTTTTTAGAGGTGGAGAATGCCAAAAAACGGCTGGAAAAACGAATTTTATATGGAGATTTAGGTCTGATGCGATTTCAGTGAGATGGGCCGGAAACTGGGCCTGGTAGACAAGATTATAAAAAGCAGTTAACCCAGTATATAAACATAAGGAGCTGCTGGCCTGGTGGTAAGGGTTCTTGCTGTTAAGAAGAGGTCAGGGGATCGATCCCTGGCCTCCACCGAATCTTCACCCTGTTTTTTTTTTCTCTGGGATGTTTGCTGATCTGGGTCGTTGGGCCTCTTACTGGGCTGGTCTGTTTCACTGTTGGGCCTGTCTGATTAAATGGAAGAGTGGGCTGGGACTGTTTAAATTATTATTTTTTTTTCTTTTTTTCTTTTATAACTTTTGCAAACGAACTCCGATTCCACTTCCGTAAATTGCGGTTTTCTTCTAAATTCACCGTGGACCATCCAATTACCTAAAATTCACAAATAAAAAACAATTAAGCACCATATATTTTATAATTTCTCTATTAAAAATCTAATTTGAATAGTTTTCTCAATTAGAAACAAAATTAAATGTGAATCTTAATTTTTTTATCAAATAATAACCAACGATCCCCCAAATCATCTAATATATAAATATAAAGCATTTAAGCACCAATTCTCTTAATTTTCAATTAAAAACATGATTAAATGTGGGAATTATTTATTTATTTTGTGTATTAGATGCTACGCATCAACCAGCGACCCGGCGGCTTACTTGAGCAGCCGAAAATTCCCGTTTGGAAGTGGGAGGACATCGCAATGGACTTCGTCACGAAACTTCCGAAAACTTCCAAAGGGTGTGATACCATTTGGGTCATCGTCGATCGTTAAACTAAATCCGCTCATTTTCTCCCTATCCATGAGAGCGATGGAGCCGCGACGTTGGCTCAGATCTATCTCAAGGAGATCGTTTGCCTCCATGGCACTCCTTTGAGTATCATATCTGATCTCGATAGTCGTTTTATGTCCCATTTTTGGCAGTCTCTTCATTCTTCCTTGGGGACCCAATTGGATTACAGCACGACCTACCATCCTCAAAATGATGGTCAGTCTGAGCGCACCATTCAGACTCTCGAGGACATGCTCCGAGCGTGTGTCATTGATTATGGTGGGAGTCGGAGTTCGTTTTTGTCATTAATCGAGTTCTCTTATAACAATAGCTATCATTCGAGCATTGGTATGGCACCGTTCGAAGCTCTCTATGGTCGAAAAGTCTTTCGCCTATATGATGGACCGAGGTTGGTGAATCTCAAATCACCGGTCCCGAGTTGATTCAGGAAACGACTGATAAAATCTCCATGATTCATGATCATTTGCTCACTGCTAGAAGTCATCAGAAGAGTTATGATGATAGACGACGCAGACCCCTTGAGTTTGAAAAAGGCGACCTTGTCCTCCTAAAGGTATCACCTTGGAAAGGCGCCTTTAGATTTGGCAAAAAGGAAAAACTAGCCCCTCGTTATGTTGGCCCATTCAAAATCCTCGAGAAAGTTGGAAAAATGGCTTATCGACTTGATCTTCCCTCTGAATCGGCTAATGTCCACCCTACTTTCCATGTTTCGAACCATCGAAAATGTTTGGCTGACAAGAACCTCCATGTTCCACTTAAGGACATCCAAATCGATGAGTCCATGCATTTTGATGAGAAACCTGTGGAAATCATGGATCGTGAATCAAGCAGCTTAAGTGCAGTCGTATTCCATTTGTCAAAGTTCGCTGGGAGTCTAAACATGGACCAGAGTTTACCTAGGAACGTGAAGACCAAATGAAGACCAAATATCCACATTTGTTCGAGCAGTCTTCTCGAGATTAAATTTCGGACGAAATTTTCTAAAGTAAGGGAGACTGTAACATTTCGGTTTTTCTTTTGTTTGTACCCACCCGAATTCAAATTATGAGTGATAATCAATGAAGCATCATGTTCTATTTCATTTTATTATCTCTTTTATCATTTGGATATCTTTAATTATGTCATTTAATGTATCGTTCGTGAATCATTTGAATGTTTTGCATTTACCGTATTCTAAATCAAAAATTCAATCGTTTTCGTTATTTAAGTCAAACCGAGCGATTACACAAATCCGAACACGTATTAAACTTGTGATAATACTAGTCACGCACACAAGTAGGTTCGTGTGAAGTTTTATGGAAATCGGAGGTGGAAACGCAAATAACAAAATCTCGGTTTTCGTGCGCGTTCGGGAATTAACCGGACAATCCGCAAAGCTCGAAAATCATATTTTATGGTCTCATAATGTTCTTTCATATATTTCGAGCTTGTGTATATAATTTGAGGTCATTCGGATAAGTAACGAAGTTGTACGAGCGAAAAGAAAAAAAAATAAAGAAAGAAAGAAAGAAAGAAGAAATATGAAAAGAAAAGAAATATATGGAATGGCAGCCGCAGGAATAGAACCTGCAACCTTCGAGATCTGATCCCAACGACCTAGCCATTGAGGCAAGGCCAACTTTTGTGAACTGTATTTGGTTCCACAGTTTATATTGTTACCTGATTGTGACCTGATCGCGATCAACTCTATTTTTGGGATATTTTTGGCCTAAAATTCTTATTTGTAACTATTTTTTGGTCTGGTTTTTTTTCTGTATCTTGATCCTAAAGTCCTCTAACTTATTATCCAAGCCAATTCCATGATTATTTCGAATTCAATAATCAATTTGATTTGTTTCCATACTTGAATATATTAATTTTCTTTCCAAGACTTACCACAATCACTATTATGCTCAATTAAAACCCTAAACGACCCTCTACCCTATAAATACCGGTTGATATTGCTCCTATGAACCTCCCTCAAGCTTCTGCAAGTCTCAATTTCGTGCCTTGTCCAACCGTTCGCGTTTTCAAAAGTCAAAGTCCAGCGGTTTGACTTCCGATTTGACCAGCTTCCTTCGACTTTCACGAGTAAGTTTCTTCATCAAATTTTCTTGATTTTGTATGCTCTACGATACCCCATTGCTTTATTTGACCAAATGTCCTGTGTCAAAAGCCAAACTTTAAACGCACACTTTAATTGGGGAAAAACTACCAAAAATCACAATTACCATTTACCAAGGGTTGTATTTTGTCCTAAATAATCTTTTAAGTATATTATGATGTTTCCAAACCATAAAAAACTAAATTTTTATCAAAAACCTAAGAGTTATGCGTTTTGACCCGTTAAAGTAAGTGTTTTATCACATAGTTTTCTAATCTAACAATTTTGTAGCGAATGACATTTATTAACCCACTTTGGGGATGTTAATAAACATATGTTAAGGATTTCATAAGTCTAAATATGACAGTCGCAAAATATTACAACTTTTGGGCCATTTATGTAATTATTGAAACTTAAGGGGTAAAAGTGTACTTTTACTAAAGATATGAAATTTTCAGAATTGTTATGATGTTTTAGTAATTATATAAAAAAATCCTAAATTCTGGAAAATTATATTTTTAAGACTTTGTTGAATTGACATAATTAACCCCTAAGTTTAAGACATTACAGTTTTAACCCTAAACTTTACATAATTATCAAAAGTGGCATTTATGGTCATAAAAGGGTCTTTTAGTAACAATAACTATTAAATATTTTTGACATAAATAAATTCCCTAATTAATCGTTTAAATCATAGTCTTATCGTTTGGTCTTTACAATTGTCAATTCTTCGAATTCTTTAGGTTTTCATCAGGGTTAGTTATTCTCGTGCGTTGCTCGTTCTTTGCCACCTGCTTAGCTTATCAGGTGAGTATTCATAGCCCCATTTTTTCTTTTATGTTTTGGGGTGTAACATGTACACTTATCGAACTTTCATACTATATATTTTTTATTTAACTCAAATCCGATTCTTGTTCGTTATTGTGTGTTTTGCTTGTATGTGGAATGTATATCATATTGCATGTTGTTCTTTCATTATATATCATGATCATTCGCGTAACATTAACTGTAAAAAGCCTGGATTCCAATAATAGATCTATTGGGGTGACGTCCCACTTGACTTGACCGGTTTTGGCGTCGAATGATTGGTAACCTAAACGTCAGTATTGGTTTATGCACCACTCTAGTACTTTCTTTATTTCATTACATGTTCTTTCATACTTGTGCATTTCCACGTAACGTTAGATTGCATGTTTTACTTACATTCTATGCCAAACCTATGTTTACTCACCAACTCTAGTAGTTGACTTTATTATGTTGTACATGTTGCAGGACATAACTGATGATTTATCGTGGACGATCAAGAACTGCTTTTGGACCTAGATTAAGATTAAAATAAGACTATTATTTGTTTTGTTTGGATATTACTAGTTGTATGACATTATTTATGTTTAATGAGTGGCATGTTTAAATTTGGTAACTATATTAGTTGTCACGAGCATCTGAGCAATCCTCATGCCCCAACGTATTCTGCCATTGGTTGGGGTGTGACACGCGCCGCCCATGCCGACCGCTGCTGCCACCTGCGTCGCCTTCGTTGCTTGGAGCAACGGTGATGGTGACAACTATATGGTGTGATGGTAGAGTGGTGGTCTTGGTGGTTGGAAAGTTGGACGATCTGAATTCTTGAATGAGAGAACAGAGAAGTGTTGAGATATACTAGTGGGGTACCCGCGCGTTGCGATGGGCGACAACTTGTAGCGTGTTATTTGTCTTTTGTCCGCACGCTTGACGGCGACGATAATTTACAACGCGATATTCGTTCTACTAGTGTGATGTTGCACGACGACAATTTATAATTACAACGCGATATTCGTAGGTGTAGTATTTCTATGTCATGATCTTAATTAAATAGAACGAACACATGAATAAGGTTGGGTAAGTGGTTATAAACATAATAAAATGACATTTTTATCCCTCCGATGTCTATGCTACTACAACATTTCAGTTTTCTTTGTTTTGATATACAAAATGCTTTTGATAGCAGAAACATACTTGATAACTATTGTGGCTATTTCATTGTCATTGGTTTTTGTTATACCTGGTTTATAGAAAAAATCTTTTATGGTTTTTTGTACTTTATATGTATATAAAAATTATATTAATTTTAAGGAACTTTTAATATTTTTAAATAAATGTTAAGCCTACAAATAGGGTGTTCTTAATCTGGTTACGGTGATTATGATAGCTATTGTGGAAAAAATACTTGATTTTAGTCTTAGGAAAGGACAAACAAAATTAACAAGCTAGGTGAAAATCAACAAGATAGATGGACTGATTACATCATATTACGGGTTTGGCATTTTAAATGCTAGTTGCTTGATGATGACGTATGTCCGGATCGGGCCAAATACATAGGCTTGAGCCCAGACATGGTTTAGCCTACACAAGGTTTTAGCCTAACAGGCCCAATCCAGGCCCACTACACTTTCCTATAAAGGGAGGCTTACCCCCTCCCTTAAAGGGATTTTCAGCACTTTATTCCCCTGATAGCTAGCAGTCGGCCAAGTCAGTGGCCGACCTTATGGCTCTCGGGTCGACCTCATGACTTCAGCAGTCGACCTTCGGCCTTCGACCTTAGGGTGTCGACCTTCAGCAGTCGACCTTCGGCCTTCGACCTTAGGGTGTCGACCTTCAGCAGTCGACCTTCAGCAGTCGACCTTCGGCCTTCGACCTTAGGGTGTCGACCTTCAGCAGTCGACCTTCAGCAGTCGACCCTCAGCAGTCGACCTTTAGCAGTCGACCTCAGGCTGTCGACCTTCAGCAGCCGACCTCATGACTTCAGCAGTCGACCTTCGGCCTTCGACCTTAGGGTGTCGACCTTCAGCAGTCGACCTTAGGCTGTCGACCTTCAGCAGTCGACCTCATGGCTTCAGCTGTCGACCTCGTGGGTCTACCCCATAGGTCGACCACACAAACCCACTTCCACCACTCTATGAGTATCTCTCTAGATACCCCCTTTACATATTTACATTCACATATATATACATGTGCATACAAACTATCTACACAGTCTTACTTACTTGACCGTCGGAGGGTGGTACAGAGACCCCGGTCTCTGTCCCCCTTCTAATGGGTTCCTTCTATGTTACAGGTTTAGGAGAAGACTGTTGGAAACTAGGTGTAAAACGATTAAGATAATCGTTATACAAACATAAGCATTTCACAAGAATAGAAAATAAATGAAAGTCTAACCGAACCGACGATCAAGATACGGAAGTATGATCACGAACAGCAAGTCTATCAGTCCCTGCAAAACCTGAAGAACACAGAAACAAAACGAAAGGAACCGGGCTTGTGTTTGACACAATTCCCTTAAACAGATTCGCCGTCTGTTCCCAGGGTACACCGGTTCAAAAACTGTGTGTACAGCCGGACAGGATACTTGCCTGAAACAAGACCGGGATGAAGCAGCTATCGAGATCAGAGGCACAACAGCAGCGAACAGCAAAACGAATGTGTGGTTTTTCGTGTATCTTTCTCATGATCAAAACTCGTGTATTTATACACGCAAAAGACATACGAACGGTTCATTCTTTACTCATGATTAATTGAATATAATCATTCATTACTCATTAACCATCACACTGAATGATCAGTTTGGAATGCAAAAAGGTTTTCTAGAACCTGCTCAAAGGTGGTTCAAAAAACATTAAAAACTTGTCACGCTCGGACACAGGTTTCGGAGCTGCATTCGTGTCCGCAGGTCGCGCGGGCACGAGTTCAGAATTTCGGCTCGACAACCCATTTTTCGCACCCCCCCCTGCGCGAGGGTATGAGCTAGAGTAAAACATGACACAAGTGATATCTAGAGCTTTGAGGTTTATCCTTATAAACCAATTCACCTTTTGTTCCCACACCAATGTGGGATAGCCCACATCACATTTTCCAAACTTGAACAAAAATTCTTTTGAGATAAACATCTCATTCACACACATTTTCCAACAATCCCCCACATGAATGGAGGTTGATCTCAGAAGTAACTTAATCCCGATCGAATTTCAACAGTTGAATCTTGCATACGATAGGTAGGTGTTACCCTTTGAACCTTCGCTCATGAAACACACTTAGTCCACTGGCTCTGAGTAGGCGGCGATGCCTTTGAACTCGTCTGCCGTTTGTGTAGGCGACAATGTGCTTCACACAAGACTCTCCTTGACAACATCAAGTCCTCATAGTTATGTTCGTTATGGTCATGAACATTAGCCTGGTTCTGCGAGAGCTCTTAGGTATTGTGCCCCTCTCAATACCCTTCGAAGCGACCCCACTTCTCTCTCACATAGGTGATTCACCACGTGTGGCTGCCTCAGCTGAATCATTAAAAGCCATAGGCTTAACCTCGTACTTGTCACTTTTAGGAATGGACTAGGAGATGTATCGATTCCAATTATACATCCCCTTCTTAAAGTGCGTGGAGTTATCAATTCTTCCCCCCACAGTTACCTCACTAGTTCATACAATTAGGTTGTCCTATTGAACTCAGATCTTGGGATCTCCAGTCAACTGAGTTAGGTTTTCCTTCATATGAACTTAATCTTTCAAGGGCTTCAGTCTCATTCCCATGGACGACGTTCGGACTAACTCTCTACTTAGGCCTTTTTGTCAGCGGATCCGCAATATTATCCTTTGACTTCACATAGTCAACAGTGATAATTTCAGTAGAGATTAGTTGTCGTACCGTATTATGTCTACGTCTTATATGTCTATTCTTACCATTATACATTGTGATATGAGCTCTGCCAATTGCCGATTGGCTATCACAATGTCTTCATATGGCCGTTGCCGGCTTAGGCCATCTTGGTATATCCTCAATAGACGTAGCCATTCTGTCTCTTCACCAGCTTTATCTAAAGCGATGAATTCTGCTTCCATCGTGGATCTACAATAACCTTTTGTTTTGAAAATTTCCACGATATGGTTGCACTTCCAAGTGTGAATACATATTCAATCGTTGCTCTGGAATCATTCGTATCAAGTATCGTATCAGATATCGTATCAGATATCGTATCAGATATCCAACCTGGATCACAATGTCCTTGAATTACTGTTGGATATCTGTTATAGTGCAACCCGTGTTCCTTTGTGTACCTTAGGTACTTAAGTAACCTAATCACACAACTCCAATGAGTTAAACTTGGATTACTCGTGTATCTACTTAGCTTGCTTACAGCGTATACTAAGTCTGGTCTAGTACAACTCATCAGATATATCAGACTGCCGATAGTTCTTGAGTACTCCAAACAGGTTCTCCTCTATTCTTAGCTAGATACTGACGCGTGTCAGTTTGTAGTTCTAGCCACATTAGAGTCATTGCAAAAACCATTTGCAAAAGCTATTTGCCATTCCCATAACTTCTCAGGAATTTTAGTCCACATAGTGGGTTTGACTTTAAACAAGTCCACTTTCAGTTCATGTGTTTTTTGAATTTCCAAAACCACATTTGTCATTCCCATGTCTTTCATGTCAAATCTTGCATCCAAGACGTCCTGACATTACTTACATCAAGGAGCATATCATCTACATGGGAGCTAGCGGATCTTTCCCTGGGATGCCAACCACCTGGTTATCATAATCTAGATGGCTCCCGCACTTTGTCAAACCAACCAAGATAATTTGTAGCCAAGATCTATAATCTTAACTCACAATAAGTACCCTTTGTGACCACATTATAGTCTTTCCAAGGTGAACACATCCTTATGACTATTGTGTACTCCACTTAGTCATATGATTGCAATCCTTATTGCCAAACATATATATCAAATGCAAGCCACCCCCACATTTAAGTGTCATTGGATGGTATCCAAATAGGGTGATGAAAGGTTCTCCCTTTCTCTATGGTTATGCCATTTCAACCATCACACTGGTTGTTTCTCAAATGGTCTCTCTCCCCCCACATTGCCTGCACTTTGATAAGCTTTATGTGACATCACTTATTATCACACTTTGAACAATAAATGTATCATTTCGGTCCATAACTTCAACTCATTATATATATTAGCTCACGAGTGCTTTAGAGTTGATGTAAGCAACACATGCTTCTCCCATAAGTATGTTCACACAAGCATCTCATACTTAGAATAATTCTAAGTTAACCTCTAGCATAATTCTAGAAATTATGGAAGACCCACATGAGTCCGGAACCACCACTACTACAAAAACTGGCATTCTTGACGTGCATTGCGCGTCAAGAAAGTGCCTTCTTGACACGCAAATGCGCGTCAAGGATGCGGGGGTCAAGAAGCTTCTTGACGCGCAAAATGCGTGTCAAGAAGCTCTTGACGCGCGAACAATGACACGCTATCCTTGACACTCGATTCTTGACACCCATTTTGCGCGTCAAGAAAGGGTGTCGTCTGTGATTAATATATTTTTTATTTATAATATTTTTTTGTGTCGTCTGTTTATGACACGCAGATTTGCGTGTCATGCCTTTTATGACACTCATTCTTGCGTGTCATCCTTGTAAGTGTTTTTTTTTTTTCAAAAATTACTGATTTCCCTGTTAATAAATCATATTTCACAAAACCAAAATACAGAATAGCTGTTGTACCAAAACAATGCATTTCATACAAATAGCAATTGAAAATAATTCGATTTCATGTTCATCATACATGCAATTCGATCACAATGACAGAAGTAAAATGTTCAAAGTTTACATGCATATATAGTATGACATACTGGTACTTAGGTGCTGCGAAAATATGCCCTTCCCTGCAAAGGAATCGCCCTTTCCTTACATATAGCCTGCCTAAGCACTCTGGACACTTCCGGTTAAACCATCCCCTGTGTTCTTCAATTTCTTGAATTCTGGCCTTGCAAATGAATTTGTTGTTCTGCAGAGTTGTAGTATATATTCCTTATTACAGTTTAATCATTATCTAGGACTGTGTAGAACTTTCCTCAAAATGTTTTGATGAGGGTCTTTAGCCATTATCTCAGCAACTGTTACTATGTCTGCATCTTCGTACCTGCGAGAAACAGCTCTTTTGCAATAAAGAAATTAATATAATAAACTACAGTAAGTTAAATGTTACTTAATAATGAGATGTATATAATAGGTAAGCATAAAAGAAAGAATGAAAACACACATTTTTATCCACTTGTAGTCAAGAAAATAGCCTCTAACAAATCAGAAAATAAGAGTCAAACCTGTACTGGCTTAGGCTTAAAACATTCATAATACACATTCTTAATTTTCAATACACTAACAATGACATAGACAACTGAAGTTGAAAAAGAATGAATCTTTAGGCAATAAACAGACAGTTTAGGTGAAAAACGAAGTTAAAGAAATGGAAATATGAATTAAAACTAATTTTAACCTTAAGATAGTGACTGCCAAGTTTTCAAAATTTCAAGTTCAGACATATTCAAAGTTTCACCATTAATTTAACTATTTTTATCAGTTACTCATGTATTTGTACTAAACTATCTACAACACTTAGATATTTCTCATAGAATTGTTAGAGCCTAATAGTTGCAAAGTCCAATCATCTGAATTATTCTTTACTATTCTAGGAGGGCAAATCATAATTCATAACCTCACACCATCTATAAAACTCTATCAGTGCAAACATTCTAAATCACGGAGCGCAAAAACACAATGGATATCCAAATTGATTAGAAAGAATAAAAAACTGAATAAAAAAGAGAGCCAAAAAGGATAAATAGTCAGATCCATGGTAGGCTCCCTTTCTTTCTTCTTTGTTTTTGACAACGTCCCTACATTTTTAGACAATGAATGTTAACACAAATTCTGATACGGCTAAAGAAAGTGTAATTGATGTTGAATCTTCAAACAAACCCTAATATAGAAAATCTACTACAAAGTGTAAATTCCCATTTATTGTATATATGCATCGCAGAGGTTGCGGATGATGGTGTCGCGCAAGCCTGTACGGCTGTACACACCTAAACTGCATCACATTTGAATTGTTTCACGAAACGGATGAATAAATATTCCACAAACATAAACAGAAAGACAGAAAATGAGCCAAATGCCGTTTAAAAAAAATAAAAAAATGAGCCAATTGTTACCTTTATATTTGCAGAGAACCAATTTATATTTGTAGAGTACCAAATAAAAACATTGTAACGATACCTTTATTATATATTCAGGAATTCCAAAGGCTAATTTCCTTTTTAATTGAACCGAGATGATATTGGGTAGAGAAGCTCCAGTTCCAATCAACCGTCTAAACACACATTCCAATATGCCTTCATAACTGCCTTAAGCTCATGGTTGTTTGAATTAACTACCACCCACCCAATACTGATCATGTTATGAACTTGACTCAAACTTCCAACCAATAGTTTAACATCTTTTACCATCAAGTAGACCATCTTGGGGAGAAATATTTTATTATCTGATCTTCTTATCACAACTGCCAAGAAGAAATCTACTTTAAATTTTCATTCATATAAGTTGCACATTTCAATTAAGAGTTCCTCAAATACAATAATAATTACCGAATGTTAAACACCATTATGAGATAATATTAAAAAAATTGAAGAATTCACCAAGTTGACATCCCGAAACAGAGACCCCAACCTGCGATTCACACACACATTTAACCCAAACCGAGGAATAATGAACTAATCTCATCAGCTCTTCCATTCATAATACCTACAGGTTTGAACATATGAATGCAAATCTAGCAACCTTATGAAACTCTTCATGCCGATTCACAACCTCAGCTATTGCTTCTTGGAGAAGATGCAAACCTGCAGGAATGAAGGATGTGTGAATCGACAGAAATATGCAAAATTGTTTCATAAAAGCGTAAATCAACGATGTGCTAGAACAAAGTTAGGGTTTTTATCAAAAATAACAAAATAACACACGAAACAAACCTCCAAATATATGCTTCAATTGTTCTTGAAATAGGTTACCTCACCAAGAAAATCTCTGATGCTCATGACTATAAGTTCACCAAATTGCAATCCAAAACCCCCTGATTTTAATGAATTTTGAGTAAAACTAAAGTGGAGATCAGTTAGAATTCCTAAAATTTCAAGGTAATAATTAGCAGGGATTTACCTCCAGTCCATAGCCTACACACCTGCGAAGAAGAAGGAATCACCGCCGACAATCTAAACCCAATTCTAAACCCAACTATAATCTGCAATCATAATCGAGCATCCACTAACCGGCGATTATTATCCAATAACATGTTTTTTGTAAGATTATCACAGGCCGTATGGATGTTAAAATCATAAAACAAACAGAAAACGTGTATTCGTTTACCTGATGATGATGGACACTGTTCAAAAGGTAAGTATAATCACTGGCCAGTTTCATTTTCTGCTGAATGAATGAAGGCTCTAACCCACCGCCATCTTTCCTAAACTCCGACTTTATGAAATCTCTAAAATGAGTCTTATGTTCTTCCTTCCCAATGTGCTTCTTCACTGTTTTCATTAGCTCTCTATAAACTCTTGCAGCTTTCAAAGCTTCACCTGATCCCATCCTTCTTCTTCAAATCAAATTCTACGTTAAATTCCCTCTTTATTACACAAATTTCGCAATCCTGGTTCAATTTAGGTAGTCAAAATTCTTATTAGGGTTTTGACTTTCATAAGATTCAAATTAGAAACCTAAGAAATGCTCATTTTCAAATCGAACAAAGTATTTAGACTAATACAAATTCCACAACGAAGTTGTTTGCAGATCAATATCAACATATGTGGTTTGTAGCAATAATTGCTATCAGCGTTCATGAATTTATATATGTTTTCCCCAAAAGTTAGAAATCAATGTCAATTATGCGGAAATTGAACGAAACATTAGAGAGTAATGATGAAGAGACTAACCGTATAATCCGTTAGAAGTACCGCCGGATAAAGTAGATGCTAGCCGCCGTTCGCCGGATTGATGCGACTGGACGCAATGTTGTTTCGGGAACCAATCTCACCCGCTGCAACCTACCGCCTCACGTGCTCCACAAAAGATGAAAAAAGCCGATTATTCATCACGATGGTGGTTGCCAAAACTTGGAGAAAAAAACCCTACAAAACGAGTGAGAAAATATTTCAGAAATGAAGAAAACTAATATGGAGACCAAATCTGATACAATTCGAGATGGATCTAACGTCGGCGAGATGAAGCGAGATGGATCTAACGTCGGCGAAATCACTTCCGCTACGAGTCACCGTCACTGATGACAAAATCTAGGGCAAATAAACGGAGCAGAGAATGGAGGAGACCGATGGGAAAATCTAGGGCAAATATACAGAGTGAGATGGAGGAGACGGGGTGAGATCGGGTGTGGGGGAAAATAGAGGCTGAAAATTGAAAATTAGGGCAAAATATTGGGGGGAAATTTGGAGCCAAAAATTAAAAGACGACACTTTCTTCTTGACATGCGGTTTTTATATGTCCTCCGTGTTTTTTTTTTTTTGAAATATGACAGAAATTCTTGACACGCAAAAATGCGCGTCATGAATTCTTAGGAATTACCTATAAATGACATTTTATTTTGACACTTCAGTTTTTGCACGTCAAGAATTATCGAGTGTCATCGTTCGCGTGTCAAGGAAGGCAGTTTTTGTAGTAGTGCACCTTTCCGGAAGAACCTCACGATTCCGGAACAACTTATCTGAAGGACCACACAAGTCCGGAACAACCTGTTCGAAAGAACTAGAGGTTCGAAAGAAATCAAAATTGGTATAGGCGTCGAAAAACTAGGTAATATCAACTTTAATGATCTAGTCATTCAAGTTTTCCATATTTTATATCATATTCCTTACACCGAATGTAGACTTTCTTGAACTTTGTCTATACACAAATCCAGTCTTGTGTTCATGTGTATCTTGAATGTTATAGTTGATTACTCTTAACAGAGCTTCACAATCAACCTAGTGCTAGTCTAGCATGCCTTAGAGTGCAATACGTTTGCATGTGAACAGAAGATGCATCATTCTGATTCATCACAGCCTTAATGGATATCACAATATCCGTTTCCCACATTCACACATTCATTTAGACAATTCGTGAGACTAGACCAATAACATTGTGTACGTCTCATATGTATGTTACATAACCTATTATTCGGTTTTAGGATCATAACCTATTTGCCTTAGTATCCAACACACCAATGATACTCGAAGGCCTCATCATGAGCCTTAATTCGATTAAATTTGGTGAGTGCATTCATAACCAATATGAATGAATCCAGAATATCATCAATATTGTTTTGATATGTAGTCAATCAAATTGACACTTAACACTCCATTACACAAGCGATGTATCATCCCTTGTTTTCTAGAACTATATGTTTTAGGATACTCTCCCAAATGAAGACCAAGTCTTCTAATAGTTCAACAACATTGAGGTGGTAGACGCATCTACTTGACATTCATAAATTTCTACAAATTTATAAATTACAATATCATATATTGTAATCCATAATAACATATCTTGCATTCATACGTCACAATTCACACTTGTGCATCCGTAATATGTTGAGCACATCAACACTACGAGATATACCATGTCCGTGCATTTTAATACACTTTATCATCTACCATTGTGTGGGGTGTTTCTGTGACATCCGAGAATTTCAAGGTTTACTTCCGTTAGACAATTCCGTTAGTTACGTTATAAGTATTAACTTAGTAACTAATGCATAACTAGGCCGAATACGTCCACGACCTTGGTTGATCACCGAACCCGCCCATATGTGCTATGTGTTCATTTATAAATGTCATTATGTGCAATGTGATTTAAACGCATAATTTAATATTATGAATAGCATGATAAATTGAAAATCCTTGATTATGTGAAAATTACCTAAGTTGTGCAGCCAGCGAAACTACCGGGCGAAACTGTAGTGTCGCCCGGTAGCCAGCTAAGTTAATCAGTGAAAACGTGACCCGAGCTAGTTTCGCCTGGCCAGCGAAACTGCCAGCGAAACTAGCCTCTGATATAAATAATCTTAATAAACCCTAGTTCTCCTATTTACCTCATTTACACAAAAACACACACACTCTTCTCTGGAGATCTGGTCAGCCGAAAACCATCAAGAAAACCAAGATCTCAGCCTCAAGACAACATCCATTCGATTCCTTGATCGAATCGTGAGTCCCAAAACCTTCCTTTATGCCATTTTATGTGTTTTCTATGTGTTTCTTCATAAAGCATGCTTAAACCTTCATGATATTGTTAGATCTTCTGTAGGAATGCTTAGGAATGCTAGATCTACCATAAAGTTGATAACTTTACGTGTGAAACTGATCCATGATAAAGATTTATGCTATTTAGGTCATTTTAGGGTTTTGAATGCAATTTGTTGATTTGATGATGAAAATGCATGTTTAAGGTGTTAAAGCTTACTAATTTATGTTGGTAAATGGTTATGTATGCTAGATAATGAATTACATGTACTATGGAAGCTGTTAGATTGATTTTTAGGCTGATTTATGTGTTTTTCGCGACCAGCGAAACTGTCATGTTCTCTGGGCGAAACTGTCCAGCGAAATTATGTGAATCTTCAACCAGCGACACTATGCAGCGAAACTGCAGTGTCGCCGGGTAAACCAACCAGACCAGCTCGAGCGAATCTACCGAGCGAAATTCCCTGAATGAAAGTTCAAACCAGTTTCGGGCGAAACTAGGCTAGCGAAACTGTGCCAACAGTTTCGAGCGAAACTAGCCTAGCGAAACTGTGTCATCGGGTATTGCCTAGCGAAAGTGCTGCCCGTGCACACGGCGAAACTGCCTAGCGAAACTGCTAGCGAAATTGTGACCAGAACCCAAACTTGTGCAATTTACTTGAATACTATGCCATGACTTATATGATTTTGCTATGATGATACATGCTTTGATTTCTGATGTATGTGAACCCTTATTTATGATCAACCATCGGTGTCGTGTGTCGTTATGTCGTGTCGTAGTTCCAACGTGCTATGTTATGGGCCATAGTGACGCCAAGATTAGACACAAAACTAATACTTAAGACCTAAACGTGTTCATAGGTCTTCATTAAGCAATACTTGGACTAAATATCAGTGTAGCTGAGCAACCTAAGGTGAGTTTCACAAACCCTTTAATTGTGAGCCCGTTTGGGACACAACGAATGAACTTAACGATAAACAACGCTGACGATTTGAGGTATTGCAATTGGGATACCTGTTATGGAAGTTGGAGTGTTTTATGGGAACACTCGCAACTTTCCATCCTTGGGGTTTCTATTGAAACCCGGGAAACGACTATTTGACACTTAAACTCTTTCTGGGAATTTCAAATGAAATTCAGGATAAACTGTTTTAATATGACTAGTGTAGGTTAAAGTCTAAACCAAATGATATCACATGATTTCTAAGGATGCCTTAAAACTTAAAAAGACCTCAACCTAGTACTGTTGATCTGAGAAGCGAGGGGATGTTGGGTAGATCTACTGAGGGTTTGACAAACCCTGCTCCGCGGTACACAAATGTGTAACCAACCGGTTGGAGGCCGAACGGAGTTCAATGTCAGCCTATTTTAGTTGTGGGCCTCCCAAATGGGACACAACTGGAGGCACCAACCATCGGCAAATGCCGAACTCTGTTACGTCAGCTTTCAGCCCTAGTACGACTCCTTAGTGCATGGAAACCGGATTAGCTACCCGCGATATCGGTTGGCTACTTTAATCCTTTACTTAACTAGTGCATATTCGAAAATTCAACTCTTGGCAATTGCCTTGCAAAACTATTACTTATGTATATGTTGATACATACGATTTTATGACCGGGCCAATGCATGTCATGCCCACCGTGAACTCACCAGTCGTTAGGTTGACACTTGTGTGGTTTTCACTTTTGCAGATCGTTGAAGAGTATCCACTGGAGGTTGGCATGGCTCGTGAAGATATTTAAGTTTATTAAACTAAACTGAGAATTTGAAATTGAAACTATGATTTGTAAAGCACATGGCTAGTGCTAAGATACTGATGTTTTAATTCCGCTGCGTATGTTAAACTGTTTTATTTATGAACATTGGACTTTACTCTGATTCGTTTAGTATTTGTAACTAATGGTTGTGGTCCTGGTTTGCTCGCACCCCTTAACGGTATAAACTCCGTTAGTGGTTATTTGGGGGTGTGACAGATTGGTATCAGAGCCATAAGTTGCAGAGAACTGGAATCATTTTTGAAAACGATTTGGAAACTGCAACTTGAAACCTTAGTTACAAACGAACAAAACAAACTCTCAAAAACAAAATTTTACGTGCCAACCTGGGATACTCGCTCTGCTGTGTAAGTAAATACTCCATATGTAGATATATATATATATATATGTAAATATATATAGAGACCGTGTCTAAGTAGTCTAACGGAAAACCTTAGGAAATTTTCACACACGAATACGAAATGCGAACGCAAATGCGCACAATATTCCGGGGAAAGCGACAACGAAACGATGCTACCCGCTACGTCCTGATTTCTACTACGATGACTACGCCGACAGTGACTTTTATGGGAAGCCGACTTTCGACGATAGTACTTACGACTTACGGCATTCTTTGACGACGCCTCAGTTTTGCACGAAAATTTTTGGACTAATAGTGGGATAATGGAAACTGGCTAATATACATATTATGGGATATGTATAAAATATAATTGTGACTGAACACTGGCTACTTTAACTGTCCAGCAAAATGTCTGGAAGAGGACACGGGAGAAACAACATCAACATGACGCCTGCACAGCTGCAAGCAATGATTACTGAACACGTGCAAGCCGCGGTGGCAGCCGTCCAAGCTGCGTACGCCGCACAGGGTAATTATTATGCCGGTTAAGGCATAAAACGATTATAATTGACTTGTTTAAACTTAAAACCCGAACTATTATTGCATCAGGAAACCACCACTGCACGTTCAAGTCCTTCATGGACTGCAAGCCGATGACGTTTTCCGGCGAAGAAGGAGCTGTAGGACTCCTCAGGTGGATCGAGAAGTCTGAGAAGGTCTTCTCTATGTGCAACTGCCCTGCTGGAGATAAGGTGAAGTATGCGACTGGTACCTTTGAGGGAGCTGCTCTCTCCTGGTGGAATGCTGAGATTCAGATGATTGGGTTAGATGCGGCCAATGGCATGGAATGGGGAGCGTTTAAGGAGTTGGTTATGGAGGAGTACTGCCCTCGAGATCAAGTCAAGAAACTGGAAGGAGAGTTTTTGAACTCCAAAATGTCTGGGTCAGAAATTGAAGAGTATACTGCTCGTTACCACGAGTACGAGGTACTGTGCCCCTCGATGGTTGATGCTGAATTTAAGCGCATTGAGCGTTATCTAGAGGGTCTCGCACCCCAAATCAAGAGCCTGGTGACAGCCAGCAATCCAACAACTGTGCAACAAGCCATCCGCCTGGCTCACAAGTTAACCGATCAGGAGATCGAGAGGGGTACTCTACCCGCGAAAGCCACTGAGAAGACTGCCTTGAGTGGCAAACGTAAGGCTGAAGAAGAAGCTCCAGCTACATCTGTGAACAATCAATCTGTTGGAAATCAATCTGGGAGGTCCTCTAACTCCCAGTATCAGAACAAGCGACCAGACAACACAAGGTCCAATTTCAACAACAGTGGGGGTAACAATCGCCAAGGTGGGAATGGAAACTACAAGGGTACAGCTCCGTTCTGTAACAAGTGCGGAAAACACCACAGCGGTATGTGTAACAAAGGTTTGGAATGTGGAAGATGTGGGAAACCGGGGCATGAAGCCAACAACTGCTGGACCAACTTGCAGAAGTTGAACAACGGCGGTCAGAACCAAGGAGGAAATAACAACAGGGGAAACGGAAACAACCGTTACGGGCAAGGAAACAATCAGAACAACAACAATGGTGGAGCCCGTGGCTGTTATGAATGTGGTGCTCAAGGCCATATGAAGAAAGATTGCCCGCAATTGCGCAGGCAGGGTAATGGTAACAATGGCAACGGTGGGAACCCGGGCAACGGGAATGGTAACGGCGGGAATGGTAATGGTGGAAACGGTAATGGTGGGAATGGTAGAGGTCGTGCCTTCGTCATGGGTCAGGGAGAAGCTCGCAACGACGCCAACGTGATTAATGGTAAATTTATATTGAATGGTTTCTTTGCTACTGTGTTATTTGATTCTGGTGCTGAAAGAAGTTTTATTTCCACTAAGTTTGCTAGACTAATAAATGCTAAACCGATTGCCTTAGATGCTACGTATGTGGTAGAACTAGCGAATGGTAAACTTCATGATACAACGCAGATAGTTAAGGACTGTAAGTTAGAACTAGCTGGCCATACATTAGGAATCGATCTTATGCCTTTCCCGATTGGTAGTTTTGACGTTATAGTAGGAATGGATTGGTTATCTGAAAACCGAGCTGAAATCTTATGTAAAGAAAAAGTGGTTCGTATTCCACTCGAAGAAGGTGAAGTGTTAAAGGTTCAAGGTGAAAAAGATGGAGCAGTCACTGGTATTATCTCGTTTCTCAAAGCTCAAAAGTGCCTTCGTAAAGGTCACTTCGCGATTCTTGCAAACGTCACCGATTCGACACTTCCCGAGCGCAAAATCAACGATTACCCGATAGTTCGCGACTTCCAAGATGTATTTCCTGAAGATCTGCCTGGTTTGCCTCCATTTCGTCAAGTGGAGTTTGGGATCGACTTAACTCCTGGAGCCGCTCCGATTGCACGCGCACCTTACCGTTTGGCGGTAAGCGAACTCAACGAACTCTCCGCACAACTTCAAGAGCTACTCGACAAAGGGTTTATTCGTCCAAGTTCGTCTCCATGGGGAGCACCGGTTTTGTTTGTTAAGAAGAAGGATGGAACGTTCCGTATGTGTATTGATTACCGAGAGCTTAACAAAGTTACTATTAAGAATCGGTATCCACTCCCTCGAATCGACGATCTCTTCGACCAACTACAAGGTTCGAGCTACTTTTCAAAGATTGATCTACGGTCTGGATATCACCAACTTCGTGTCCGAGATGAGGATGTCCCAAAGACTGCTTTCAGGACTCGGTATGGACATTACGAGTTTCTAGTTATGCCGTTTGGGCTAACTAATGCACCTGCGGTATTTATGGATTTGATGAATCGAGTGTGCAAGCCGTACCTCGATCAGTTTGTGATAGTCTTCATTGACGATATTTTGATTTACTCCAAGACAAAGGAAGAGCACGAGAGACATCTACAACTGATTTTGGAATTACTCCGTAAGGAACAGCTTTATGCTAAGTTTTCGAAGTGCGATTTTTGGATTCGTGAAGTCCAGTTTCTTGGACACATTGTTAATCAGGAAGAAATTCATGTCGACCCGGCTAAAGTGGAAGCTATCAAGAATTGGTCTACTCCTAGAGCGCCGACCGAAATCCGACAATTCTTGGGACTTGCCGGATATTACCGAAGATTCATTAAGGGTTTCTCGCAATTGGCTCAACCCTTAACAACATTAACGCACAAGGGAGTGCAATATAGATGGAGTGAAAAAGAAGAACACGCGTTTCAAACTCTCAAAGATATGTTATGTTCAGCTCCGATTCTAGCCTTACCCGATGGAGTTGACGACTTTGTAGTCTACTGTGATGCATCCATCCAAGGACTCGGTTGCGTGTTGATGCAACGGGACAAAGTAATTGCCTATGGGTCCAGGCAACTGAAGGACACTGAAAAGAATTATACGACGCATGATTTGGAATTAGGAGCCGTTGTTCATGCACTCAAGATTTGGAGACATTACCTCTACGGAACAAAGTGCACAATATTTACCGACCATAAAAGCTTACAGCACATCTTTAATCAGAAGGATCTCAACATGCGACAACGACGGTGGGTCGAGTTACTAAATGACTATGACTTAGCAATTAAGTATCATCCGGGAAAAGCCAATGTGGTGGCTGACGCCCTAAGTCGAAAAGAGTACGAAAAGCCTCGACGAGTACAAGCGCTGCAACTTACCATTCACACGGGATTGCCGGATCGGATCCGCGATGCCCAACAAGAAGCTTTAAAAGAGGAAAATTTCGCAGCTGAAGCACTGCGAGGGGTGGATGGTAACTCCGAAATTAGGTCCGACGGACTCAGATACTACAATGACAGAATTTGGGTTCCTTTACTCGGAAATCTTCGTGAGCTCGTGATGGACGAGGCTCACAAGTCAAGGTATTCGGTGCACCCTGGATCGGATAAAATGTACCAAGACTTGAAGAGTTTGTATTGGTGGCCGAACATGAAAGCCGACATTGCTCGATATGTGGCTAAGTGTTTAACATGCTCAAGAGTTAAGATCGAGTACCAAAAGCCTTCTGGGTTATTGCAACAGCCAAAGATCCCAGAATGGAAATGGGAGGATATCTCCATGGATTTTGTAACAGGATTACCTCATCGATCGAATCGACCGGATGCGATTTGGGTTATCATTGATCGACTAACCAAATCTGCACATTTCATTCCAATGAGGGAAAGTGACAATATGGATAAGTTGACAAAACTATATATTGACAGAATTGTGGCACGTCATGGTGTGCCTAAGACTATTATCTCAGATCGAGATCCTCGATTTACTTCCCGACTATGGCAATCTATGCAAGAAGCACTGGGAACCAGACTGGATATGAGTACAGCTTATCACCCGCAGACCGATGGACAGACGGAACGAACCATTCAGACTTTAGAAGACATGCTCCGTGCTTGCGTTCTCGATTTTGGTAAGGACTAGGAGGCTCACCTTCCGTTGGTGGAGTTCTCCTACAACAACAGTTATCATTCAAGTATCGGTGCAGCACCTTTTGAAGCTCTTTATGGCAGAAAGTGTAGATCGCCCGTGTGTTGGGCTGAAACGGGTGAGAAAGGACTCACCGGACCGGAACTCATTCATGATACAACTGAACGGATTATTCAGATCAGAAAGCGGATAGCTGCAGCACGTGACAGACAGAAGAGCTATGCCGACAAACGCCGTAAACCTTTGAAGTTCGAGGTAGGTGACAAGGTGCTATTGAAGGTATCTCCCTGGAAGGGAGTGATACGTTTTGGAAAGCATGGAAAGTTGAATCCTCGCTACATCAGACCGTTTGAAATCATTGGGGAAGTAGGCCAGGTGGCCTACCGTTTACAACTCCCTGCCGAACTCAATGGAGTTCACAACGTGTTTCACGTCTCTATCCTGAAGAAATGTCTGGCGGACAACACTGAAATAATCCCTTTGGAGGAATTGGAAATCGACGAACATCTGAGATTTATCGAGCAACCGGTAGAAATCATGGGACGCGAGGAGAAAACCCTCAAACGTAGCAAGATTCCGATCGTCAAAGTTCGATGGAACTCAAAGCGTGGACCTGAATACACTTGGGAACGAGAGGATCAAATGAAGAAGAAGTATCCTCACCTGTTTGAGCAAACGTCCACGGAAACTCAAGGTATGATTTAATTTTGGGACCAAAATTCCTTTAACAGGAAGAGGATGTGGCGACCCTAAAACTTTTGCTTTCTTTCCCCAGCGACGACAGCCGACGCGGCAAACGCTACGACACAAGAATAATTTTCGGGACGAAAATTCCAATTACAAGGGGATGATGTGACATCCGAGAATTTCAAGGTTTACTTCCGTTAGACAATTCCGTTAGTTACGTTATAAGTATTAACTTAGTAACTAATGCATAACTAGGCCGAATACGTCCACGACCTTGGTTGATCACCGAACCCGCCCATATGTGCTATGTGTTCATTTATAAATGTCATTATGTGCAATGTGATTTAAACGCATGATTTAATATTATGAATAGCATGATAAATTGAAAATCCTTGATTATGTGAAAATTGCCTAAGTTGTGCAGCCAGCGAAACTACCGGGCACAACTGTAGTGTCGCCCGGTAGCCAGCTAAGTTAATCAGTTAAAACGTGACCCGAGCTAGTTTCGCCTGGCCAGCGAAACTGCCAGCGAAACTAGCCTCTGATATAAATAATCTTAATAAACCCTAGTTCTCCTATTTACCTCATTTACACAAAAACACACACACTCTTCTCTGGAGATCTGGTTAGCCGAAAACCATCAAGAAAACCAAGATCTCAGCCTCAAGACAACATCCATTCGATTCCTTGATCGAATCGTGAGTCCCAAAACCTTCCTTTATGCCATTTTATGTGTTTTCTATGTGTTTCTTCATAAAGCATGCTTAAACCTTCATGATATTGTTAGATCTTCTGTAGGAATGCTTAGGAATGCTAGATCTACCATAAAGTTGATAACTTTACGTGTGAAACTGATCCATGATAAAGATTTATGCTATTTAGGTCATTTTTAGGGTTTTGAATGCAATTTGTTGATTTGATGATGAAAATGCATGTTTAAGGTGTTAAAGCTTACTAATTTATGTTGGTAAATGGTTATGTATGCTAGATAATGAATTACATGTAATATGGAAGCTGTTAGATTGATTTTTAGGCTGATTTATGTGTTTTTCGCGACCAGCGAAACTGTCATGTTCTCTGGGCGAAACTGTCCAGCGAAATTATGTGAATCTTCAACCAGCGACACTATGCAGCGAAACTGCAGTGTCGCCGGGTAAACCAACCAGACCAGCTCGAGCGAATCTACCGAGCGAAATTCCCTGAACGAAAGTTCAAACCAGTTTCGGGCGATACTAGGCTAGCGAAACTGTGCCAACAGTTTCAAGCGAAACTAGCCTAGCGAAACTGTGTCATCGGGTATTGCCTAGCGAAAGTGCTGCCCGTGCACACGACGAAACTGCCTAGCGAAACTGCTAGCGAAATTGTGACCAGAACCCAAACTTGTGCAATTTACTTGAATACTATGCCATGACTTATATGATTTTGCTATGATGATACATGCTTTGATTTCTGATGTTTGTGAACCCTTGTTTATGATCAACCATCGGTGTCGTGTGTCGTTATGTCGTGTCGTAGTTCCAACGTGCTATGTTATGGGCCATAGTGACGCCAAGATTAGACACAAAACTAATACTTAAGACCTAAACGTGTTCATAGGTCTTCATTAAGCAATAATTGGACTAAATATCAGTGTAGCTGAGCAACCTAAGGTGAGTTTCACAAACCCTTTAATTGTGAGCCCGTTTGGGACACAACGAATGAACTTAACGATAAACAACGCTGACGATTTGAGGTATTGCAATTGGGATACCTGTTATGGAAGTTGGAGTGTTTTATGGGAACACTCGCAACTTTCCATCCTTGGGGTTTCTATTGAAACCCGGGAAACGACTATTTGACACTTAAACTCTTTCTGGGAATTTCAAATGAAATTCAGGATAAACTGTTTTAATATGACTAGTGTAGGTTAAAGTCTAAACCAAATGATATCACATGATTTCTAAGGATGCCTTAAAACTTAAAAAGACCTCAACCTAGTACTGTTGATCTGAGAAGCGAGGGGATGTTGGGTAGATCTACTGAGGGTTTGACAAACCCTGCTCCGCGGTACACAAATGTGTAACCAACCGGTTGGACGCCGAACGGAGTTCAATGTCAGCCTATTTTAGTTGTGGGCCTCCCAAATGGGACACAACTGGAGGCACCAACCATCGGCAAATGCCGAACTCTGTTACGTCAGCTTTCAGCCCTAGTACGACTCCTTAGTGCATGGAAACCGGATTAGCTACCCGCGATATCGGTTGGCTACTTTAATCCTTTACTTAACTAGTGCATATTCGAAAATTCAACTCTTGGCAATTGCCTTGCAAAACTATTACTTATGTATATGTTGATACATACGATTTTATGACCGGGCCAATGCATGTCATGCCCACCGTAAACTCACCAGCTGTTAGGTTGACACTTGTGTGGTTTTCACTTTTGCAGATCGTTGAAGAGTATCCACTGGAGGTTGGCGTGGCTCGTGAAGTTATTTATTTTATTAAACTAAACTGAGAATTTGAAATTGAAACTATGATTTGTAAAGCACGTGGCTAGTGCTAAGATACTGATGTTTTAATTCCGCTGCGTATGTTAAACTGTTTTATTTATGAACATTGGACTTTACTCTGATTCGTTTAGTATTTGTAACTAATGGTTGTGGTCCTGGTTTGCTCGCACCCCTTAACGGTATAAACTCCGTTAGTGGTTATTTGGGGGTGTGACAGTTTCATATATGATTTACATGTTTAATTTAAACTCACAAGTTATACATGTGCATCTGACTTCTTGTGTTATCCTGTTGAAAATAATTTGAATAAACATTTGCATTTTAAAGACCAAATATCAAATCAAACATAACCATTTTATTGAAATAATTTCAAACCACAAACACACTTATTCCAAAACATAACAAAGTCTTTTATAAACCAATTATTTCATAACGAAATAAAGTCTTATTTAATTAAAAACATAAAATCATATAGTGTTGCTATCCCCAACACTCTCGTCATCAGATATCTCGATGACCTCTTTAACATCACTCCAAAGAGTTAAGCGATGTAGTCCTCCTACAACAGTTCCTACCGCATGAAACTTAACCGAATTCTGATGAAGAAACATTCTCCACGAATTCGTTGATGCAAATAATATCGAGTAACCATCGATATTCAACTTGCTCACAGAGATAACATTCTTCTTGATACTAGGCACATGGAAAACATCTTCCAAGGTAAGGGTACATCCTGTAGACACTTTTAATTCTACAGTCCCGATCCCAATCGCCTTGTGTTTAGTGCCATCTAGCATCATTATGCGATTTTTGACAGCACGATATTCCTTAAAGGAATAACAATTAGAGCATGCATGAATTGTTGCTCCAGACATTATGAACCACCCTCGACAAGCAATCACTCGAGTCATTCTTGACATTGAAGGAGTGAATCCTAAGATATTTCCGTGAGTCCTATCTTGAGGTACTCCCTCAGTGGAACTCCACGTAGTTATCTCTTCATGTCCTTGTTTCATTTTGAACAAATCTGCTCAAAGCAACACCACCAAGTCATTATACATCTATATTTTATATAGATATACTTTAACTCAATAAATTTGAAAACAACACCAAGTTGTTTTTCACAATTGCTATTTCTCACAAGATTAGCAATGAGATTCAACGAACTTTAACACCTTGTTAAATTCTTTTGATGACCCGTTACAAGGGTTGTAAACATAGTAGACCAGAAAACCCTTTATTAATAAATAATAATAACATATTAAAATTATTAATGGTCATCACTATCACATCAAGACACGTTCTTAATTACATCATCAAGACACGTTCTTAATTACATTATCAAGACACGTTTAAAATACAACTTTACATAAAGTTCGGTTTATAAAACTTCGTCATTTGTAGCACTCATGTTGGACAATAACATTATAAATCATTTATACATTTGGTATAAAACATCTAGTTGTAACACGCATGTTAGAACCAACAACTAGATACAACACACGGAGATTAACACCGTTTTACTACAATTATTTTGTATCCCCATAATATGTGAATTTAAAACATTCTCCAATTTGGAGGACCAACAACGAGTGCTTACCAAAAATTAAGTATATATCAAGAAATCAGAGATTGTTTCACAATCTAAGAATCTGTTTAAGTTTGTTGGAAACTAGGTGTAAAACGATTAAGATAATCGTTATACAAACATAAGCATTTCACAAGAATAGAAAATAAATGGAAGTCTAACAGAACCGACGATCAAGATACGGAAGTATGATCACGAACAGCAAGTCTATCAGTCCCTGCAAAACCTGAAGAACACAGAAACAAAACGAAAGGAACCGGGCTTGTGTTTGACACAATTCCCTTAAACAGATTCGCCGTCTGTTCCCAGGGCAGGGTACACCGGTTCAAAAACTGTGTGTACAGCCGGACATGATACTTGCCTGAAACAAGACCGGGATGAAGCAGCTATCGAGATCAGAGGCACAACAGCAGCGAACAGCAAAACGAATGTGTGGTTTTTCGTGTATCTTTCTTATGATCAAAACTCGTTTATTTATACACGCAAAAGACATACGAACGGTTCATTCTTTACTCATGATTAATTGAATATAATCATTCATTACTCATTAACTATCACACTGAATGATCAGTTTGGAATGCAAAAAGGTTTTCTAGAACCTGCTCAAAGGTGGTTCGAAAAACATTAAAAACTTGTCACGCTCGGACACAGGTTTCGGAGCTGCATTCGTGTCCGCAAGTCGCGCGGGCACGAGTTCAGAATTTCGGCTCGACAACCCATTTTTCGCACCCCCCCCCCCTACGCGAGGGTATGAGCTAGAGTAAAACATGACACAAGTGATATCTAGAGCTTTGAGGTTTATCCTTATAAACCAATTCACCTTTTGTTCCCACACCAATGTGGGATAGCCCACATCACATTTTCCAAACTTGAACAAAAATTCTTTTGAGATAAACATCTCATTCACACACATTTTCCAACAAAGACTTGGAAGAGCTAGGCCCGGCCTGCCCGGTTCAACGGCTCAACCCGACTCTTCTACTATGTGGATCGGTACTATACCCGATGGCCCGTCTTTGGTCTTACCACTCCGGCCACCCCGAGGTACACCGTTTCTACATTGACGTCATCCGTGGGACCACGAAGAAAAACACTCTTTGTGGTCTCTACTCTCTACACATTGGCTAGATACGGTATTTCTATGTGCTCCACATGATAATGATCTTCTTTTCGTAACTAAGGTTATAAGTCTTAGATCTCACATTCTCTCTACTAGAATTTCTTTAAAACAATCTTGTAATTTTATAAAATATTAGATCCGTACATCTTAGCATACGATTACATGAGTGAACCTAAAAGTTCATACTCTAACAAACATCATAACATCATATTCATAGTTCCATACCCATACATTACTAACCTACACATATTAGAAAATGCATATGTGGTCCTTGGATTATTCAGTTAATTAAATGGTAAATTTGGATGTCCATTCACATCCTAGACAACAAACTAGCATGTCTCGTATCTTTATCTTTATATATAGCTTGCAGACACATGATACACAACTTTCATATAAAGCATCGTACAGATGCATAGCAGAGAAATATACATTAAATGCTTTTACATAGAGTATTAAATATAACATGCATTAACTTTATCCAGTGTGTAAAGCAAAAACATTTCTTGTCATCACAACTCAAATGCACAACCTTCTTTTTTATTATGGAAAAGCAAGAAATAATTCGGCTAGTTTATCACACTATTCGTCTATTCTGGGTGTAAACTCACACGAGCAAAGAAGGGACCTCGAATCTCACGTAGGTTGAAAATTGTAAAAAAAAAAAATATAGTACTAAGTTATCTTTTTTACAACTTAGGCTAAGTGTAGTGGATGGAGACCCTTGTGGGCGTTATGCGCCATGTGGCGTCCACGTCAGCATGAGGGGCTCCATGGCAAAAGTGGTGTAGTGGGGCTCCATGTATAACCCCCTACCAATCATTACCTAATTATTTATTTAATCATTTTTTATATAATATAATATTAAACATATTAAAAACTAAAATTAAAAAAAAAACAAGAGATAAAACTAGAAGATTTTTTTTAAAAAAACAAACTTACAACATTCTAAAAAAAAAACAAACATGGAAATTAAAAAAAACAAACCTACATTCTTAAAAAAAAACATGACAATTAAAAAAAACAAACATCTAAAGCCCATAGTCTCTCATGATATCCGCTCGAATTTGCAACGCGAGGCTTCGGGCGGGTTCTTCATCGGGGATCGGTTGTATGAGCCTCTCCAACGCCTTTTCTTTTTTTTCCGAGCTTTAACGGCATTGATTTGTTCTCTCTTAAGTGTCAAAAAATCATCAAAACGTTCGCGCATTTCCTCATGTTGAACGGAGTAGTCGGAGGATGGTGCTTGACTTGTCGATGAGGAGGTTGCTCGTTTCCCCTTCGCATTTGCCTTTGCCTTATCCCTACCCATCGGCCTAGGCCGCTCGACTTCGACATCTTCGTCGTAGTCGTTCACGTCGTTCAAATCAAATGCTCGTGCGTCGGACAAATTAGGGGAGTCGGTGGCGGCGGTGGAAGACGACGTTTTAGATTTTTTACTTGGTCGTCTTGTCGGCCTTGAGAGGTCCGATTGATTCAACCACTTTGGTGCATCTCGAACCACTTGCCAAGCCTTGAGGTTGTTAAACGCCGGCCCGGTCACGCGATACTCCACCAATGCCGCTATGATGATGTCTTGGTCGTCCGCACCGCTCGGTCGAGCACTTTTAATCCGACCGTATACGGTGGAAAAAGCTTTCATCCTCTTGTTCATCTCCGTCCACTTTCCCGAGAACGAATCGTTCGGTCGGTACGGTTCCTGTTTCATTTGAGCGAAAAACTTTTGACGAATTTGCGACCAAAAAGTCACAAGGTCTTGACTATTACCTACGTTTACACAAAAAATATAAAGTTATTAAAAATTATTTCTAAAAAAAATAATAAAAGTATTATTATAAAATATAAATAAAACATATTTATAAAAAAATTAAAGAAGTAATATTTACCGTGAATAGGATCCACCGACGTGTCAAGCCACGCTCGAGCTAGTGCGATTTCCTCGGCCTCGGTCCAATGTTGAACAACTTTTCGTTGTCTCGGTTCCCCGGCGTCTTTTTTTTGTGAGATCGCCGTTTTCTCGGTCCAACCGGCGCCGCCTCCTCTTGCGTCTCCGGAACCGCCTCGGGTTCGTCCGGGGAAACCGGAATGGGTTCTTGTGAAGACGGGCGGGAAGATGGGGTAGGAGAAGGAGAAGGAGATGGAGATGGAAAATTTTGAAACGGTGGATAACCTTGGCCCGTTTGAAATGGTGCGTAATTTTGTTGCGAGTACGAGTTGAAGCCGAAGTTTTGGTAAGGGAAAGATGGGAAGGATTGTGGCGGGGGCGGCATGTTCGCAACATACGCGAACAAACCATCGTCACGCGGTTGTTGCTCGGGATCGTTTGCTCGTCGCGGGGCTTGGAAGCGTGGGTTTGACGAAGGTCCACCACGGGAAAACATTTTGATTGTAGGTAGAGAGAATTTTATAAAAATGGAGAGATGGGTAGAAGAGTGTGTATAAAAATTGGATGGAGAGGTTTAATTTATAGTGTTTAAATTAGGTTTAAAAAAAAAAAAAAAGGAATTGACCGTTGAACGGTCGAAATTTTAAATACCCTCAACGTTCACCGGCGCCATTAACATGGCGCTCTTCACTTTTATTTCTAAGATGGCGCCCCGGGGGGCGGTGATGGGCGCTATAGGGGCGCTATGGGGCTCCATGGCACCCCCATGGAGCCCCATTACGGACAGCCTTACAAAACATGCATTGTCCCATTAAGATCAGAGAATCATTCTGACATGCATAGAAAACCTGACACACAGAGTACCTTTTCACATTTATAAAAAAAAAAAAAAAAAACTAGACCGATCCTTTTCGAGGTCGGGCACCGTACTTCCCGAGTGAAACACTTTGGCCCTAGGCAACCCGTCGCCTTTGTCAGACGGACATGTGGTTGCATACCAAACTAAAAACTATTTCCGAACTAAAACCAATATCCGGATGGAAGACCTCAAGCACTCCCATCGAACTGAGCTTCGGTCGATTTCACTATGGGAGCTAACAAGGTCAACGATATCATGGTTGGAAACACGAGAGAACGCCGGACGACTACAAACTACATCCCGGCTTACATTCCACCTGGATATCCTTAGCACCGGACGACTTGCTCCCTCTGCCGGTTGGCTGACCCGGACTACCGACGTCCTTTTTGGCAGGAACACATCACCATTTCATCCGAACGACTTCCTTTCTGGGCAAAAAAAAATTTCCCCCGGACGAAGTCTCGGACTGGTTCCGCCTTAAATATTCAGACACGGAGCTCCACCATCTCTATCTTCGGGGTAGGCTACCTTGACAAAAATCTCTATTTTCCCAACGATGACAACAGTTCTCCTCCAGGCGTCAGCTCAATAATCAGTCTATACCGGAAGTTACATGAAGCATCACGTGAACCTATGCCAGACGGTGGCTCACACCCGGCCCGACCGAGCTATCTTCCGGACAAAAGAATATGTCGGACGGTAGCCATTCCCGACAACAACCTTCGAGGGTCACTCCCTTCCCGAACAATGTCTTATCCAGGAAACGACTCTCATATATACACCGTCTCCATGGTCAGACCCTTATGTACATTGTTCTCGGCCGATGTGGCCGACCAATTTCAATATGAACAGACCACATGACCGAAGCCTGTACATGAAATTTGCCGTTTTGGCCGAGCTGACATCGTTCCCCGCTGATTTCAACATTCAAAGTTTATCTCCGGACCCATGTCGGGACGATCTGCACCATACCTGGATTAAATATCTGAAGGAAAACCGTCCTGAATGAATGGTAATCCCCGACGAAGTCGTCAGGTCAACGCACATCACCGGACGTCTCATGGTGTCGGACGACTCCCTTAGATTCGGATGGTCGGTTAGTCTATGACCAGACGGTCTTCATACCTGGACTCAAACGTTACCGAACGGGACAAACCTTCTTCCACCGAATGCCTTCAGTTAATTCCCGACTGGCCCGACAGTTATTTTGGCCCGGCAAGGTACCTAGCAATCTGGGCATGCAGCGACACTAAGAACCGGTAAACAATTGTGTACACCCCTTTCGTTTGGAACACATCCCGCCGGACCGTATCAAGGTCCTTGCCAAAAACAGGCCGAACATACACTTTTAGCCAGACGATCGACTCTGGACAAGTCTTAAAAACCGAGCGACTCATCCACTCCACCGACCGTTCGGTTCCGACCCACCTGCGTTTCACGTCACCTACACTGGATCACACATGCTTCGGTTGCGTCTGCTCCGTTTAAACCTGTTCCGAGCGTCGCCAGTTTTGGTAAAACATTTCTAGAATGTGGGTTTTGATTAGTTAGCTGCTTCTGGGTATAAATCCCACATGGCTACGAATACAAATGATACTGTCATTTCTGGAACTTTGAAAGAGATATGGTACATACCCCATACTACTCGAAGTTGTCGCCTTTCACCCCTACTCATTAGCTAATATATGTTACACCCTCTCAAGTTATTTCCATAGCTACACATGCTGGCCTACATGACGAAAACAACGAAAAAACATTCTACTTGTTTATTTACAATGAAGTATGGCTAATGCTTATACCGAGCAATATCTAGTGTCGGTCTTATTATTACAATCAAAGTCAATCTTATATACGAATATTATTACACGAAGATCCTACCTACAGTTATTATTACATGAAGATCTGACAAATGGACATTATAATTCCTTTCTAATCCGAAAGAGGACATTATTATCATCAGCGGTGCGAGTTAGATATTATTCATCCTCGACACAAGTAAACACCGATTGATCATTATTATCAGCACGAATGTGATAAACATGTTTCGACATCATGACATATATCCTAAAGTTGAAGGAAGACACCATATTTATTGGTCATGGTGGTCGACTACCACCTACACCAGTTCATTACAACCATCGGACGCAGTTACCCATCTGGCCTAATTATTATTATCATGGATTAGACGATTGTATAACATTCTTTAACGAGGCACTTTAAAGCATCGATCAATGATCAACAGGTTATGTAATTTTTAACTCTTCTTGTCGGTTCATCTACATTCAATTACAAGTTTATAATTATGGTAATCCCATGCACAGTATTGTCAAAGCACGAACGACCCTTCGGCAAACTTGACATACTTATGCTGTCATATTACAATATTACTTGGTAAAATATTTCGAAGTTTTACTATTACTAACAAATATATGTAGCATCAAACAAGCCACTTGAGATGGCTCTTCACATGGTTCACACAATCAACCTCTTGTCGCGTAGTTACTTATGCTGACTAGAAACCTAACTTATTATATCTGTTTTTTTTTCTGTACATGCTAAGTAATCAAGAAAAAAGAGAAAAAAAGATGTATAAGTAACGTACCCAGCCTTCACGGCTAGCTATGACAACCTATGAATGGAATACTAAACTCATGCAGTAACATATGTGGTCGCTCGGATTAGTCCGAACCACTCAGTTTCAGACGACTATGTTGCCTTACACGGCTATACATCTGGACCATTACGCTCTATCGAGCATTACACGAACATTATGCTTTATCGAGCATTACACGAAGATATCCATAATACTTTGGATCATTACGCTCTATCGAGCATTACACGAAGATATCATAATACTCTCAACCAATTCGCTCTGTCGAGCATTATAAGGAACTATCCGGGCTACCCTGAACCACTGAATTATTTTACAAGTAGACGACTTGTTGGCCAATACGTAAGTCCCACTATTAATCAGCAAAAATACAAGTTCTCTTGGATAGACTTTCAAATATTTTCAATGCCAGTTATCCCTGGCCTAAACACGACTATATAGTTACGCAAGTCGGCTGGCTAATGCCGACTTAACTACAATACAGTTCGTTAATACATGATAATCAGATTCAGACCAGCCGATAATGGCTCTAACTGCCTAGGCATACCGGCCTAACTATTATCATAGCAGGCCAAAAGGCCTGCTTTGCTATAACCAAAAGAAGAGAGGGTCACAACGGGTCTGCCTTCATCGGCACTAACAGGCCGACCTTACTCATTTAGGTTAAAGTCATTCGTAAGATAGGTTATCCGTACCGGGTTATACAGGAAGACATCTCATTGTCCATTTCTCACAGCTCTATTAGTGGGTGACTAGCATGGATTCGTGCCATCTCAGCCGAGCAGTTAACACTCGACCTATGGGATGCTCGGCGTAGTCTGGACCACATAGACCGAAATACTTCGGTCGAACCTAGGTATAAACGCGCACTTATATATATTTTCTATCGATCATATATTTCGGACCGTACATCCGCACACAGTGGCGCTTGGTCGTTGACCAAACCACTCAGCTTTTATAGCTTACATTGTGGTCTTCGGTCGTTGAACAAACCACCCAGCCTTTGAGGCTTATATTGTGGTCTTCGGTCGTTTGACCAAACCACTCAGCTTTTACAGCTTACATTGTGGTCTTTGGTCGTTGACCAAACCACCCAGCCTTTGAAGCTTATATTGTGGTCTTCGGTCGTTGACCAAACCACTCAGATTTTATAGCTTACATCGTGGTCCTCGGTCATTGATCGAGCCACTCAGCCTTTACGGCTTACATAGTGGTGCTTGGTCGTTGACCAAACCACTTAGCTTTTACATCTTACACAGTGATACTCGGTCGTCGACCGAACCACCCAGCCTTCATGGCTTACATATATATTGGTGCTCGGTCGAGGACTACATCACTTAGCCTCTCACGGCTTATACAAAGTGGTTCCCGGCTACTCACCAGACCACCCACCCTCCGAAAACTTACACATGGTTCTTGGTCACTGGCCAACCTCACATCTTACATAAGGTGCCTCGACTATTAGTCGAACCTTAGAAACTGCGACGACTTAGATAGTGCTTCTGGACCATTAACCAGACTACTCAGCCCATAACGGCTTATTATGATAACATATTAAGTACATACGATATGCAACTAGCAACCATCATACACAACAAACACAAGATTTCCATAACAAAACCGAGACCCGGACTACATGATGATACATACTTGTAGAGAAGCCTACCCCGACCAGACATCCAAGCAAGATGAGGTAATATACTAATATTTTATGCAGACCTTGGAGGGAAAGAGCTCAAAAGAACAAGATAAGTCTAGAATGGTGTAGCTAGCACTACACCATGCTAGACTGGGGGGCTGATGACATATGTCCGGATCGGGCCAAATACATGGGCTTGAGCCCAGACATGGTTTAGTCTACACAAGGTTTTGGCCTAACAGGCCCAATCCAGGCCCACTACACTTTCCTATAAAGGGAGGCTTACCCCCTCCCTTAAAGGGATCTTCAGCACTTTATTCCCCTGATAGCTAGCAGTCGGCCAAGTCAGTGGCCGACCTTATGGCTCTCGGGTCGACCTCATGACTTCAGCAGTCGACCTTCGGCCTTCGACCTTAGGGTGTCGACCTTCGGCCTTCGACATTAGGGTGTCGACCTTCAGCAGTCGACCTTCGGCCTTCGACCTTAGGGTGTCGACCTTCAGCAGTCGACCTTCAGCAGTCGACCTTCGGCCTTCGACCCTAGGGTGTCGACCTTCAGCAGTCGACCCTCAGCAGTCGACCTTCAGCAGTCGACCTTTAGCAGTCGACCTCAGGCTGTCGACCTTCAGCAGCCGACCTCATGACTTCAGCAGTCGACCTTCGGCCTTCGACCTTAGGGTGTCGACCTTCAGCAGTCGACCTTAGGCTGTCGACCTTCAGCAGTCGACCTCGTGGGTCTACCCCATAGGTCGACCACACAAACCCACTTCCACCACTCTATGAGTATCTCTCTAGATACCCCCTTTACATATTTACATTCACATATATATACATGTGCATACAAACTATCTACACAGTCTTACTTACTTGACCGTCGGAGGGTGGTACAGAGACCCCGGTCTCTGTCCCCCTTCTAACGGGTTCCTTCTCTGTTACAGGTTTAGGAGAAGACTTGGAAGAGCTAGGCCCGGCCTGCCCGGTTCAACGGCTCAACCCGACTCTTCTACTATGTGGATCGGTACTATACCCGATGGCCCGTCTTTGGTCTTACCACTCCGGCCACCCCGAGGTACACCGTTTCTACACTTGAAACATTTTATAACTTACTTGTTTTGTTCAAAAAGATTATTTGACATGGAATCTAATGCATACTAATATTAATTGAAAAGCTAGTTGCTTGAAAGTAAGATTTTTTTTATAACTTGGTTTGACCACACTTACTTGAAATTAAGAATTTTTTATAACTTGGCTTGACTGCACTTACCAATTGTGGAGGAAGTTGACATTTAACAGGTAATAGGTTGAAAGCATAATACCACGAGTCAGAGGTGTGATTACCAAAACAAATATTTTCAACAACTTTGCTCAAAGAGTCACAAAACCAAACTATTGATAAGAATCATACTACATTAACAACGTCTTCAAAACAATACTGATGACGTGTGTCCAGAGTAAGGCCACACCACAAACATATTATGGTGTAAACCTTATCTCAATACACCAACCACTAAATACAGGTCGACCTAGACGCTGGCCGACCACTATGTGACAGGCCATTAGGCCGACCGCTGAAAGCACAAAGGTCAGCCGACCACAGCAAGTCACTGGCCGACCACTATATGACAGGCCACCTGGCTACTAGGCTGACTAACATAGACACTGGCCGACCACTATGTGGCAGGCCACTACACCAATCGCTAAATACAGGTCGACCTAGACACTGGCCGACCACTATGTGGCAGGCCACTAGGCCAACCGCCGAAAGCACAAAGGTCAGCCGACCACAACAAGTCACTGGCCGACCACTATATGGCAGGCCACCTGGCTATTAGGCTGACTAATGACAAGACATGTAACCGAACGACCCCAAGAGGGTCGACCGCAAGACAATAAGCTATGAAGTCGACAGGTGATAACCGGATGACTGGCCCGACCGCTAGTCATCCTTCACCAGACCGACCAATAGCCCTCGACTTTAACCTATACCCCAACTAGCTGTCTGATCCTAGTTGGTCGAAAGGTATAGGCACAGACCAACGCTCATACACACGGGTCGGCGTCCCAGGACTCGACCTGACACTACAACCAATGTGGTTACCCAAAATAGCTACTGTGGTTCTTTGACACAGTCAGATGCCAGACCTGCAGCATGCTACTTTGGGAACCTGACATTGACAGCACTACGAGACAAAGGTTGAGGCTTATAAATACCCTCAACCACCAGGTAAATTCTCAGAACTGAAGCCATTGCGCTTTCTCTCGTTTGATTACTCTTAATCTCTCGAAACGCATACTTATTCTCACGCCCGAGCTTGGTCGCAGGACACTATGTCCTGCCCTCCAAGAACAACGGTGTTTTCTGTTTTGCAGGTCTTACCAGAACTAGGAAGGAGCCGAGCCGACTGCTCATCAGAGGGCTTGGATCCGACCGCTGTAGTCCGACTGCCTAGTTGACTCGTCCTAGATCATTTCTATCTAGTCACCTTTGGTAGCCCGATTCTACATTGGCGCCATCCGCACGGTATTTTGAACGACTATCATGACATATGATTTGGTACACATCTCTATTCGCTAGAAACTCATTACATTTCAGAATCAGGAACTCTTAGTATATGAATATGCCACTTGGTTCAGTCTCCCAACCAATTTACACAATGGTTAGTTACATTGGGTTTAATACCCAAAAAGGGAGATTACATGCATTTATAGATAACTTACCAAGTACTTAGAACATGACTTATTTTTCATTCATGTTATGGGTGGTCTACCGACTCCCCTACATGACCTAATTCAACAATCAGATTTATCTATACACATCTTCATATTGTTTATAGTACAACACATCTATTTGCAAAATACATTATGAAATAGAGAAACAAATGCATGTGATAATTCTAACAGTTACAGTAAGTCTTGGACTCTTTACAACTGGAAAAGCTTACCAAAGACAGGTACAAACACTATTACACATGCTACCATGCTACTTGGTTCATGATATAGTCTCCTAGCTAATTTTTATAATGATTTATTGCATTGGGTTTAATACCCAAAAAGGAAGATTACATACATTTACGCATCACTTAAAAATGCTTACATCATGTTCTAATTTTCTTGCATGTTGTGGGTTGAAAACTGAGTGTCTATCTTGAAAAAGCTTACCACAAACAACTTTCAAGATGACTAACAACTCTGAAGAACGAGCACTGAATGTTGAGGTAGATTTCCTAACACCAGATGGGAAGAGGACGGCTGATGGCTCATCCGGAACAGCCGACCCAGATCCCTTGACTCCTACACATGAGTTGGTAGGCGAACACTCTTTACACGTCAGACATACACTGAATGACCATGTGGAAGCAGAGTGACTGGAGAGAATATGTTTACAACTGTCTTACGAAGACGAAAGCCCAAACTTCAACAGCACTATCGCACTGGTCGACCCGTCTAGGCCGACTCAACATCAAATTTTACACTCAATAACAGTCACCATTCCCAAGTCAGCAGTTCTACCTGCACACTCAGTTCATGACCCCATATGGGCCACAAGGCTCCTCCATGCCTTTCTACCCACCATTTCAGTTGCCTTTGCAACCTTCAGGTCCGATACAACTATTAACTTCTAGCACAGGCCCTTGGCCACAGCCCATGATACACACGACACATATAGTTGTCAGTCTACATTGACAAAATGAATAAGACTACCTCACGTGCCTCACCATACGACAAAAGTTTGACAAGACTAAAAAAAGGCTTTAACCATCATACAATCACAGACTCTTATGGTCAGAATTCCAGGTGGTTGCATCTTGCCCGAATGACTTTACCGTTGCAGGTTGACTTCCAGTTCGAAATGAACTAGTCACCTGAATGTAGAAGAAACCAAGAAGATAGGGTCTGAGCTCTTACCCGAGTGGACGAATCGTTTCAGTTCTACCTTCGGACCTGAGCGATGCTAATTTACAGCTCTGTTCGAGCTTCATCCACTGGGTACCGACTGAGCTCCCACTCAAGTGGACGACTCGTTCTGGTTCCACCTTTGGATCCGAATGATGCTAAACTATAATTTTGTACGATCTTCATCTACAATTACTGACTAAGCTCTCACACGAGCAGACGACACGTTCCCAAGCGGGCTACGTATACACCAAGTTATACTTTATTTTTACAATGTTCCTGACATACATTCTCTCTCCAAGATGAAACTACTCTCTTCGAGCTCCCAACTCTAGACGAGACTCCACCTCCAAACTACAATATTATTCCAAACTACAACATTGTCTAGGTTGACAAAAATTCCGAATGGGCTTCACCCTTGGGTCCGACCGGGCTACTCTCCAACAGCCCTACATGACATAGGCCAGACGAGCCAGTATAACTTAGAACAATGTTTGTCGAGAGCCTATGAGACGTCACAAAAATACAAAAGCAAACAAATGACTAACTACTATCTTTGATCAGATGCATAGATGCTGAAGCAAATTACACCGAAAGGTGACCCATTCCAGTCGGAGGAAATACCACGAAAGTCTACGTCTGAGGGGTACAACACCAATTAATTACATTGGTCTGTTACAAACAAACCTCACAAAATCTTCGAGACCAATACATAACAGACCACTCGACTGGTACGATACCAGTCGACTTGGAGGACACAGCAGTCGACCGGAATGAAACCAGTCGACTGAAAATACACGTCAGTCAGCTTGATTAACATGAGTCGACTAAGATAACACGCCAGTCTGCATGAGTACAAAATAGTCCAAAAGATAACTTGAACCTCAAGAGTCAAGACTCAACCATAGGCAAAATAAAAATGTGAACATTCCTTAGGAATGTTGTTGTCACCAACCTCTAAACTTGAACCTTTAACCGGTAGTGATACGTAAAAGGTTTAGCCACTCACAATCCGGAAATGGGTTGGATGTTTAACAATTATGACTTGATGACATGTGAAAAGATGAACAGGTCAAAGCAAATAACACATCTTCATGATCTTGTATATGTTTACAAGTAGGTCGATCCATACTTCGTGGCGACATCAGACCGTTTTAGAAAGTTGGTTAGCCAAACTGTCAGGAGGAGGGCCGTGTGAAAATCTACACCCACAATGGCTAAACATACACGTATAAAGAAAATAAACTCTATTTTTTTTTTTAAATTTGATATCTCTATTCAATAAAATATAATCACGTTTCAGAAAAGTAACATTTATAATGTTCCAACAACAAACCATAAGCAAATCCTATAGCACCAACAAACCAGAGTGGAACCCTATAGCAATGTGTCATCATAAGACATCATATTAGTCCTTATAAACAATGTAGTACTAAACAGAAATTGCCAATTCTAAGTTTTAATTTGAAAGTCAACCTAACCCATTTCAACCCCTTAACCAACCCAACCATACAAATTGCCAAATCTAAGTAATGTGTTCTCATTGATAGATAGCAGCATACTCTTGACATAAACAGAAAAAAACACACACAATATGAAAACAAATTGTTTACATAAAGCCAAACAGATTGTGGCATGAAAAGTTTTGTAGATTAAAATAAATAAATCAATGCATTCACACACCTCGCCAATATAAAATGAAAGTATGTGAATGCTTGTTTTTACTTCTCAAGTATGAGATGTAAACATTTTCAATCAGGTGTTGCATTGTATCATTATCATACAATTTCATCAATCTTCTTAGACAATATCTCTGCAAATGAAGAATCAGTGATGTTTTGACTTATTTATATATGAATGGGTCGATGTGAGTTAAATTCATTTCAAATGAAGAATATTTATCTAAGGGTTTTGAATTTGTTTTAAGTCTATTTCTAGTGTATAAAACGTTTCTCATTAACATAGTCAGATGCAAACCCATATTGACAGGTGGAACTCACCGTGATAGCACTAAGACATCATACTGCTTCAAACTGTGTTGGTCATCACAAAGCTGATTCAGTGAGATAATTGGATGAGATCTGGTTTTGTGCAAGTTCACTGCTACAGGAGGCGTAGAAGGTCAAACTAAAACCCAATTTATGTTTTGTTACAGTTGACTAAAGAAGAAAAATATAACTACATGTGCATCGCTTCCTTTTTCTGCCTGCTTTTACAATCTCATCCATGAAAAAATAAAGGAAAATAGAACATTTCTTCATTCCCAAGCGTCTAACATAAATAACTGTCGAAATCCATGGATCTAACAGAGAGGAAATACCCAAACAAGATTCGTTTACCCAAATAACTATGAAAAACGTTTACAATATAAGACTTAACTTTAAAGAACTCACCGATGAAACCCTAAGAAATCAAAATACGATGTCACTGAGAGCAGGATGAGAGAACATAAAAAATCTCGTATCATCAGATTAAGAAAAACAATCAGAAAAGTAAAGATTAGGATGAGAGGATGACCTATGATGCTCGGGGATTTGAATTTCAAATTCTACTCTCTAGAACGTCGACAAGGAAGATGAGAGAGAATGATATGAAAACGATGATATTTGAATTTCAAACGCAGGATTTGAATTACAAGCCAAGGAGTTGCGGTGTCTGCAATTTGAAGAGAGAGGGGGTGTCTTTCCAAAAGTGGAGGTGTCTCGCATCTCTCTCTGATTCTGGTTTTCTTTTGGGGTTTGGTTGAAGAAGGTCAGTGCTTCTCGTTCAAGCATAAGGGTTTCTGGTTGAAGGAGAACGAAGTGTGCTCTATGTTGTTGTACATCATGTTTAATTTCTGGTACCACTTAATTTTTTAAAGATTTCATATTTACGAATTTTCCATCCAAAGGAATGTGTTATCTATACTACTATATAATGAGTATTGTTTAAAATGGCATTTTGATAATTAATACTGTCTTAATTTTAAGACGCCTTCTTCTTTCGGTTTCTCTGCGGTGCTCATCCGTTCCCAACCATTACCATCCGTTCAAATATTGCTTCATTGGTCCATCAGCGCAACAAGATAGTACAACCCTAACTCTCAAAAAGTCGAGAGTGGTTTTTGAACCAGCTACCCAAACTCCCCTTTTGAGGGTGGTTTCAATTTGCTTTCCAGGAACCCTGAATTTAGTCATCTGTTTGGGTAATCGGCGATAGCATAGGATCAGAGAATCTCCTGTTTTTCACTACCCTTTCAAAGAAACCATGAACTCAGAAGAGTTGCATGTTGAGATGTTAACTTCTGTTAATATGAGTTTGGTTAGAAAATGAATAATTCCAAAGTTTACAGGGACTGATTGTGTAAATTTCATACACCGAGATCGGGTTATTGAAATAAGTGGATAGGTTGCGTTTATTTCTTGAAACAATAGGGACTTAAAATGTAAATTGTTTGTTAATGTTTGTTAAGCTGATTAGCAGCTATATTAGTCGATGATCTCTGATCTAGGGTAATCAGTTCTTCATTTTTTTGTATCAATTTTGATTTGAATAAAAATGTCTCTCTCGTTCTTTGTCAAATTTGAGTGTTGATTATTGATATGGAATCCAATTGAAAACTTCAATTGGTATTAGAGCACACGGTTCGAAGATTGAAAAGGAGAGGATCTCTGATCCTCGGCTTCGAGTGACAATATTCACCGCTTGCTAACATCACCGCGAAGGTCGCCGAGATCGCCTGTATCATCGCCTCGAAGACCTAGACCTTCAACAAACTCAATTCCATCAATGGCGGATCCAGGAGGAGCGATTAGGCAACGAGAGAGTTCTGTGACGATCCCATTGCAGTGCCCTATGTTAAGTCAAACGAACTACACTATTTGGGCTGTCAAGATGAAAGCAATCTTTAACGTTCACAGTCTTTGGGAAGTGGTGCAGCCCGCTGATGGTGCAGTGATTGATTCGAAGAAGAACAACACTGCAATAGCTTACCTGTATCAGGCCCTGCCGGAGGATATGATTTTGCAGATTGCAAACCAAGATTCGGCTAAAGATGTGTGGAACACCATTAAAACAAGATTCGTTGGTGTTGAAAGGGTTAAGAAGGCAAGATTGCAAACCTTAAGAAGCGAATATCAGGCGCTAAGGATGAAAGAGACTGAGTCTATAGACGAATTTGCAGCCAAGATAAGTGCTATCTCATCAAAGTTCACTGAATTGGGAGAAAGCATACAGGAATCAGTCTTGGTAAGAAAGTTCTTAGACTCTGTGCCTGAAAGGTTTATACACTTGGTAGCCTCAATAGAACAGTTTGTAGATTTAGACACAATGGTACTTCAAGAAGTTGTGGGTAGGTTGAAAGCCTTTGAAGAAAGGACGGGTATGAAAACCAAAACAGGAGCTACTAAAGAAGACCAGTTGCTCTTGACCTACAATGAGTGGCAGGCTAAGATGAAGGAATCAAAGGCCAAAGGAAAATGGGATAAAGGAAAGTCATCAAGAAATTATGAAGAAGGGTTCAAGGCAGTTGGAAAATCAAGAGATTATGATAGAAAGGATAAGGGAAACAAAAGGAACATACCAAGACAAAAGAAGGATAAGTCAAAGATCAAATGTTTCAAGTGTGATAGACTTGGACATTATGCCAGTGAATGCTCAAAGGCAAATGATAAAACTCCTGAAGTAAACTTGAATCAATGTGATGATGAGGAGGAACCAGTATTACTCATGGTCTCAACACAGCAGAATAAGAAGGAACTGGTTTATCTAAATGAAGCAGGAGTATTGCCGAGTAAATACAAATCAGAATCTCAACAGGAAGAAGTTTGGTACCTTGACAATGGAGCATCCAATCATATGACAGGTAATGAGTTATACTTTTCATCTTTGAATAGAAATGTAGGTGGTAATGTTACTTTTGGTGATGGGTCTAAGGTTAAGATAGAAGGAAGAGGATCTATAATCTTAGAAGGGAAATCACAGGAGCAAAGATTACTAAACAATGTCTATTACATACCTCAACTAAGAAGTAGTATTATTAGTTTAGGACAAGCTACAGAGGGAGGTTGTGAGGTAAAGATGAAAAATGATGATTTGTGGTTATATGAGAGAGATGGCACCTTGTTGATTAAGACTAAAAGATCAGCAAACAGGCTTTATAAGGTTAGGCTAAACACAGGGTCTCCAGTATGTCTTTTGACAAAGATTGAGGATAGTTCTTGGTTATGGCATGGTAGGTATGGGCATGTGAGTTTTAACACTCTAGAGCAAATGGCTAGACTAGATATGGTTGATGGCTTGCCAGAAATTGCTCACACCACACAAATGTGTGAAGCATGCTTGGTTGGTAAGCAAGCTAGGCAGGCATTTCCCAAGAAGTCTGCATATAGGTCTAAATACCCCTTAGATATGGTGTCTATGGATCTATGTGGGCCAATAACACCTACAACTAAGAATGGAAATAGGTACTTTATGCTTATTGTGGATGACTGTTCTAGGTACATGTGGGTGTATTTCCTTAGGAGCAAAGATCAGGCATTTGATACTTTTGTAAAGTTCAAAAATGAAATAGAGGCTAAACTTGATAGGAAGATTAAGTCCTTGAGGTCTGATAGGGGTGGTGAGTTCACCTCAACTGAATTTAACTCATTGTGTGAACAGTGTGGCATTCATAGGATGTTAACTGCACCCTACTCTCCACAGCAAAATGGAGCTGTAGAGAGAAGGAATAGAACTGTGATGGATGTGACAAGAAGCATGTTAAAGGCTATGGAGGTTCCTGAGGTCTACTGGGCAGAAGGTGTTAGGCATTCTGTGTATTTGTTGAATAGGACATTCACTAGAGCATTAGAGAATATGACTCCTTATCAGGTCCTTAGAGACAAGAAACCAAGTATAGAACATTTAAGGATATTTGGTTGTGTTGGTTATGTTAGAAGCAATCAACCAGGCCTTAAGAAATTGGATAATAGGAGTAGTCCTATGGTCTATTTAGGCACTCAAGAAGGTACTAAAGGACATAGAATGCTTGATGTTAGAACTGATAAGATTGTTATCAGTAGAGATGTTCATTTTGATGAGAAAAAGAAATGGGATTGGAAAGGTAAAGCTATTGAACAAAAGGGAAAAGGGATACTCTTTGAAAGTACTAGTCAGGCTGTTGTATTAGACTCTAAGGATGATAGTGATATGGAAGATGGTCACGGAGATGTGTATGATCATAGTGTTAATGACACTGAAACTGAGGAAGGTGGTTATGATGTAGGCAGTGATCATGAAGGTCAGTCAGCGCCTAGTACAAGTCAGAACATGTCTGTTAAAGGTCAGGAAGAATAACTCACATGCCAACTAGGTTGAGTGATTATGTTCTTGATAGTAGACTTAAGTCTAGTAATAATAGGCAGGAGCAATTAGATCAAATAGAAGCTATGTTAGCACAGGAGGATGGGCCTATAAACTATAAAGAGGCAGTGAAACATGAGGTGTGGAGAGATGCTATGGAGGAAGAGTTAAGAGCCATAGAAAGGAATAATACTTGGGTTTTAACTGATGTCCCACCTAGTGTAAGACCAATAGGCTTGAAATGGTTATTCAAAATCAAGAAGGATGCTCAGGGTAAAATAACAAAGTATAAGGCTAGACTTGTTGCAAAGGGTTATGTGCAACAATATGGCATTGACTATGAAGAAGCTTTTGCCCCTGTAGCTAGAATAGAAACAATAAGATTAATATTAGCTTATTCAGCTAGAATGGAGTGGAAGGTGTATCATTTAGATGTAAAGGCTGCATTTCTTCATGGTGAATTAAAGGAGGTTGTTTATGTGAGTCAACCTGAGGGTTTTGTTAGAAAAGGGACTGAGCATAAGGCATACAAGCTTGAAAAGGCTTTGTATGGGTTAAAACAGGCTCCTAGAGCCTGGAACATGAAACTTGATAAGGTCTTGAAGGAACTTGGCTTTAGGAGGTGCAAGCATGAGCAGGCTGTCTATATTAGGATCAGTAGTAAATCTACACTAATTCTTGGAGTTTATGTAGATGATTTACTTGTTGCTGGTAGTGATCAGAAAGAAGTTGACTTGTTTAAAACTCAAATGAAAATGAAATTTGAAATGACTGACTTAGGATTGTTGAACTATTACCTTGGCATAGAGGTTGTTCAAAGGAGTGAAGGGATTTATATAAGACAAGCAGCTTATGCTGCTAAGGTAGTGAAATTGGTTGTTTTATAGGGGTGTAATGAAACCAAGATTCCTATGGATCCAGGCTTAAGATTGCATAGTGAAGAGGGTGGTGAGGATGTGGATGCTACATATTATAGAAAGCTGGTAGGATCCTTAAGGTACCTTACTCAAACTAGGCCTGATATTAGTTATGTTGTGGGTATAGTTTGTAGGTATATGCAAGCACCAAAAGAGATACATCTAAAGGCTGTTAAACACATAACTAGGTACATTAGTGGTACACAAAACTATGGATTGCTCTATAGAAAGGGAGAAACTGAATCTTTGTTGGGATTTAGTGATAGTAATCATATGATGAATAATGAAGATGGAAAGAGTACTGCGGGTAATGTGTTTTATTTTGGAGAATCACTCATATCATGGCAATCTCAGAAGCAAAGAACAGTTGCCTTATCTAGTTGTGAAGCTGAGTTCATGGCTGCAACTGTTGCTGCATGTCAAGCAGTTTGGCTTACAAGTTTATTAAAAGAGATCACAGGAAGAGATATGGGAAAAGTGGTGTTATATGTTGATAATAAATCTGCTATTGCATTAATGAAAAATCCTGTGTTTCATGGTAGGTCTAAACACATTCACTTAAGGTATCATTACATAAGGGAATGTATTGAAACAGGGAAGATTGAAGTTAAATTTGTTGGGGGTAATATGCAGAAAGCTGACATTATGACAAAAGCACTAGCAAGGTTAAAGTTTGGAGAAATAGATATGCTAGGAGTTGCAGACTATAAAGTATAATCTGAAAGAAGAAATCAGTTACTTGATTTATAGGAATGGGAATCAAACACATTAGTTCATATAAACCCAATGGGTCACTGATGAGAAATGCTAATGTTTGGTGATCATAACTTGAATTGAGTAGTTGATGGATAATTGACAACTTTGAATTACGGGGGAGAATGTTGAGATGTTAACTTCTGTTAATATGAGTTTGGTTAGAAAATGAATAATTCCAAAGTTTACAGGGACTGATTGTGTAAATTTCATACACCGAGATCGGGTTATTGAAATAAGTGGATAGGTTGCGTTTATTTCTTTAAACATTAGGGACTTAAAATGTAAATTGTTTGTTAATGTTTGTTAAGCTGATTAGCAGCTATATTAGTCGATGATCTCTGATCTAGGGTAATCAGTTCTTCATTTTCTTTGTATCAATTTTGATTTGAATAAAAATGTCTCTCTCGTTCTTTGTCAAATTTGAGTGTTGATTATTGATATGGAATCCAATTGAAAACTTCATTGCAGACATCCGATTACCGAAAAGCAACAAAGGTTATCTCTTTGAGAGAGATTCTTACTCTCCTTTTGATCTTCAAAATAAAAGCAAACATGAATTGGGTAATCTGTTTTGAATTGAGGTACAAATTAAGCGTTTTCGACATTAGCACTTCACAAACCATCTGACTTTTAAAATTCAAATCTCACGTTTACTTTATCTTTTACCTTCAAAATCACTTTAGACATGGAATCGACTTGCGCACGATTTGGTATCCAATATGGTTTGTTCTATCGGGTGTTCTTTCAGGTTTGTTTTCTTTCTCAACTTTATCTTCGATTTGGTGTTGCTAAGCCCTAACAAGCTTTGATTTTTTGTTCAAGTGAAGTGAAATCGTCTTACTTGCATGTAATAACATTGTAGCCCTATAACTTAGTTTTACCATGTCTGATTGATGTTTCGTCAGTCTTTGTTTTTATAGGTGTAGAGAGATTGTCATTAATGAACTTTTTCACAGATTATTGTTTGGAAAGATTGTGTCAAGATTGAGTGAATCAGAAAAATCTCATCAAGGTTAGAATCTTTTGGTTCATTAATTCAATCAGGATGAAAATTTATATGTCAATATACATGGGGTCCTTACTACTTGATTTAGTTTGGTTGATTTGAATTTTGAACTCATAAGAAGTGTAGGATCTGCTGTGAAATCTGGTCACATACAAGTTGATGGAATCACTTCAGGACTACAGGAACTGTGTATTGGTGAGTTTTAGGTTTTTTTTTATCTTCTTGAATTGCGATTGCCCCAATGATATGTGTTATTATGCATGGCAATAGCTCTGCCATCACAGCCTTGAACAACTGATAATTTACATTCAAATCGACTGCCATTTTTGATTGATTGCTAACGCATAAAGGGAACTCATCTGATATAACTTCCAGGTCAGTATCTCAGGCTTCTAAAACCCATGTTTTGATATTTGAAGTCAACTAAAACCCATGTTACACGAGTAGTGTTATTAGATGGATTTTTATTTTCAACACTAATAATTTTTTTATAACTGGTAGGTTTAATCCGTGCTTTTGGATCTTCTTATGTTGTCTCTTAACTTGTATTTTAAAATTACTAGCTACCAAGAAGCATTGTCATAGATTACCTAATATTTTATGCTTTTGACATGTTTTCTAAATGTCTTTATCAGTCTAATACGTTGGTAGACTTAGGCTAATTATACAAAGAAGTTTGTATATGTATCAAAAGTTGTTTAAGTGGGAGTCTAAATAAGTTTTTCAAATAAGTATTTGGTAGTGTTAGGGCTTTTTAAAATGAAATATGTATCATCTAATTTTTGTTCAGACTGTTTTTCATTCATGTTACCTGGTTATCGTGATGATATTTTGATCAACTTTAAATTCTAAAGATAAATTTATGTTGCGTGCTTATAGATTTAAGAGTTGCTTTTGTTTGATGTACACATTTTGAATCAAGTTGCCTCTTATTATATTTCTTTTTGCTGATTAGTGGTATGGTATTTATGTTCTGTGAATAAATTATAAAAAAAAGTCTTTGAACTCATAAATTTGCTACAGCCAACAAATTATAAATTTGGTGCTATATTTAGTAAGCTAAAGTCATAGATGTTTCATCTCTTTCGTATGTACTTTTTCTTTTTGTGCATCTCTTTTTTATTCCTGTGTGACATGTCTGCTACCATCTTGGTTTGTAATATAAGTTCGCGCTCTTTATGCTTCTATAACATGTGCATGTTAAGGCTCTCTGCTCACCTTATTGCAGTATTCCCTACCTTGAAAATCATGCTTAACATGTACATCGTGCCTCCGAGTTTTGCTCAATCTAAAAGACCATGAAAATCCGGCGTAACATGTACATTGTTCCTCTGCGTTCTGTGTTCTGCGTTTTGCTGAAATCCAAAAGATCAGGTTAAAACCTCGTATTTCAGCAAAAATCTCACACCTAGGTCTTTTATTTAAATATCTATGTATGACCTAATGTCTTATTGGTGTACTTGCACCGGGGGCTGCAGATTTTGTGCTCAGAAAATCACCAAGAATCTCACACCACTAAGTTTGCAGTATCTCCTATAAAGCCTTATATAGACAGAAGTTGGTCCTATAAATAAGAGTAAAGATTTTGTGCTACAAATTGTGAGAATTGATCATATCATAGACGGATATCACTAATAGGAGTGGTGACTCGAATAAGCGAGACGAGGCCAGTAGTCCTCTTGGTTATCTCTATACATTTTGTTAGAAATAATGGTATAAATGGTCCACAACGGAATCTGAGTTCAGCGCCTTAGATAAATCTGGTGAAGAGGCGGAATGGCTACGTCAATTCGTGGAAGATATTCCAATGTGGCCTAAGCCACTTGCGGCTATTTGCATACATTGTGACTGTCAGTCGGCAATTGGGCGCGCCCGATCCGTAATGTACAATGGCAAATCAAGGCACATACGACGTAGACATAATACGATACGACAACTAATGTCTACAGGCGTTATCTCTGTTGACTATGTGAAGTCAAAGGATAACATTGCGGATCCGTTTACAACAGGCTTAAGCAGAGACTTAGTTTTGAAGTCGTCAACAGGAATGGGACTAAAGCCCATTGGGTAAAGTTGATGCGAAGGAAAACCTAACCTATGAAATTGGAAATCCCATGCTCTAGGTTCAATAGGACAACCTAATCGTATTGACTGTGGTCACTGTGGGGGAGTACCCCAAAACTATTAAAGGGAGTATTGTACTTCCTAGTCCATTCCTATCACCAAACAGTGAACGGTGTGAGGTTAAGCATACGATGGCCATTGATTTTGTGTAAATCATAGATGATCTTGCGTAAATCATATATGCCAATGCTTTTAATGATCGTGGTAATCACCTATGCAAGAGAGAAGTGGGGTCGCTTCGAATGGATTTGTAGGGGCACAAATCCTAGATCTCTCGCAGAACCAGGCTAGTGTTCCAGGACCATTATTGGACATAACCATGAGGGCTAACCAGACTAGGGACAGTATTGTGTGAAGTGTAATGTCGTTTACACAAAAGGTTGATTGGTTCAAAGACATCGCGTCTACCAAACACCAGTAAACTAAGTATACTTCACAAAGGAGGGTT